>CM017570.1:25613214-25628214 GCA_007844125.1 Sinonovacula constricta | reverse complement strand
TCTTGACACAAAGAAGACGCCACGCCACGCCACGCCACGCCACACCACACCACACCACACCACACCACACCACACCATACTATACTACGCCACGCCACGCCACGCCACGCCACGCGACGCCACGCCACACCACACCACACCACACCACACCACACCACACCACACCACACCACACCATACCATACCATACCATACCATACCATACTATACTATATACCCATGCCCTATAACGCAGTGTGTACAGACCCGCTCCAACACTCATTCAACCAAGTCTGTACAAGTAAAGTCGTTGATGCGTAACATCAAAGGCGACGCAAAAAGTTGGAGATGTAAAAGAGATTAAAGCAATATGGGAGCAAGTAACAAAGACACTTGAAACGTTATGGTTTTTATGTGAAAGTTTTCCGTATACTATAAATCTCGAGAAAAAGTCTGTATAACTTATATTCCTGAGACCATAGAACCTTAGATTAGTTTAAAACAAAATAAAATGCAAAACCTTGTACTATTTAAAGGTTTTCGTTTGTAACATATGTAGAAAATAGTTCCAAATTTATTATAATAAACTACAAAACAAAAGTGTGCAAGCAGAAAGGGCACATGTGGAGCAGCCTCATTTCACATATAAGTATTGTTCAGATAGTATTTTTCTCGAACGTAGTATGTTTTCTTTTTCTCAGTATCTTATTGTTTGTTTTTCATTGTTTTTTTTTTAAACCTGCAAACACATAAAAAATGAAAACATAAAAAAGAACGCCGTACTTTATCAGGTTTAGAAAGTCCGCAAAACCTGGAGCAATGTGTAGTTAATGGTCAAAGCCAAGGATTAACAACCATGGCAGGTCTGGGATTTAAACTGCCGACCCCCCAGAGTCCATAGGATCAACCATTAACCCACCGACACTACACATATTTGCATTTATATTTGCTTTTTATATATCAGGCGTAGTAGTAGAGTCGCTGATTTGTAACTCCTCTGACTGCTTAGCCTCTCACCGCGTGGGTTCGAGTCCCGTTCGGGGCGAAGGACTTAATGTGAGAAAGTCTTCCAGCTGACTTGCGGTGTGCCGGTGGTTCTAACTAAACATGTGTCTAGGGTCTTCCTGCATGGTCGCTGCAATGTATTTCAAAATATAAATCATATCAGGTTGTAAACCTGGTAAATTTATAGGTAGTTTTGATGGGTATTACCCTGCATTCCAAAACATCGTCTGCTTTGTGTTTTCAATATTGTTTCGAGTACTTCTGGTGCTTTCAAACGAGTGTTAAAATCGTGTTATTTGTTGTTTGTGTTTTTGTTGTTGTTGTGTTTATGGTGTTTTTTTTGTGTTAATTGGTAATGGACATGTACACCAGTTATAGGATAATATTAGTAAACAAGTAGGGTTAGTGAAGAAGGAAGTGTTTTTCTTCTTCTTGTTTTACACATCGACTGACAAAAAGGGCACCATCTGAAGAATAAAGAATACAGGTAAAACATTGTTGTTATGTTGTTGTTTATATCCACGTTATAATTAAACACAGCCAGTTAAGCGTCGACACCAGATACGGGTGACTCCGCGTCTAAAACCGGGCAGCGGCATCCCAAACTCGTTTAAAATGGCAGCGGTAAAGAACACCTTAAGGCAATTCCACTTCAAGTTGGTCAGGTGTTTGGATAATATGAACGGATGCCAGGCGTCTAATGCATGCTATCCAAAGTGAAGGCAGCACTGTATCCGCGTCAAGCAGACACCGTCTTCAGATGACTTAATATTTGTTGGTGGGATTTTTAACAAAATAAATAAAACATGATAAACAACATCTATTGATGTATCCGCACATTCACACGCAATTTGTCAAACAAGTGAAACCTACCGAAATGTGCTTCTTGCTGTTGTTTTGGTGTTTTTTAATAGACATGCTACTTCTTGTTCATCTTCTATTTTCTTCTTCTTCCTTCTCCATCTCCTTCTTCTCCTTCCTGATATCATATATATCATACTCACCATTAACATCCTTTTCTTTTCTTTTTTTCTTTTTTATAATAATAATAATAATAATAATAATAATAATAATAATAATAATAATAATAATAATAATAATAATAATAATAACAACAAAACAATAATAACAAAAATCATCATCATTATTGTTTTTACAATCACCATTGCTATCAACATTAAAATTATCATTACAATAATATGATCGTTATCTTAACTTTTTCTCCTTCTTTTCCTTCTTCTTGTTGTTATTATCATCATTATTTATATTGGAATCATCATCATCATCATCATCATCATCATTTTGATACAATTATTGTTATCTCATTAACATAATCACTTTTATTATAATTGTTACAATAATTATTACAATTATCATCATCATGAAAGGGACCAGGAGAACAAGAAGCAGCACCAGCAGCAGCAGCAGGAGCAGCAGGACAGCAGCAGGAAAGGAGAAGGAGGGGAAGAAACAAGAAGGGCAGCAGCAGCAGGACCACCACCAGAGCAGCAGCAGGAGCAGCAGGAAGAGCACACACAGGAGCAGCAGGACCACCAACAGCAGCAGCAGGAGCAGCAGGACCACACCACCAGGAGCAGCGGACGACCACCACCAGCAGCGGCAGCAGGACCACCACCATCAGCAGCATACCACCAGGACCACCACGACCACGAGCAGAGCATCAGGAACACCACACCAGCAGCACGGCAGCGAGCAGGACCACCACCAGCAGCAGCAGGAGCAGCAGGAACCCCAACCAGCAGAGGAGCAGCAGCAGGACCACCACCACCGCCAGCGGGAGCAGCAGGACCAACACCACCAGCAGCAGCAGGAGCGGCAGCAGCAGCAGGACCACCCCCCACAGCAGCAGCAGGAGCGGCAGCACGCAGGACCCCACCACCACCAGCAGCAGCAGGAGCGGCAGCAGCAGCAGGACCACCCCAGCAGCAGCAGGAGCGGCAGCAGAGCAGGACCACCACCACCACAGCAGCAGCAGGAGCGGCAGCGCAGCAGGACACCACCCACCGCCGGCAGGAGCAGCAGGACCACCACCAGCAGCGCAGAGAGGCAGCAGCAGCAGGACCACCACACCAGCAGCAGCAGCAGCAGCAGCAGCAGGACCACCACCACCAGGAGGAGCAGGGGCAGCAGCAGCAGCAGGACCACCACCACCAGCAGCGGGAGCAGCAGCAGCAGGACCACCACCACCAGCAGCAGGAGCGGCAGCAGCAGCAGGACCACCCCAGAAGCAGCAGGAGCGGCAGCAGCAGCAGGACCACCACCACCACCAGCAGCAGCAGGAGCGGCAGCAGCAGCAGGACCACCCCCAGCAGCAGCAGGAGCGGCAGCAGCAGCAGGACCACCACCACCACCACCATCATCATCATATCGTCATCATCATCATTACCACCACCACCTCCATCAATATCATCATTACCACCACCACCATCATCATCATTATCGTCATCATCATCATTACCACCACCACCATCATCATCATTATCATCATCATCATCATTACCACCACCACCATCATTGTTATCATCATCATCATTACCACCACCACTATCATCCTTATCATCATTACTACCACCACCATCACCATTATCATCATCATCATCATTACACCACCACCATCATCATTACCATCATCATCATTACCATCACCATCATTATCATCATCGTCATCTTTTTGCTGTAAATCCTACAGCTGATTGATATTTTCCTTTTACAGAATGGACGAGCTTCGCAAACACGAGGCTCTTATCAGCGAGTACCATAAAGCTTTGGAAACAAGTTTTGTTGAGGTTAGGCATGCCTTAAAACTGTATATGAAGACACCAGACATGAACGATACAAATGAACAGGTATTGTTTTGTTTTGAATATCGCTGGTCGAAAAGTAAGATAATGGATTTCAGAGGTCACGTGTTCGATCCATGCACTGGGCACGAGTTGTTGTGTTATTGTTTTGTTGTTGTTGTTTATTGTGGGGTGGGGTGCAGGACAATAAACGTATCATGATGACAGTTTTGCGTAAAAACATTAAAAGCTCAGCCACCCTAAACAAGTCAAAAACTTCCCAATTATGATCGTGTTGTTTATTATTGGTGTAGTATTATCGACTGTATGAGTCGACCGACGACATCTTTCTCAACATCGCACGGGCACATAACGTAAATCTTTCTTTAAGCAACGACCGGCCGCAATAGCTCAGCTGGTAGAGCGTCGGCTTGCGGATCGGGAGGTCGTGGGTTCAAACCCTGGAAGAGTCATACCAAAGACTTTAAAGTTGGTAGTAGTGGCTTCCCTCCTAACGCTCGGAGCTAAGAGGACAGCATTATGCCTGACTCGTCGGTGTCAGTATAATGGGCCGGCTGGGTTTAGTCCCTGGGCACCTCATAAGTGCCCCTGTGCTATAATGATAGAAATGTCGCTGCACAGTATCGGCAAAAATGCCGGCCAATCCCATCACATCCCTCTTTAAGCGTCATCGACAGGTTCCATCGAATCCACTATAGAATCCATAGAATCCATCTGCTTTCTTGGACAAACGCATACAATATCCCGATATTATTGTAATGTTTGTGTTGTACCGATCACGTTCTTTGTTTCTAAAAGGCAACTCCATGCTCAACAACACACGTTTTGATCGGGTGTATGTCAACGAAGCCCTCACCAAAGCACGTGTACGGATCCTACACGTTGCTAGAAACATGTTGAAATGAAAGTCGTTCTGAAGTGCATGGACATATGATGGACGTATTTAGGTCAGATGCCTTAACGATTCTCGAGTCCTGTCACCACATTACAAAGGTGCTATCCAACAGTTTGGACCAAAGATATTTTCATTAAACATCTTAAATAAACCTTTGTTATCTGAACAGATCTCGCTAAATGCAGTTAAGTGATGTCCTACACCAGTCTGAAAAGTGAACCATAACGCCAAAATCGTCATTTCAAACATGTATTTCCTATCTGAGTCACGCTGCACAGTAAGCTATTTTAAAACTAAGAAAACCACGTGATCACTTATGTTTGAGCTCATCCACGTCATCTGCTGTGACGTCAATGTCTATTTTTAGCAGGCATCCCGATCGTTCTTATTTATTGATTTGAAAAGAATGAACATTGTGTTGATTAATGAATTTCACTGCCTTAAAATTGAAATACTGTTGATAATCGTCAAAGCTTAGACTTAAGTTGTTATATTTTCTGCATAAATTATGTTCAAATACCCCCAAACAGATATGATGGGATGGGATTTGTCGGCATTTTTGTCGATACTGTGCAGCGACATTTCTATCATTATAGTACAGAGGCACTTATGACGTGCCCAGGGACTTAACCCGGCCGGTCCATTATACTGACACCGACTAGTCAGGCGTAATGTTGTCCCCTTAGCCCCGAGCGTAAGGAGGGAAGCCACTACTACCAACTTTAAAGTCTTTGGTTTGACCCGGCCGGGGTTTGAACCCCCGACCTCCCAATCAGCAAGCTAACGCTCTACCACCTGAGCTATTGCGGCCTGTCCCCAAACGGAGGTCAGATATTGTTGCATATTTCAGATATAGGCAAACTGTCGGATACCGCCTTTCAGCTGATCTCAAATAAAGATGTCAGAAATATGCCCACACATGGTGATGTTACTGATCTGCTGACGAAACTAAAACAAGATCCGAGTTGGACATCACTTCCTAGTTGTGTTTCTGACCATCTATTGTTATCCGTTATTATCTAATCGGTTTTCGTTCGCACAATATGAAGTGAGTGTAACAAAACTATATTTACGTTGCTTCATTAGACGTCATTACGTTCACTTGTTCCAGTTCTAAACTGGTGCACCGGCCGCAATAGCTCAAGTGTTAGAGCGTCGGTTTGTGGATCGGGAGGTCGCGGGTTCAAACCCCGGCCGGGTTAAACCAAAGACATTAAAGTTGGAAGTAGTGGCTTCCCTCCTAATGCTCGGGGCTAAGGGGACATCATTACGCCTGACTCGTCGGTGTCAGTATAATGGACCGGCTGGGTTCAGTCCCTGGGCACCTCATAAGTGCCCCTGTGCTTTAAGGATAGAAATGTCGCTGCACAGTATCGGTAAAAATGCCGGCAAATCCAATCTTAACTGGTGCGTTGTCCTACATTCTAACCCGCGCAGCATTCGAACTTTATCATCGACTGAAGACAGACCAATACTACGGGTGTACTTATTTATATTTCTACTGATCTGTTTAAATTCTAACCAGATTATACCCTTATTACGTTAAACTTCATCGTATTCGGCACCGTATGATCTGTTAAGTGTCGGTGTGCCGTAAAACCCAAATAAAAAATAAATAAATACATGTCACGCGAGAGCCGACTACACAATGACGTCAGCATGCTGGCCCTTGTTACTTTCATCTCGCGTGTACAAATGTCACTAAAACTTCCAAAACTTCCGCTTTTGGATATGTCGTCTGCAACTTTAGTTACACACATTTATATATTTCATTTTCATGCCAACGTTTAGTTGCAAGTGTATCAACACGTTCATATCACTTCTAACAAAACAACCTGGTAAATGGTGTCAACATAATTCTTCATGAAAGTACAGACCAGCTTTAATTATGATGCACGCGCATTTAACAACGAAAGCTGAAATTACTATGTTCACGATCCAGCTCTGCATTCATGTGAAAAAAACAAACTACGTGATCCTCAGATAATTATTACTTCACGCAGGTGTTTTAATCAAAAAGAGCATAGCACGAAGTTAAGTCTGTTTACATGCATATTATGGTTTGCTTAAATGCTTCACATAACTTTTACCATGTCTATTTGTCTTGGACCGGACTTTGTAGCGCAATCGGTAGAGCATCGGCTCCAGTTACGGGAGACTCCGGGTTCGATCCCGGGCCACGACATATCAAAGTCATTAAAAATGGTAGTAGTATAGCTCCCTTGCTAACGCTCAAGCAAATATAAGGGAAGTTCCACGACTGGTTTGCCCGGTGTCAGGGATGGGATGGGATGGGATGGGATATGCCGGCAATTTTGCCGATACTGTGCAGCGACATTTCTATCATTATAGCAGAGGGGCATTTATGAGGTGACCAGGGACTGAACCCGGCCGGTTCATTATACTGACACCGACGAGTCAGTCGTAATGCTGTCCCCTTAGCCCCGAGGATTAGGAGGGAAGCCACTTTAGTTTGACGCGGTCGGGGTTTGAACCAGCGACCTTCCGATTCGCAAGCCGACGCTCTACCAACTGAGCTATTGGGGCCGGTCCCGGTGTCAGGATAATGTGAGTGGGTGTGGTATCATTCTAGGTGTTCACGGCATGCTATACACAGTGAAGGCAGCACTATACCTGCTTTAAGTGAACATCATCTCCAGATAACTGAAATACTGTTGGGGAGATGATAAACACAAACAAACAAACAAACAAACAAACAACAAACAACAAACAAACAGACTACTTATGTTCTTCTTCTTAATGTTGAAAGGTTTTAGCCTTTATAAAATTATTTCCCTGTTACTCTTCGAAATTTCATAGAAATCTAGATATTTGAGAGGTCACGTGTCAAAAAACAGTGTGACCAACCATTACCGACACTAATTTCTGCTTATTTGCTTCAACAAATTACGCACTATTTTTTTAGTATATTACAGGTAAATTCCTGTGAATTTAAAAACAATCGTCTGTCCAATTAGATTGAACAAATTTACGTCCATAAATAACAGATGCATTTTGCTATTTAAACTCGTATTAATCTTTCTTCCGTGTCCTGTACTTTTGCAACCGTCTACCAAAACTCGATCTATCCACAAGGCAGAAATCATGTACCTGTGTCGACATAGCCTTCTCACAGTCGTTTTACACATAGTCTCGTGCTCTGACTAGTTTAATTACGACATCTTCGTCGCACTTCCTTGTTGGATTATTTATCTTTGGATTATTTATATTTACCTATATATGCAGTTCAGTAACTCAAACTTTAGCAATTTCTTGTTGTTTTTTTTTTAATTTATGATTTCTCTTCGTTCTGGATAGAATTAGCATAAACACTTTTGTGACGCCATATGTTAGTCCCAATACTGTTTTCGATACTTCTCCTTTCTTTCCTCTGTCTATACCGGCCGCAATAGCTCAGGTGGTAAAGCGTTGGCTTGCGGATCGGGAGGTCGCGGGTTCGAACCCCGGCCGAGTCAAACCAAAGACTTTAAAGTTGGTAGTAGTGGCTTCCCTCCTTACGCTCGGGGCTAAGGGGACAGCATTACGCCTGACTCGTCGGTGTCAGTATAATGGACCGACCGGGTTCAGTCCCTGGGCACCTCATAAGTGCCTCTGTGCTATAATGATAGAAATGTCGCTGCGCAGTATCGGCAAAAATGCCGGCTAATCCCATCCGTTCCCTTTATATGTTATAATATATATATCAAATTATTTCTAATATACCACTTGGTTAGTTAAAACTTGATAAACGAAAAGCAGTCGGGGCTTTTAAGTCAATATTTGATTTTGTTTACTCTCGCCCTAACTATTGTTATAGGGCGAGCATTAATATATGGAAGTTTAAAATAGAATATCACAGTAGGTTATTTTTAATGGCGTAAGGATTGCCTAATGTCAGGGAGATTAAAAAGATTAAAAATTTAACAAAATAAAGGTGATTATGAATTGATAATGAATTGACAATAGGCTAATATATATATATATAACGTAAGGGTGATTGTATTAACTATTATGTATATGTGTTCGTGTGATGTATGTGTAGTAAAAAATTGATTTGTAAAATATTTCAGTACGCACTTCTTTTTTCTGTACATTTCTTTTCCAGTCCACCTAGTTAACATAGTATATAGCTTGATTCGCCTTATTGTATAGCTACATTATATTATTGTTATACAGTGCCTCTTTTGGGACTTATAATGGTGATAAAAAAGCATCATACAAGAATTTAAAAACAAAAAAAAATGTGTTCAGTTAAATAAAAGATAAAAAATATAATTATATTATTTAACCGATGCTAGTGGCACCTTTTTAGGACCATTTTAAAGTATTTTCTTTTAAGAAATCAAATATTTAAATAATGAATAATATTTACATTTACATTTATATATACAGTCTTCGATGTACATATTGTCAGGCCTGTCCCATGTATCTATTACAATCTACCATATCCAACAAATTTTATAGATAGAAAAGACTGGTTAACATGTGGACGATGGGACCTACATTTTAATTGTGTGGTCCCACTGGCAGACAGATTTCTTTTCATTCATCCACATGCACCATAGAAGCAGAGATATGAGAGACAACACAACTCAAAAGATTAGTAAAAGAAGGGAAGGGATGGGCTTTTAAGTGGTCACTCAAATGTTTACAAAACAGTTGACTTATACCACCAAGCTGTTCGATCACTAGACTCTAGAAGTCATACATAATTAATATTTTGCGATATATCAAAAGCATTTGACCGTGTGTGGCATAAAGGTTTATTTTTTAAACTTCGTCAATATGGAATTGATGGTAAACTACTTTCCTGGCGTTCAAACTACTTATGTAACAGGGAACAACAGGTTAGTGTTGGTCAGTCCTATTCTGCCTCTAGAAGCGTAGCTGCTGGTGTCCCTCAAGGATCTGTCCTCGGGCCTCTTTTGTTTTAATATACGTATAATATAAGCGAGATAAATGAGAATCTTTTAAGTGTAGTTAGTCTTTTTGCTAATGACACATCATTAGCCACAACGTCATCATCAACCCATGAATTACAATACATTCTAAATCATGACTAAAGTGAAATAAACTAATGGTAAGATCATTGGCTAGTGACATTAAATCCCGGGAAAAACTAAAGTTCTTTATATAGGTAACAATGACCCACCAACTCTTACATTTAATAACAGGGTTCTCAATGTATCCAGTTCACATGAACGCATAGAAGTTACATTGCCCAGTGATTGTAAATTGCATTTTCACATTAATAATGTAATAACATCAACGTCCAAAACTTTAGGTATACTACGGTAATTGAAATTCCAGGTTAACGGGAAAACACTTAACCACTTGTATATGACATTCCTTAGGTCAAACTTAGATTACGAATCTGCGGTTTGGGACAATTGCACTCAATATAAAAAAGACAAAATCGAAAAACTTCAAAACGAAGGAGGTAGAATAGTAACTGGTGTAACTCGTTCAGTGAGTTTGCAAAAGCTATACAATGAACCTGGCTGGTTAAGGCTTAGCGAAAGAAGAGAATATCAAAAACCAATGCTGATGTTTAAAGTAACACATAATACTTATCTCAGTGCTCTTTTCCCTCGATCTGCAGATATTTTAACACCATATACAATGTAGTCTAAGAAATCGAAACGAAGTTGTCAGCATAAACAGACGCACATCCTTGTGTGCGAATTCTTTTGTGCCTTCTGCAATCGACCTATGGATATCATTACCATCTGCATTAAAGGACACTCCAACAATAGGTTCTTTTAAACGCGTCCTATCGCAGTCAAGATGTATATCTTCCTTATTCCCTCTGCACTATTTTCATGGCCCCCGACTTTTATCTGTTACAGATACTAGGTTACGCAACAATTGCAGCGACCTTGAACGCGTTTTGTTTGAACCATATTTCAGATAGTAATCTTTGCTCATACTGTCAGATACCGGAAACAACTGAACACTACTTCTTTCAGTGCGTACTCTACACACAGCAAGGCATTCAATTATTCAGAAATACGCGTAAATTATATCACATCTCCCCTACGAAGACAACATTGCTGTTCAAACCTACATAAAACAGTCAAAACGCTTCAAGGATCATGTTTCTGTGCATTCCGACAAACCATCATCTCTCTCTCTCTCTCTCTCTCTCCCTCCCTCTCTCTCTCTCTCTCTCTCTCACTCTCTTTTCTCTCTCTCTCTCTCTCTCTCTCTCTCTCTCTCTCTCTTGCTCTCTCCATGTTTACCTCAGGTACCTACATTCTCTCTTAAAACAGATTATTGCACATGTATCTAATTGCATTCCCGTTTTTGTATTGCCTTATTTCATTTTAATACCACCAATCAATGTTTGATATTAATTTTGCCCATTACATAACCAACACTTGTGACTACTTATCCTGCCATGTTTTTCCTTCAAATTATTTAACATCACAGGGAGAGATTTTCTTTAAGTTTTTGAATTTGTATATCAACCCGTGTGCCTTTATTTATTTGTTTGTATGTCGTGGATTGTAACAATATTGGCTATAAAAAAAATTTAAACACAATAAACCTCTTTTTCGTTGCCACGCCCTCCCTACTAAAAATAAAATACATGAAATGCAAATTAAACCACACTGTGTCACTGTGCTTTTGAATATAATCAACAGGTGTTATTTCAAATTCACGTGCTATACTGATGTCTTTTATGACTACATAATCGGCGCCACTCTGGAGAGCGGTGCTTCCTATGGAATGCATCTTTTATGATGACGATAGTGTTACAGCAGGCAATAACAGGAAATCGCAGCTGTGCTGTGAGACCTTTTAAGAGAATAGAACAGAGTATTCCGTATTTGAACAGTGTAGTTTGCAACAATAAAGTGTAGCTTGCAATTATATCTAGGTATTAACAATAAAAGGAATTCGCAGCTGTTTAGCGATGTCTTGTTTAACAGAAGAAACCGAGTATGTCGATAGTAACAATGTAGCATGTAATTACAGATGTAGCAGACAACAAGGAATAAAGCAAAGTAGTATGTAGTCTAGTTGCCGCCAGAGTTACGGTTCGTTACTCTAAAAATATTTATGGAATGAAGCGACAGTGTAATAGTGTGTTAAGTTTTCAGAATAGTCATCCTGTTTACAGTTTTTCTGCGGCGCCTTAGATGTATATCTAACATCTGTGCTCTTTCTTCTTTACAGCTTGCACAGAAGGTCGGCCAGATCAAAAAGGATACCGACCAGTTTAAAGACTCGCTTGTCGAAATGAGCGGAAAGCTGGCGGAATTCGGGTTACAGCTGTCGACGGATGTCCAGACTCGTTCCACACCCGGACGCCGGGGTGAGACATTTGTTATTAATTTATCTGTAAAAACAAGATTTTGACTAAGTATTTTTAATATGTTGTCATTTATATTCCTTTGTTTTGTTATTTTTTAAGAAAGCATCATTTCAACTAATTTTCAAGAACACTAAACAAGTCTTTGTTACATGAAAAGATTCCGCAATTTAATATAGACAAACCTATCTAATACCACATTTAATATATCTCAAGGAAACAATATCAGGTGGATGTTACTCTTACTTTCCAAATTACAGGATGTTATCTCTCCTGGAAAGTATTTGTTCTTTAAATATATCAACCTTTTTTAACTACTGCAGCGCTTTAAGCGTTACACAGCTCTCGTCATTACAAACACGTTTTTCATATATGAGTCACGCTGCACAGATATTATGTCAAACTAAAACAAACAACATGCGAACGCTAAGATATGAATCATGAATATGATATGGGCAAACTACTCGAACATCACCTTTCAAGTTAGGCAACTGCAGATTTTTTGTTGTTTTCACGTTTCATTTTACATTTTATCTCTTCATTTTTTATATTTTGCTGTTCCACTGTTTCTTTACTGTGTGTTGTTGTTTCGTTTTTTAGAAGTTTTTTTTTTTAAATACAGGTGCCGAACATGCTGACGGCACAGGTATGATATTTCTTTCTGTAAAAATGTTTTCTTAAAAAAATTAAAACAGCTTTAAAGCAGCCAAGATCAAGCGTTTATCGTCAGTGAAGTTTTGATGGCAAATTAAAGGTTGACGTACGTTTAAAAAAATGGCAAACTAACAGAAAATACTATGCGGCTGAACTATCGGCTATCTTTTATAGATTGTTATTGCGAGGATAGCAGACGAGAATGAAAAGAAAACAAACAGAAATAATTGAGGATAGGGAAAAAGAAAGAGAGGGAAAAGAGAATAACGTGTGGTGATAAAGAGAAAGAAAAAAACAAGAGAGAGCAGTGCTTTGTTGTCGAGGATTTAAAAACAGGAGGACATAGGGGACCACAGAGTTTTGGTTAAAGATGACATAAATTTACACACTACTGAGTAAATCCATGTTCATTCTTCTATGATCTCCATGTTGCATTTTAACTTCACAGTTCCCCAGTCTCTTTACTCTTTACTTATATATATATATATAGTAAAATCCCATGGATATATATTTTCTTGCTATTTCCATCAACTATCAAACACATAAAGGCGCAACGTTTTACAACATAAAGCCAAATTCTATCGGCTTTTTACTTTTTTTATTGTCAAAAAACTAATTGTCTATCTAATGTACACGTTTTCACACCTGACATATAACGGGGTGCATCGTCAGATCATCACCACGAACCAGCCAAAAGGATTGGAATTATAAAACTTACCATGTTTTTAGTTTAAATAGAGATTTTTTACTATAATTTTTACTGTAATTTAAAATTTAATATCTAAGGAAAATATCATAAAATGCTGTGTATAAGTGCCCTATATGCATGCGAAAGGTAAAGCATAACACCCCACTTGACCTTACAAAATGTATTTAATATCCGAGCCACGGTGCACACGTAGCTAATTTTAAACTAAGAAAACCACGTGATCCCTTACTTTCCAGATCACGTTATATGGCAATCTGAGTAATCAGTTCTGACGTCGGTATCTATTTTTAGCTGAAATTTCCAGTGCTTATTTATGGATTTGTAAATAATGGACATTTAATTTCACGAGCAATTATATATAAATATAGTTAAAGATATATATTTCATGTATTAGATATAAAGGCAAATCGTCGAATACCATATGTAATGTGAGGCTGCTGCACACGTGCCATTTCTGCTTCTACACTTTAGGTTTATAGTTAATTATAATAATTGTGCAACATGTACATATGTAACAACTTAGAAAATCTATTAAGTGGTGTCGGGTTTTGCTTTGTATTTTGTTTCCAGTAAGGAAGGAGATTACTATAATGAAAATGTAACAGCACAGACTCGATTTAACTTTATGTTAATTCGTTGTTCTTAGATAGATTTTTTTTTTTAAATTTCAGATTCGGGATACGTCGGTTCTACGGTAAGGTGGATAAGAAACCGCATTTTATAAAGTAAAATAAAATAAATACAAAAACAAGAATATTTACTTTCATTTGGTAATCTTAAATTGTTATACCTTGTAGGCTGTTTTAATAATAATGGCTTTAAATAATAAGATGTACAGAAAACAACAATCAGTAAATGGTAGATTGAGATGGGATGCCTCGGCATTAAAAAATATTCACTCCTCCAAAAAGTGATCTGAGCCATATCTAGAAACATATGCAGAGGGGTTACATATAAAGAAAAAAATGTTACATTGCTCTGACGGACCTTACAGAAATATGTTATTAGAACGAGTGCTCCACTGACTATGCATTAGCTAGGTCGAGACATTTGAGATATCTCGCATGCGGCCCCAATGCTTGCTGCGGCTATATACCAGGTTATGACAGGTCATTCCTATAATCTCAGCAGATCAGTCTCAATTTACAGCGTTGGGGGGAAGAAATGATGCAATCGAGGTTTAGATTCCGATCACTGGGGTGTAGAGTTGTCACAATGAAGAATTGGGAGTTCATTTGGAAATCAGTACATTATTTGCATACCTTTTAATCGCTTACAAAGTTAAGCGCCTGCTTTCAGCGCTTTGAGTTTTAGATACAATATTCATAAATTGCGAGGGCGTTAATCAAGGATTAATCAAGGACACCCATTCCGCACACGAATTGAAATAAGAAAAACATGTCTTAAAAGATAAAACCCTATATGTTGAAATGTTTTCACACTAATTTACCGCCTTTATTATGCCCAAATAATCATTTTGCGGGGTGTGTGTTTTTCAGACCTCAAATATTATAACCCAACCAATCATCATCATCATCACATCATCATTATCATCAGCATCCTCATCATCATTATTATATCATCATCAACATCATCATCATCATTATTACATCATCAT
>CM017570.1:25588214-25608214 GCA_007844125.1 Sinonovacula constricta | reverse complement strand
AGGTGCTTACTGTTTATCATTTTATGTATATATATATATATATATGTCTCTTAACCCGACGAAATACGGGCCCTAATTCGGTAAACAGCGTTCTATTTTTGATGTATTCATTTTTAAATCGTTTGTGTGTGTGTGTGTCTGTAACTTTTTCAAAATAACTTTGAAAATAAACAATAAAATACTGAGAAAAAAAAAATACTACGTTCCAGAAAAATACTTATTTTGCAATTTTTTTCTTTAGATGTAACATCTACCTATGTAACATCTTAGAAAACCCATTAAATGGTGTCAGGTTTTACTTTTTTTTTTGTTTTTAACCATTCTTTGGTCTCGGGCATATTCGTTATACATACTGTTTTCTGAAGGTTCATAGTATACTGAAAACTTTCAAATAAAAACCATAAACTTTCAAATGCCTTTGTTACTTGCTCAAATATTGCTTTAATCTCTACCTCTTCCACTTTTTTCGTCGCCTTTGATGCTTTGCTTTTCTTGTTATAGATACTGTAATTCATTTCACCCAAAGTGTTTTATCGGGCTAGTTCATTGTTTAAGCAGAAAATGAATAAATTTATTTATGTAAAACGTTTTAAAGGTGGAAACCGAATTTTGGACCAATTCATTTTTTTAGAAACAACATAGGTTATCGTCGCCTCTCTGCGCGGCCTCTATATGTAATTTTTCATAGAAAAGTCCTATAGGTGGCGCCATGTTGTTTTATAAACAAGTGAAGTGCGGCGCTTTCATACAATTGAATTTCTGTTATTATTCAACTCTTGTTGAATATCAGAATTAAATTAGATTGTAGTTTAAAATGTTCCTATGTCATTACCTGTCACTCGGAACTGTTAATGTCCCATATGTGTACGTATGATTAGTTTAATTAAATTGCATTTGTTATGACTATGTACTATGTACAAGTCAACATGTTATGCTCTTTTGTTAGCATTCGGACATTTTCCATGCATCCAAAGACGGCATATAACTTTAAAACTTGAAAATCTGACGGCGTTGTCAATAATTTAATAAAAACAAGGTTTTGCTGTTACTTGGTCGGTTTGTTGTTAGACATGGCAACGTCCCCTTGGTTTGGTGGAGGAAGACCCCAGGGAAATGCCTTGGCAGAACCACCGTCACACCGCAGGTCAACTGGAAGACCTTCCCACATGAAGAGGGACTCGAACCTACGTGGTGGGAGGCTAAGATGTGACCATTTCCTTTTGAGAGTATGCAGAAATTATGATCTCTATCTCCAAATCAAGGGTAATATATTGTTACAAGGTTCTGGTAAAGGCCAACTGTAGGATACAACCTTTTTATGATTTAAGTGTCTTATATATTGTTTTGCTATTGTTGTTGTCTCTTATTTTCAAGGGCTTTCTCTTGAGCATTCCATTCTCCATTTACAGTCTCCATTTTTACATATTGTTAACTGATTTTTACGAATTGTTAATTCTTTAACGTGTATTGTTATTGACTTCTTAGACATTATTTGCTGGTTCCTACAATTGCCATACGTTTTATTGTGTCCTGTTTATTCTTTTTATAAATTGTTAATTGATAATGACATATTGTTAATTAATTCTAAGTATTGTTAATTATTTACTGTTAATTCATTCGGTCATTCTAAGCATTGTAAATTATTTATTGTAAATGTGGTATATTGGTGAAATAGAAATTGTCTCCCTTATTTGATAATATCTGAGGTATTCCAAACAGTAGGTAGGTCCTTTTAGTTAAAATCCTTGGACTTTATCGCCTGTTCTTTTGTAGATATTCCAATTACAAACAGTGATTTTCGTACTTTTGCATGAATATAAGCTTAAAATCCATTTGAATACTTACAGAGATTCGTATTTAAACAAAAAAATGGAAGTGTTTGTTGATGATGGTTAACCTGGGTATCACAAGAAAGGCAGAAACGTCAACATAGACTCTAAACAGCACAAGCATAAAAACCGAGTAAAACAAACTTAAGGACCTACTTAAATGGATTATTCAGGGGAGACTATTCATTAATGTCTCTTATTCCTTCTGGCAAATTGACAGATCGTCGTTAATTAATTCTTATATGTTGCCAACTAATTTTACATATCGTGTTTTTAATGTTTATTTTCACTGACAGACCAGTGATTTTTTTACAAATTGTTAATATTTCTACGTATTGTTAATTATTCAGTGTTAATACAGTCTTAAATACTCCAAATGATATTTGATTTTAATGCTGTTTGATACATTAATTTTAATTAAAAGTTAACATTATCTTATGAATTGTTCTGTTATCACTGAAGCCAACTCCTCTCGGTTTATAAGATCGGGATAATTAGCGCCGCTCTGGATAGCGGTGTCTCATATCGAATTAATTTTTACGGAGACGATAGTGTAGCAGGCAATAACAGGAAATCGCAGCTGTTGTGTGAAACCTTATTTTAGAGAATAGAACCAAGAATTTTACTTTTAACAATGTAGCTTGCAATAAGAAATTGTACCTTGCAATAATAAAAAAGATAGAAGGCATTAAAAGGAATACACAGCTGTTTAACAAAGTCTTCGTTTAGATCCCGGGATAGTCAGCTCCTTGTTTAAAGCGTGTGTTTGTTTTGCGGCGCCTTTGACGTTTATTGCGTTAAGTCACTCCTTGCTCATTTTAAATTTAACTGATTTTGATTTTTGTTGCTAAATTCCTACATGGCTCATTTACATTTCAATAAAATAAGATCAATTTAGGTCTAATTAGACGTCGGAAAACCTCTCTAGCATTTCAAAATTGAGAATCTCCACAAAATAAACATGTTCCCACCCACCGGTCAAACCTGCCCCGCCATTTTAAACTTGTTCCCCGCCAAAACATGACCCAGCCCGGTTAAACATGTTACCCCCACCCCTTCTGCTCAGCCAAACATGACACTGCCTGGTTAAACATGTCCCCATCCAGGCCCAAAATTCCCCGCATGGCTAAAAATGTCTCCCGGGCACGCTCAATGTCTCTCCAGCAAACATGCCCCGCGGCAAAACATGAACCCCACCCCACTCGACCGAACATGCCCCTTAGATCAAACATGAACCGGTCAAACAGTTCCCCGGTTAAACATACCCCCCCACGACTCCGGTCAATCATGCCCCCACAGCACCCCGCTCGACCAAACATGCCTCCCTCGACCAACTTTGGAAAAGACAGCAACAATGATAATAAAACGATTTTGGAGGAAACAATGTCTTACATTTTGTCAGACAAACCTAACTAAACAAACAACATCGGAAATAACGCTCCTACCTCGTCAACTAAGTTCATTTCCAGGACACTTTCAGTAAATACGTGTACTCCATCCATTTATAGGTCCAGGCACTTCTCAAAATTGCCACTTTCAACTTTGGCAACAGGCTGATTTTTCCTTATTCGTGGGGCAATTATTACTGAACGCGACACTTGGCGACTCTTCAACCACTATTAATAACTATGCAAAGTTGCCAATCCAGAAAAAGAGGCATATTTGCGGGATTGAAAGCGACTGTTATGAGTAAAAAACTTGACCCGAACATTTTGAAATGTGTAAGCGCACAACTACTTGTCATATGACAATAATATGCAAATAATATCATATTCATACATATTTAAAGCAGTCCTGTCAGAGTTTAGTTATGAAATGGCATACTAAACTACTCTTCATTGGTGCCCTCCTATGGAATTTATCTTTATGGCGACGATAATGTAGCAGGTAATAACAGGAAATCACAGCTGTTTTGAGAGACCCTTTTCAGATAAACCCCCCGAGTATTCCGCTTTTAACAGTGTCGCTTGCAATTATAAAAAGTAGCAAACATTCAAATGAATTCACAGCTGTTTGTCGAGGTCTTGTTTAACAAAAGAAACCGATTACGCCAATGCTATCAATGCAGCTTGTAAATACAGATGACAACTTTAAGAAAAACAAAGTTGCAGAAGTTTTAGTTCCCATCAGAGTGACGGTTCATAACTGTGAACTGTGATGCATAAATGCCCACTGACCATTGCAAACAGGTATTTCCTATTTGAGCCCCGCTGCAGAGATAGCTATTTTAAACTAAGAAAATCACGTGACAGCTTACTTTTGATATTACATTCTATTCGTCATCCGGGTAGTCCGCTTTGACGTCAATACCCTTGGATACCCTTTCTTGTCATGATGATATTTAAATAACACTCTGTTATCTCCCCTTTTTGGATAGGATTTCTTTTTTCTTTAAATACATTGCACCGACCAATTGCGACCATAATAGCAATGTCCAGCTGGTTTGGTTGAGGAATACTCCAAACCATTGTAGAACCACCGGGGCACCGCAGGTTAGCTGGAAGACCTTCCCACATTAAGTACTTCACCCTGAACGGGACTCAAGCCCACGCTGTGGGAGGCTAAGCAAGTAGAGGAGTTACAAGTCAGCGGAAAAGAGTCTTGATCCGCCCAGTCATCATGGTGTGTTCTTGCAGGATTCCCCGCAGGGTTTCCTAAACCCGGCTGATCTGCGATCTGAGAACTTCTCGGTTGGCTGAAGCCGCCTCGGCCAGTGCGGCCCGCTCGTCCACCAGGTTTCTTATTCTCTCCAAGATACGCTGATCAGCTCGGGGTCTTCTTGCTCTCTTAGTTTTCCATTCTCTCGATTCAGATGTCTGTCGATGTCGGAGAGTCTGGTTAGGCTGTTCACAAGCTCTCCTCGTAGGGTTTGCATGGCCTTATCGAGCCCTTTGAGTTCTTGGAACCACATCGTTAGCTCGGAACTGTCAAAGCCCAATTTACTCAGTGGTGGGACTTCAATTGTTTTCAACGCGGTCTCCTCCACTTCAGACAGGGCGGAGGCTGCCCTGTCAAAATCTGCCACCTCGATGCTTCTGCACTAGCACGCATCATTTTGTGAAGTTCTCTATCAGACCGCTGTATTTGGGCGACAGTTTGGGTATACGAGTCCTTTTTTGAGCCCCCCCAGTCCGAGAAACCGAGTTCATCCTGGACAATGGTCCGACCGATCCCCCTTGTTTGTTTTTGCGAAAGTGGATAGCGCTAGGGATTATCCTCTACTGTTTATCAGATCAACTTCTGGGTAGGCCTTCAGGCGGACCTTACCCCTTCTTCGATCAGAAATGTTTGGTAGTTCCGACCTGCAGGAGGTTGACCCTCATCCAATCCGTCGTAAAACTCATCAACGGCTCCCGTAACTAATTCATTGGTAGTTGCAATACCGTCCGTGGCCGAATCCAATAGCACCCGAACACCTTAGTCTTTCGTCAGACATTGTATTGAAGACACAGGTTGCTGAGTTCAATACAAGATGTTTCAAAGCGCGTTCGGCCGAAAGCTTAATCCGCTTAATCCTGAGAGAACCCCTAGGAGTCAAGGGCTTCCGCCAGTCGGTTGTGATCACAAACAGCCCCTCCCCAATCGATCAGAATCAGGAGCTGTAAGTGAGGTTTCCGAATCTTGGTGCTATCGATGTCATTGTTCCAAGAACAACCCGTTTAGCTATCCTGATCAAGTTAATCTCAACCGACGCTAATCGCTTAGTGGTCAATAAATTGGGTCGGGCGATCGTTAAGAAGACCACGATTAAGATTTCAGTGAACGAAGCCATGAGTATTGACGACAGTGATGTATTCGGATGTTACATGAAACTCTGGAAAACGGAAAACGAGCCGGCTTATGCTCAATACCAGGTTATTTATACAACGGATAAAAGTAACGCAACTCGATGCCGGGGACAAGACTGTTCAAGTGAAGGATGCCGCTATCGCCAAGGCGTATGGCAACACTTTCCATCCTACTCGATGTAGAACTCTAGGAGAATCACATGCCCTTATTTCAGTCCGCTTTCGACGAAAGGCTCAAGTACGAACTTACGTTGAATGAATACAGGCGCGTTGTCAGGGCGACCAGCTATGAGAATGCCAATAACTCAATTAAAGGCATTGCCTTAGAGTTCGAGATGGTGACCAACGGAAAGTTAGACGAAAACATCCGCAACCAGTACGCAGGGAAGTGGACGGACAAGTCCGACACGCTGTGGAACATCAACCTGAACGTCCCCGCTCGATCGATGAGGATTGTCTTAATGCTTTTCAAGGAACCGACTCAGCCCTTTGAACGCCAGCGCGAAGGCTTTCTATAACCCCAAAAGAAGGTGGAGGGCACTGTCCATGGCATCCCGAACCAGCTCTGCTCACAAGGCATGCGCCCTTACCAGGCATGGGACTAGGTCAGAAAACTTATGGTGGGTGGAATAAAATGACACCCCGAAGTGGCCCTGGTGGCCAAGGACCTCGGGCTCCACGTTTGTGACCTAGGTAAGTAGGTCGACGTCATCCTCAAATACCTCCGAGAACAAACGCGTTGGGTTGCACACTTCCATTGCAAGATCGGGATAGTTTCGACGAGTGCTTGCTTGAAAATGACATCATCACCGCAGTCGACAGGCCTGCCGTGCGTGAAAAACTCGCCACAATGAAACATGCGAAGCTGATGTTAAATACCTTGCAGCTAAGTAGCTATGCCGTGTTAACACGAAACGCCTCTATATTGCGGCCGTCTGCGTCGGAGGAGGCATGGCGGCACTTCTTCTTTTCATCACAATTAGACTCGCAATTTACGTGACTATAGCAATGGAATGCGACGAAAGTATAGATGCGCTTTGCTTTTTTGCCGACGAGTCGCCACTGCCTGCGCGGGCTGGCGCTCGGCCTGGAGGCCACGACCACGGCGGGAAGGAGTCTGGTGAGCCTGCAAACGCAGAATAAATGAATGGCAAAGACAGAGGTTGACCGCCGATGCCAAGGGTTCAGTCAAGGCCGAATATAGGCAGAGAGATTTCTGCAGATCAGATCGATCACATCCCCGATGAGGAGATCGGCTAGCTCTACGCCCGATATGATGCTCTACTGGGGATAGTATGACCAAGATTCTTGGCTTCGCAGCGCTTCAGATCTTCACCATGGTGGTTGGCCAGCTGCTCACGATCCCAGGTGATCAAGAGACTTTACTGATCGCTGACCTTGAGGCAGATCCCTTCGTTGTGCATGCCCTAACTACCATCACCTGCGGGCTATTCCACCGCTATGGCTCGTATTTAGCCCCTATCACGACAATGCTAAGCACTTTTAAACATTGCCAAGCATCCAAGCAAGTATCTACTGAGAAAGTTGACGGAACCTACCACAGCAACGGAGGGGACACCGGGTTTGGAACCGATGGAGGAGGCGCCGCCAGAGCAGAAGGATGGGGCGCCACTAGAGAAGGTGTCTAGGAGCAATAGGCGGGTCGCTGCTGGACGGGCGGGGGCAGATGCGATAAAAAGGAAGCACCCAAAACTCCTATATCATTTGCGGTACCTTGAGGCGGTGGTGGTGGTGGCGGAGCACCTGGTGGAGCGGAGGCTTGCGATCAACCACCGTGAGCCATCCACTCCGTCAGATGAGCACAAACGCCCGCCACCTTTAGCAACGCATCAATAGCTGATGATCGCTGGTGTTGTAGTAGCCCAAGCTAGAATCTTTTGGAGGGTTAAAGGCTCTGCTGCACCCACACCACCTCCCCATGTCTGCGAACTGAAGGTAGGTGCCCGCGATTCTTATAGACGCGACTCCCATAACATGGACTGACTGCATTTTAATGTCTACTTAAGCAACACCAGACGGAAAGGAAGTAGTCAATTCCATTTACCACGGCGCCGTGACAAGGCAGAATTCGGAGGGGCGTACCCTAAACTGGAACAGGGCTTGTGCCCCAAAATGTACCCATTATCGATTTCATTCGGGACGAGCTCCGCCGTCCCAACCTTCCAGGATATGGACGCTGCCATGCAGGAGTATGTTCTGGCCATGCCAGAGGCAAAATAAAGATTGATTCACTTGGGCCCGAGCCCCAGCTGACTGACTTCTACCATCCGTCCGACGAAAAGCAAGCTAGTGTGCTTGGAGTTATGGCATTAGCGCTCAGAGTGGCCGGGTTCGCGGGTTGTTACATAGAAAAGGAGATTATTTAATTATGTCTATTAATTACGACCTTGGGGATTTCAGAGATGGGAGTGGGTGCATCAATTTTATCAATATCGAAGCCATCTTCGGTTGGGTACTTAGAAGGCCTGTCCACATTGTTGTCCCTAACTGGAAACGATGCTGACCTAAGAGACCAGCGGAGGCAGTTGTCATCTCTGTTTCTCACGTTTACGACAGCAATCTTTTGTACCACTTTTGGGAGTGGGATGTAAGATCCACCTCTAAGTGGTTGGTACCTGGCAATATCTAGCCAAAGAGTCTGTACCTGATCTACAACTTATCCAGACCCTCCTTGAGTCCACTTCTCGAGCGTTTCTTTCATCTTCGGGAAAGGTTGATTGAGAGTCTCCATGATTTCACCCTCCTGCACAATAACCTCCTGCTTATGACGAAGCAGGGGTCCTTGTATTCTTTACCGCCGTCTGGATTGAACTTCCGACGCTGAACCTTGACAGCCCCTGGAACTTAACACCTTTCAGAACCTATATCTCTTCTACAAGCTTGTCATGGATGCTAGGGTCCACTTCCTCAAGGAAAGCCCTAGGGTGTGCATTTCTTTTGGGCACATCCATCTGCCTTGTTGTGAGAAAGTTCCCGAATGCCTAGCGAGTTTTAAAGAATCTCATCTTGAGGAGTGGATCAAACTCAGGATAACACCCCAAAAATTCTCTTTGCTTACCGGTGTAGGACGAAGAGGAGTTTTTGGCTCAGTAGGCCTCCGGAATGGGTTGATCAAGAATCACACCTCCCTGTCGGGCTCGGATGATGGCATCAAGCCTCTGACGTAGCTATAGGATATGAAGGTCAATCTCCAGTCTTTCTCTGAAACTCTTCTCTTAGAAACCGAGCCATTTCTGCGTGTGTCGCCATGTGTCGCTATATTTCTATAGATAAATATAGTGTCACCATATTTCTACTGGTATATGTGGCGTCGCTATATTTCTCTAATCAATTCTTTATTCTGTTTAGTCGATTTATTTCCTTCTGTAGCTCTCTACGATTGTGAGCCCACTTTCTCCTATACCCACACTGGTAGCAAAACTGAAGTTTGTTGTTGAAACCAACTCCACAAATAGTTCATGGTCTATTCAAATGACTTCCGCGGCAAATGAGAGCCAAATGGATTTTGCAGTATTCTCGACAACAACTTTTAGTAAGTCTTACCTAAAACTAACTACTTACACACGTTGTTTCCTTTCATCATGGTGCATTAGTATACTCAATGTATGCAATATCTCTAAATTTAGTTGTCACCTCAATCATTTATGTGCTTCTCAGGGAGATCCCTAAACAAGAAATCATTGGTTGCGGGGCCCGCCAGGGGAGTGGGGCGGGCCCTGTGTGTTATTGGCATAGCAAGGTGCGCAGAACAACAAGCAAGGGGTGTGGGTGGTCAATGCGCTTTCTCAGGTATAAGTTAGTCAGAAGCACCCCTGTGTATACTACTAATGATTTTCACATTCGGTGGTTTAAGAAAGCGTTTAAAGTCGAAAGATTGACATATCAATTGATCATTTCCATTTTATCAAACGAAATTAAACGATTGCAATAAGGTTTAGATTTCAATTCATGGTGAACGTAGACTGACTGTATATTTCACACTTCACACGTTTTCGTAATATTCGTACCAAAGTTATAAGCTAAGTTCGTTTATCATGTTTTTTAAATTTCTAGAAAAGCCAATTAAGACATTTCATATCGCTGTCCTTATTGTCCATACTCCGGGTAGAACCAGTGCTCGGACATTAAGTACCTGGAGCAATGTGAAGTTACATGTAATGCTCAAGACCAATGACTAACAACTCATGGCATGTATGGGATTTAAACTCCGGAGCCGCCCACTCCCACCCCAGAGTCCATCGGGTCAACTATTAACCCAATGACACTACAAATATTTGCATTAATATTTGTTTTTATAAAGCATGCCCTCATTTTTTCCATCGAGAGGGATTATTCAGATCAGGAAGTAAATACCTACATAGTCATATGTGGTCCGGGCTTTTTTATGGGTATTACCCGGCAGCAGGGAACCAGTATCTCGTCAATCCGGGAAACAGTATCTCGTCAATCTCGTGAATCGTTTGACGTTGTATTCTTACTTGTGAGTTGATTATTATACATTCATTGTTATAGGATGATACAAGTAGACAAGCAATATTAGTAAAGGACGTGTTTTTTCTTCTCCTTTTTTTGTCACTTTAATCGTCTAAAGGACACCATTTGAAGAATACAGAACACGGGTAAAGCATAATTGTTATTATTGTTGTTTATAGATAGTCTCAACATCAGTAAAAATCTCTTATCTTGGCAGCTATCTTTGATGGCAACTTCAAGGGATTTTCAGATGAATTCTGTAGAATATTAATTTCATTCTTGTAATTTCTCATTTGTGATTGGAAAATTAAAAGCTATACACCATTGGAAAGCTCTTGAAATTCATATTTTGGGAATCCAATATTTTTTAAATTCAGAAATTCTCAAAGAATAAATACACATGAATAAATAAAATTATTTTCGAATTCTTAAACAAACAAACTGAACTGTGTATCTTTTTAGTTGTATTTTTTAGTTGTATCGCTGCCCTTGTTGTCCATATCCCGGGTAGAACCAGTGATCGGGCATAAAGTACCTGGAGCAATGTGTAGTTAATGCTCAAGGCCATTTACCCACTGACGCTACAAATATTTACATTAATATTTGTTTTTATATATATTATGCAATCATTTTTTTCCATTGAGAGGGAAGTAAATGCCTACACAGACATTTGTGGTCCGGGCTTTTTTATGGGTATTACCCGGCAGCAGGGAACCAGTATCTCGTCAATATTTGACGTTGCCTTTTAACTTGTGTGTTCATTATTATATATTAATTGTTTTAGGATGATACAAGTAGACAAGCAATATAAGTAAAGAAGGAAGTGGTTCATTTTCTTCTTTTTGTTGTAATCATCATCATCACAACCACCACCACCACCACCACCACCTTCATCATCATCATCATCGTCATCATCATCATCATCATCATCATCATCATCATCATCATCATTACCATCACCACCATTATCATCATCATCATCATCATCATCATCATCATCATCATCATCATCATCATCATCATCATCATCATCATCATTATCACCATCATAATCATCATCATCATCATCATTACCACCACCATCACCACCATTATCATTATCATCATCATCATCATCATCTTGCTGTAAATCCTATAGCTAGTAGATATTTTCCTTTTTTCAGAATGGAAAAGCTTTGCATACTCGATGATTTTATCCGAGAGTTCCACAAAACTTCTGAAAAGAGTTTTGTTGACGTTAAGCATGCCGTAATAGAGTTCATAAGGAATCAAGACAGGAATAAGAATACTGAACAGGTATTGTTTTGTTTTGAATATCCTCGGTCGAAAAGTAAGATAATGGATTTTAGAGGTCACGTGATCGATCCATGCACTGGGAATGAATCGTTGTGTCATTGTTATGTTGTTGTTTTTGTGGGTTGGGGTGCAAAACAATAAAAGTGTCATGATGACAGTTTTGCGTAAAAACATGACACGTTCAGTCACATTAACAAAAGTCACAATCGAACTATTTTTCCAGCTATGAGCATGTTGTTTATGATTTGCGTATTGGTGTATGCTGCGCCGTTTTGATATAATGGGTCGTTTAGCTAAAAATGACTCTAGACTTAGCCAGTTGTGACCATGTTGCTTTAACTGCGCATTAACAAGTTGAGAGAGGTAGAACACTCGAAATGTGGGGTCCGTCAGGTTGTGGATTTGCCGGCATTTTGCCGATATTGTGCAGCGACATTTCTATCTTTATAGCCAAGGACTGAACCCGGCTGGTTCATTAAACTGACACCGACGAGTCAGGCGTAATGTTGTTCCCTAAGCCCCGAGCGCTAGGAGGGAAGCCACTACTACCAACTTTAAAGTGTTTGGTTTGACCCGGCCGGGGATTGAACTCGCGACCTCCTGGTCCGCAAGCCGAAGCTTTACCGATAGGTTGTCTATATCTAATAGTTGAATCAGAAAAGGTCCTATAAGAATTAAAACATAATATTTAAATCTAAACTACCTCTAGACGAAGGCAAACAGGGCAAATGTTAAAGTAGCAAAAACACAGAGACGAGACATAACACACCAAAAGGAACATTCAACAGTTACCGCCTTGTAACGGTCAGTCTGCAAAAGGACCGCATGGGGTGTTTAAACCTGGTTTGTCGAGCGATCCAACTTTGCACTTCCTAAAGATTTGTCTATCAAACAAACGGTGTAAATTAAAATATCCCATCAAAGTGAGACAACTTACAATGAGCACCTGCTTCGGGAATGACATTCTTCCCCGTGTTCTGGAAAATATGTTCATAATTGGTGCATAAACTTATACTTAAGTTTAAGTAATGGCTGTTTATAGCGTTACATCTCTACCGTACTTGGATTTGAAAAACATTTTTATAAAAACAAGTGGGGTGTTATACTTTCCTTTTCACATAGATTTAGGACACCTAAAACCGCATTTCGCGGGTATTTTTCATGTAACAATACAATATTTGGTTACTTGAGAGAATAATAAAACTGGTCCAAACGTTCGGATACTACATTTAAAAGAATAAGAAGAAAATAATGCGACCAAATATACCGACAGGTGCGTATGGAGACAGGGAAATGGGCTGCATTTCCCCCTCCCCACTCCACCCCCCACCCCCCACCGACACACTATTTACTTAAATACAATATCGAATAAAGTATTATGCACGTCCAATTGATTAAATACATGACAGGTTTTGGTATGAGTAATTGAATAAATGTTTCACTTTTTATTTCTTTTGATCTTTTCGGTGTAAAATATTTTTACACTTGCAAATACTGATTAACCCCACAGTTTGTTAGTTGGCCAAAGACACACATGTAATCTATGCAAGGTATGTTAGGTTATGTAATGTATGTAATGTCTATGCAATGAATATGCAATAAGTATGCACTGTGTATGCAATGAGTATGCACTGTGTATGTAATAAGCATGCAATGAGTATGCACTGTGTATGCAATGTGTATGCAATGAGTATTCAATTAGTACGTAATGCCCATACAATAAGTATGTAATGTGTATCCAATACTTAAGCAATGTGATGCATTGAGTATGCAATGTCTATGCAATTTCTATGGGTGTGTGCAATGTGTATGCAATGAGTATGCAATAAGTATGCAGATTGTTTGATATGCAATTTAATGTGCAATTAGTAGGCAATGCGTATGCAATTTATATGATATGCAATGTGTATGCAATGAGTATGCAATGAGTATGCAATGAGTACGCCACAAGTATGAAATGTGTATACAATGTGTATGCACTGTGCATGCACTGTATATGCAATGTTTATGCAATGTGATGCAATGCGTATGCACTGTGTATGCAATGAGTTTTAAATGAGTTTGCAATTTGTACGGCATGCAATCAGTATGCAATGAGTATGCAATTTGTATAATATGCAAAGACGCCATAGAGTATGCAATGTGTATGGAACGGGTATGCAGTTTGTATGATATGCATTAAGTATGCAATGAATATGCACTGTGTATGCAATAAGTATGCAATGTGTATGCAATCTGTATGTAATTAGCATACAGTATGTATGTATGTATGTATGTATGTATGTATGTATGTATGTATGTATGTATGTATGTATGTATGTAATGTATTGTATTGTATTGTATTGTATTGCATTGCATTGTATTGTGTGTATTTTGTGTAGTGTGTGTGTGTGTGTGTGTGTGTCTGTATGTGTGTATGTGTGTATGTATATATGTATGTATGTATGATTAGGGATTAGCCGGAATTTTTGCCGATACTGCGCAGCGACATTTCTATCATTATAGCACAGGGGCACTTATGAGGTGCCCAGGGACTGAACCCGGTCGGTCCATTATACTGACACCGACGAGTCAGGCGTAATGCTGTCCCCTTAGCCCCGAGCGTTAGGAGGGAAGCCACTACTACCAACTTTAAAGTCTTTGGTTTGACCCGGCCGGGGTTCGAACCCACGACCTCCCGATCCGCAAGCCGACGCTCTACCACCTGAGCTATTGCGGCCGGTATGTATGTATGTATGTGTGTATGTGTGTATGTATGTATGTATGTATGTATGTATGTATGTATGTATGTATGAATGTATGTATGTATGTATGTATGTAAGTATGTGTAGGTAATTAAATGTTACGGGAGGCAACGGGTTAGAGCCCAGAACTCGACAAATCAAAGTCGTTACAACTGGTAGTGGTATAGTTTCCGGGCAAACGCTAAATCAAATATAAGGGTAGTTCCACGACTGATTGACCCAGTGTCAGGATAATGTGACTGGGTGTGGTATCATACCACGTGTTAACGGCATGCTATACACAGTGAAGGCAGTGATGTAACGTTACATAATAAGTAAATAAAATGCCTACATAAATCAATTATTATTTTTAAATTGACCTTTGATGACAACAGAAATAGTAAATAATAGACCTTATCGATACAATCTTTTTTACATGTATATTTCTAGAATTGAAAATATAAATAAACAGTTAAGGGTTTAAATTCAATGGTTGCTTAATACCAATTTTACAATTATTTATTTAATTGATATTTATTTCAAACCTATTTATTTATAGTCGACTTGGAGTCGTTTTAATAATGAGTGGTACAGAAGAAGAATAAACAGTAAACTTGACATGCTTGAGGTTATAGTGAATAATATTGTCAATAATGATTTGGATTTAGAACAAGGTATTGGACAAAGGCGTTATTACAAAAGTGTTAGGAGGAAAGCAAAAGATTTTAATAAAATAAATTTTAATAAAATACAACGCGACTAATGCATTCACTTGCAAAAGACCAGCCTAGAAAATTTTGGAGTGAAGTTTAGAAAAAAGAAAGAAAAAAAAGGACATGTAATGTTAGCGAAACTGGATTCTTTGAACATTTTAAAAATATTTAATCTCAAGAGGAAAACGTCATTGAAGAATATGTTGACAAAGAATTTTCGATTTAAGAAATTCTTAAGGACATTGCAATGCTTCAAAAGGGTAAAGTGCAAAAGTCGATAATTTAGCCCCAGCATTTTTTCTTGCGTGTAAAACAGAACTAGCCCCATTTCTTTGTAATCTGTTTTTATTTTTTTACAGTAGTGGAACATATCCAGAAAGTTGAACTAAAGGATTTATCGGTATCAAAGAAAGGGGATCTTAAAAATGTTGACAACTACAGTAGAATAACATTAATGAGCATATTTTCCAAAATATTTTCTTTTCTACTTGATACCAGGCTCAGGTTATGGGCAGATCAAAATAATATGCATCATGGAAATCAATATGGGTGAGAGTACAATCGATTGCATACTTGTACTGCATTGTATAGTTGATCATGTAATAAATAACCAAGGGAAGAAGCTGTACATTCATAGATTTCCAAAAGATCTTTCGATACCGCCTACCTAAATGGTATTTAGCTAATCAATTTAGGTGCATCAAGTAAAATGGTTATTTTACTGCAAAGTATGTACAATAATATCAAGTCCTGCGTACGAGTTAATAATAATTAAACTGACAATTTCAATAGTAACTTAGGCGTCAGACAGGGAGAGCCTCTTTCTCCACTTCCCTTTATTCATTTCCTCAATGATCTTAATTCATTTTTATAGATAATAAACTAGATACTTACAATATAGATAGTGTGCAAATATATCTTCTACTAATTGCAGATGATGCATGACTGAAATGGTCTACAATTGCCTAATCAGGTCCATGCTTATTGTATTAAATGTATATTACAGCAAATGTTCTTAAAAAGAATTAATAGTTGTAATGGTTTTCAAGAAAAGCAATAGTAGTGAAAGAATCAGTATTAAATATGATAACACAGAAATGCAATTAGTTATTTTTTTTGTCATTAAGACACCACTTTCGAGCAATGGTAATTTCTACCATATTTCAACAGTCCCAGGCAAATCAAGCTTGGAAAGCTATTTTTTTCACTTATTTCCATTTGGACCCAGCTAATGTCTGCATCGCTGAAAAAGTAAAATTGTGTTAATTTTTAAAACATCTCTTGGGTGTAAGACAACATGCGTGTAAAATAGCAGTATATGGAGGACTTGGAGTTCTTCCACTTTATATAACACGAAAAATCAGATTCTAAATTTTTGATCCTGAAATGCACAGACAATATACAATATAAATTTCTCAGCACATGGGGTAAAAAGGTGCAGTCTATGCTAAATGAACTTAAGATTTAGTTTCTTATGGTATTCCTCAAGTGTTACCCCGCTACAGATAGAGGCTGCTAAGCAAACTATTATAGATCAATTTTATCAAAAAACCTTTGCATCGTAAAGTAATTTCTTAACGTTAGAAACATACAGACGCTTTAAGCACAACTTCAATATGGAAAAATACCTAAATGTAGTGGCAGATAATAGACACAGAATACAGTTAGCTAGATTTATATGCTCATCTCACAATTTAGCAGTAGGAGAAAGTAGAATAAGGAAGGTTGATAAAGGCGAAAGAATTTGCACAGAATGTAGTCAAAAACAAATAGAAAATGAATATCACTTTTTTGCGTATATGCCCAATACATACCTAGTTTTTCTGAAATTGGCCATCTCTCGGGAAGTTGCATCGCTAGTAGCTGTAATAAAAATTAAACAATAAAAAATCTTGGAAACTATATATTTTGTCTTTTAAGAAAAGGAACAGTGAAATCTATCAACAGCATCAAATGCCATTTGGTAAATTAAATTCATTCGGTCCATTAACCGAATTGTTTCCTGAAATAAATATATGTTTATTATGTGTCAATGTTACAATGACACATGGGTACTGTTAGTCACATAAGCAAGTCTTTTTTATTTACATTCTTTCTCATTTGTAATAAATGTAAATTATTACCAATTTTTCTTTAAAACTGTCGAATGTTATGTTGTGGTATTGATTTTATGTCATCACGGATTTGCCGGTCTCAGTCCTAGTTCACGATGTGTTGACCACTCTGCGCTGGTCACCTAACCAGTAAATCACAACGAACTAAACTTTGTGTATTAAAACAGTGGTGTTTACATTTACACGGAAACATCGTATATCAGGCATTTAACCGTTACTTAGTAAAACCTTGATTCAGCATAGAAACAGAAATAAAGTATCATACTCAACTTAAGTCTATGGTATCCAAAAACGCTGCAAATTATCACGGCTACCTGTAAACACCAGTCACGTGACTTTTCCACAGATGGAGTGCGTGAAGATATGTGGACTGTTCTGGACCGGTTTCACGGTCTCATATTTCTTCCACGTTCCAATGCGCATGCGCAAAATTGTAATAGAAATATGAGGCCGTATATAGATGGTCCGAGACTTCCTCCCGGGCACACATTTCCATCTTAAGTAAACGTGAAGTATTATTCTAGGTATACATTTATATTGTAAAGATAGAACGACTGGCCCAACAGAAACGTCCGACCGTGCATAGACAGACTAAAATTTTCAACCAGGCACACATTTCAATCTTAAGTATACATGTTATATTTATGTATTTTGTATATTGCTCAGACAGAAATATTGGCCTGAAGGGAACATCAGCCCATATATAAAGGGGTTGAGATTTCCTCCGGGCACATGTTTCCATCTTAAGAAAACGAATTATATAATATAATAGACGTACGTCTGTTTCAGACAGAAATATTGACCTGAAAGAATTATCAACCCGTGTATAGACTAGCTTAGACACCCACCGGGTGCACTTTTCCATCTTCAGTAAACGTGATAGATCATAGGTATTTATAGTAGAGATAGACATATTGGCCTGATAGAAAAGATTGGTCTGGTAGAAACATCAGCTCATGTATAAATGGCCTTATATTTTCACCAGGGCACATGCTTCCAAATTAAATAAACAAAAAACAATGGGTTCGCTATAAATGTAGATACAGAAAGACAGACCATATTGAAACTTCAGACCGTGGTAAGATGGGTTTATATTTCCACCCGGGCACACATTTCCATCGTAAGTAAACTTCTAATGATAGACCGCAAAATACTGTTTATTGATGCCCTACAGCTATTTGTAAAGTAAAGCGTAACACACTACCCATCATTACATGGCAAAGCATGTACACCCTATCTGAGGCACGCTTGACAGGTAGCTATGTTTTAAGGTCGAATCCAGATGTTTATCGTATTAAAATACCCAAACACGTTTACTACGATTACACTTATTGAATGTTAGCAAGTGGCAGCTGTAAGTAGTTTGCTTCATTAAAATAACTGTTTTACATATTATGCATATGATGGATTATGGCTACGTAGCCTTTTAATACTATTTTTAGATTCCGGTGTTGCAAAGCGTATTGTGAACGTTGGTGAAAATTGTTATTGAATTGTCAGTACGAAGCAAGCGTCAGCCATTTTTTTTGTTTATCGGTAAATTGAAAGTCACGAGACCCTTTTGACGCGTCATTGAGCTGCGGTAAAAATAGCCGCTGTGATCCCCATAGGCATTTTTAAGCAATCGAGAAAACAACAACAACGAGTTTTACCAGTGAATAATGTAAACTTGTACTTTATAGAGTAATATTTCCGGTAGTAGCAATAAATACTCGCGTTCACTACTATTTTCACTATTAAACTATTTACGGAACTCAATTCGAACCAAGAAATAGACATGACCATTGTCTATTGAGATCGCGTTATATCATCATCCAAGTTATCCGCTATGACGTCGAAATCTATTTTGAGTAGAATCCCTAATAATGCTTATTATATATTTGGAAAGAATGAACATTAAGGGCGAGTCTTTTTTCAAAGATAGCAAGCATAAGAAGAAGAAGAAAAAGAAGAGTAATATAATAATAATAATAATAATAATAATAATAATAATAATAATAATAATAATAATAATAATAATATCTTTCAGTTTAATTAAATATTTTACAGCTAAATAAGCATCAAAACATTGTTCCATTTCTGACGCTGTTAACATGGACAACTCAGTCTTTTGATGGGCAACATACAAGTTGCAAAATGTGATATTTTTATCTTCGATTTACTGGTATTCGCTGCCACACCCTCCTTAGTAAAAATAAAAATACTTGAAATGCAAAGTAAACCACATTGTGTATATACGGCTTTTGAATATAATCAACAAGCGTTAACACAATTTCACGTGCTATACTGACGTCTCTTATGACTACATAATCGGCGTCGCTCTGGAGAGCGGTGCTTCCTATGGAATGCATCTTTTTTATGGGAACGATAGTGCTGCATCAGGCAAAACCAGGTAAACGCAGCTGTGCTGTGAGACCTTTTAAGAGAAAAGAACAAAGTATTTCGTATTTGAACAGTTAGCTTGCAACAATAAAGTGTAGCTTGCAATTGTCAACATTAATAGGAGTTCGCAGATCTTTAGCGATGTCTAGTTTTACAAAAGAGACCGAGTTTGACGTATGAACAATGTAGCTTGTAGTTACAGATGTAGAAGACAACAAAAAAGAAAGCAAAGTGGCAAGTTATCTAGTTCCCGCCAGAGTTACGGTTCGTTACTTTCAAATATTTATGGAATGAAGCGACAGTCATCATGTTTACAGGTTTTCTGTTGCGCCTTAGATGTCTTACATGTGTGCTCTTTCTCCTTTACAGGTTCTGGCGATGATCGACCTGGTGGACCTGGTGGATAACGATATTGACCAGGCAATAAAGTTCCTTGTCGAAATGAAGGGAGTCCTGACGATAAACAGGTCAGAGCTTGTTCATAGGAGTGAACAGGGGTCGGATGTCCAGACCCGTTCCACACCCGGACGCCAGGGTGAGACATTTGTTGTAAATATATCAGTCAAATCTCAAAGACTTTAACTAGATTTTTAAAATCACGCAGCTCATTAAGCTATTAAAGTAAGAAAATCTCACAACCGCTTGCTTTTGTGATTATGTT
>CM017570.1:25110714-25583214 GCA_007844125.1 Sinonovacula constricta | reverse complement strand
CAATTTGTTGTTATTTATGGCAGTGTTATCACCCCCCTCTTCATCGGCAGCATTATCAGCATCATGATGTAACTTACTATCATTATAACGACCGCCATTTTGACACTGTTATTATTTAAACCCCTCCTCCTCCTCATCATCATCATCATCACCGAATTAACTTCCATGACTATGTTTATGTTGTTTCATCCTTTCCAATATTAAACTTATTATTTATTTTTTATTTTATTTGTAGGAAAGTGACGCTTAATAGACTGATAGAATGGGAATTGCTCAAAAACTTTTTTTTGTATCAAAATACATATCATTAGATTAAGCTACTCTTAATGCCAGTGGACACGTGACCTTCAGATCAGTGTAGCGTCCGCCATCCAGAAAGAAAAAGGAAATTCCATGAAAGTATTTTAAAACATTTTTGGGCGTGTTACGTCTTTATGGCACTAGTAGTACAATACTGGATATATCGCTCTTCCACATCGGTTTCCATTCCATTCACCTCTGTGATTGGCTCAGAAAGTAGTGAGGCACGAACGACAACTCTGCTAGGAGATTGTGTAGTAATTTTACATCTGCAGAATTATCCCATCTGCGCAATTAGGCATGAAAATAGTTTCAATAATAATAATATGGTATTGTGTTTTTTTTTGGTAATCTGCTTGTTTTTTAACATTTTCATCAAAAAATATCCCTGGTATGTGCTGTTTACCTGTGTATTTTACCTGTGCGAATATACATGTAGATGTTTGTTTGTTGGGTTTATCGTCCCACTATATCTGGAGACGGTATCCACATGAAGCAGATATAGTGCTGTCTTCACTGTGCATAGCATGCCACGAACACCTGGCTTATACCACACCCTGTCACATCTTGGCACTGGGCCAACCGGCCGTGGAACTACCCTTATATTTGCTTGAGCGTTAGCAAGGGAGTCGTGCCACTACAATTTTATCGACTTTGTATGTCACGGCTCTGGATCGAACCCGGGGCCTCCCGTACCTGGGGCCGACGCCCTATCGATTGTGCTTACCAGGTCCGGTCATGTAGATGTAGTGATAATGATTAGAAATTAGAGTTGTGAATCGCTTCTTATCGTTTTACATAACAACATTCTAGATTCATACTGTGACACATGTATCCTTGTATACACACTGGATCTAGTAGCGTAATCATTAGAGCCTTAGCTCAACGTACGGAAGTCTAAATGATCAAAATTGGACCGCGACATAGAAACGTAGTATAAATAGGTGGTATATTCCCGTTTTAGGTAAATATAAGGGCAGTTCAACGTGCTTTCATAGCATGCTTTACAAAATGAAGGCAGCAATTTCTCTTCCTCAAGTGGACACCGACTCCAAAGAAGTGAAATGATGACAATGTGCATAAAAACATTTTTATCCTTTTTGAAAATAATTTCAAACACAAGTAAATCCTTGGCTTTTATGATATGTTTAAAAAAAGTATTAACTTTTAACAATACTACATTTTTTGTTGGTTTGGGTTGTTTTCTAAAATTCGATGATTTCTTTCGTATTTTTTACATTATCTGTTAACACTTTGGCATATGATGTCATGGAATTATATGACGTCATGAAATTGTTTTTATAATATATATATATATATTATATATATATATATATATATATATATATATATATATATATATATATATATATATATATATATATATATATATATATATATATATATATATATATATATATATATATATATGGGCTGTTTTATTTCAAACTACTACTCTCTCATTTAGAATCTTTAGGTTGCCGAGGCTTTTATCTACTGTACATACTGTACAAATGTTGAAAGTTTATTTTATTACTAGATTTTATGTATATAATAAGTTCATTCTATCTGTTTTAACTCCCAATGTAGGTGCTTACTGTTTACCATTTGATGTATATATGTCTCTTAACCCGATAAAATACGGGTCCTAATTCGGTAAACAGCGTTCTATTTTTTATTTATTCATTTTTTAAAAAAAATGTGTGTGTGTCTGTAACTTTTTCATAATAACTTTGAAAATAAACAATAAAATACTGAGAAAGAAAAAAAACTAAGTTCGATAACAATACTTATTTGTGTAATGTGAGGCTGCTGAACATGTGCAATTTCTGCTTGTACACCTTATAGTTAATTATAATAATTTTGCATTTTTTTATCTATAGATGTAACATCTACATATGTAACATCTTAGGAAACCTATTAAATGGTGTCAGGCTTTGTTTTTTTTAACCATTAATTTTACATATCGTGTTTTTATTGTTGATTTCTTCTGACAGACCAGTAATTTTTACAAATTATAATAATTCTACGTATTGTTTAATCTTCAGTGTTAATACAGTTTAAATGTTCCAAATGATATTTGATTTAAATGCTGTTTGATACATTAATTTTAATTAAAAGTTAACATGCTTTTATAAAATGTTCTGTTTTCACTGAAACCAACTCCTCTCTGTAAGATCGGGATAATTGGCGCCGCTCTGGAGAGCGGTGCCTCATATCGAATTCATGTTTATGTGTAGCAGGCAATAACAGGAAATCGCAGCTGCTCTGTGAAACCCATTTTAGAGAATAGAACCAAGAATTCCACTTTTAACAGTGTAGCTTGCAATAAGAAATTGTACCTTGCAATAATAAAAAAGATAGAAGGCATTAAAAGGAATACACAGGTGTTTAGCAAAGTCTTCGTTTAGATCCCGGGATAGTCAGCTCCTTGTTTAAAGCGTGTGTTTTTTGTGGCGCCCTGGATGTTTATTGTATTAAGTCACTGAGATTCAAGTTAAATGCATGGGCGGATAGTAGTTTAGACGGGAGTGAACCCCGTGACCCCCCCCCCCTTTCGCAGCATACACAATGCATAATAAATGATCTTGTTCATTTTGAATTTATCTGATTTTGATTATTGTTGCTTAATTCCTATATGTCTCATTTACATTTCAATAAAAATATCCATTCAGGTCTAATTAGACGTCGGAAAAGAAAACATCTCAAGCATTTCAAATTGAGAATCTCTACAAGATGAACATGTTCCCACCCACCGGCCAAACCTGCCCCCGTCCTGATAAACATGTCCTCCAGCCAAAGACGACCCTGCCCGGTTGAACATGTCCCCATCTCGGCCCAACATTCCCCGCATGGTTAAACATGTCTACCCTGCCAAACATGCTCCCTGTCCCTCCAGTAAACATGCCCCGCGGCCAAACATGTACCCCACCCCACTCGACCGAACATGCCCCCTAGACCATATATGAACCGGTCAAAAAGTTCCCGGGTTAAACATATCCCCTGATCCCGGTCAATAATGCCACCCCCGCCCCCAACCACACACCGCTCGACCAAACATGCCTTCCTCGACCAACTTTTGAAAAAACAACAACACTGATAATAAAACGATTTTGGAGGGAACAATGTCTTACATTTTGTCAGACAAACCTAGCTAAACAAACAACATGGGAAATAACGTTCCTACCTCGTCAACTCAGTCCATTTCCAGGACACTTTCAGTAAATACGTGTACTCCATCCATTTATAAGTCGAGGCACTTCTTAAAATTGCCACTTTCAACTCTGGCAACAGGCTGATTTTTCCTTATTCGTGGGGCAATTATTACTGAACGCGACACTTGGCAACTCTTCACCCACTATTAATAACTATGCAAGGTTGCCAATCCAGAAAAAGAGGCATATTTGCGGGATTGAAAGCGACAGTTATGAGTAAAAAACTTGACCCGAACATTTTGAAATGTGTAAGCGCACAACTACGTGTCACATGACAATAATATGCAAATAATATCATATTCATACATATTTAAAGCAGTCCTGTCAGAGTTTAGTTATGTACATGGCGTAATAAACGACTCTTCATTGGTGCCCTCTTATGGAATTAATCTTTATGGCGACGATATTGTAGCAGGTAATAACAGGAAATCGCAGCTGTTTTGTGAGACCCTTTTCAGATAAAACCACCGAGTATTCCGCTTTCAACAGCGTAGCTTGCAATTATAAAAAGTAGCAAACAATTAAATAAATTCACAGCTGTTTGTTTAACAAAAGAAACCGATTACGCCAATGCTATCAATGTAGCTTGTAAATACAGATGACAACTTTAAGAAAAACAAAGTTGCAGAAGTTTTAGTTCCCATCAGAGTGACGGCTCATAACTGTGAACTGTGATGCATAAATGCCCACTGACCATTGCAAACAGGTATTTCCTATTTGAGCCCCGCTGCAGAGGTAGCTATTTTTAAACTAAGAAAATCACGTGACAGCTTACCTTTGATATTACATTCTATTTATTCTAGAGTAGTCCGCTCTAACGTCAATTACTATTTTTAGCAGAGATCACTATCCTGCTGATATATAGATTTGGGAAGACTTAACATTTAGAGTAATATTTTTAGCAATTTGTATTGTCTAACAATGTAGGAAGTATTCAAAATCGCCCTTAATTAGAATGAATTATGAGTTAATACAGAAAGTATGGATTAGATTCTCAAAACATTGGCAAAATATAACTATTGTTACATGCATTTGATATAGGCAAACTACCCTTTCTTGTCATGATGATATTTAAATGACACTGTTTTACCTCCCTTTTTTGATAGGATTTCTTTTTCTTTAAATACATTGCAGCGACCAATTGCGATCATTAGAGTAATGTCAAGTTGGTTTGGTGGAGGAAGACCACAGGGGCACCGCAGGTTAGCTGGAAGGCCTTCCCACGTTAAGTACTTCGCCCTGAACGGGACTCAAGCGCACGCTGTGGGAGGCTAAGCAGTCAGAGGAGTTACAAGTCAGCGAAGTTACAACCAAGAGACCCAATATCGAGTCCTTCAGCGATCGGAATGGCTACGACCGTCAAGATGAGCAATAAACCAAAGCAGCGTCGGTGCAATCTACGGCAATCTACGGCGTTCAACACCTTCTTGTATTGTTGCAGATGCTCGCCCCTTTTTCAGCTTCTCGCGTTAACTCTGCCTGGATTCGGGTAATCCGCTAAAGACGGTAAGCGGGCCCATCACCCTCAGTGGGCAGGGGTGGAGGGATACATAGGAAGAGCCGTTGGAATTTCTCCGTCTTTCATGTCTCGGTTCGATGTTTATTCCCTCACATCTCTAGTTCAGTTAGCAGCGCAACCACACCCGAAGCGTTAGTCCGACTCGAGTCCCGCGTCAGAAAGTTGATAATATCACCTTTATCAACTTCTTTTGGTTGTTGGTAAGTTTTGGAATAATAGCCTGGATTCTTAGTTATATCGTAACCGTTTTGAAACTTTCCAACTACTGTAACGCCCACACTCGCCATCACGTCCGAGATTCCATTACGTTGAGCCGAAGACAAAGACATAGCCGATATCTTTTTTAACCACTTCACTGCACTCTGGCTCACACCTTCCGAGGTTAACCCGAACGACCATTGAAATTCACCGCCTACGAAGACACCGCCCTCTTCCGCCACGATGGTATTTATGGGTTTGGGAATAAGCCCGTCAACGTATTTTTTGATTGCAGCATCGTTCGAATGAACTGGAAGATCCAACTTCTCTATCCGGTGATGGTTAAGATTAAGGTTACCTTTCACAGCCGTGGCACTGTTATTCCGGAGGACTTCTCCCTTTCTGTGCTTTCACCCTTCCTGGACCATTCTCACCGAAACCGCATCCTTAAGTACTTCGACGTCGCCAAGGTTCATGATCCGACCACCGATTAGGTCTACATCACCATTCTGGTCCTTTTTATGTAGTGGGACAGACCAGGCGCACTCTGTAGCGAAGCAACCGCATCGACGTTAGCCTGAGTAGCGTAAAGTCTGCACTGGGTTTCCACCGCCCACCAAAGATACTCATTTCACCTCAAGGACGACATTCACTGGCAAACCGTGGTTGTCTATTATGTTACCACGCTCGTCTCTGAGATTGTGAGCTCAGAGATTGTCCCTTGTCACAGAAGTTTGAACTCGGGATTAGGAAATATGGACGATTTGATCTCCCGACAACAGCGAGTAGACTACTGGGGGCCCCATTCAAGGCGTTCTCAGCAGTGTTTGCCTCTTCTAGGTGGATAAACAACAACATGTGCGGGCTGAAATTTACAGGACGGTCCAATCGGGCACATCGCCCTGGTTAGGAGGGACAACGGATCTGTTCGAAGCCTAGAAGGTCAAGCAACCCTTCCGAAATTCGAACGGACTCTAGCAAAGAATGAACATCGAGATCGAGAAATCCGGTAGTTTCATCAAGCCTTAGGATTAGACCGCGGTGTGAGGTGCTGGCGCTGTGGTATTCTTGCAGCTGCTGAAAGGTCCAAAGACCCGGGCGCATAAAGGTTCTCTCCTTGGATGAGGTTACATTCTTGGTGTTCATCATGTTGTACCAGCCAATCGTGTACGTGATCGACTGCAGACTGATCTTCAAACTTCCGTCCCTGTTGTCGATGGGCTGTTAAAAATAAGTCGGGCCTATGCTATCGGCGATCGTTTGAAACATTTTGCGTTCGATGGAAATCTTTAAGGAGGCATTTACCTTCAATAGCGGCGTAAAATATAAGGCCGGGGGATATCCACGGAACCTTAATGCCAGAAACTTGTCCATGCTAAAGATCACGGCAGGCCCCAACCAATTCTTCACTTCCATCCTGCCCGAAATCTGGCAACACTACCGACTGCCCAGATCATAACAGAGGCCACTGTTCAAGATTGGACTATAAGCCCGATGAATTTCTGGCAGAACCAGCTGAACTTCGCCGTGTGGTGCACAGCGGTTGTGGGGTCTCATTCAACGACAACCTGAATGTACCAGAGGCGCGTGCAACCCCACTCATTCAGTCTGCCTATCTCTTCTATGTCTACTACACCAGCCGTCGCTTTCTAATGGAAATGAAATGCACCCTCCCCCAGGATGCGTCCTTGGAGACCGTGGACTACACTTATGGCAGGAGAGCATATGAACGGCTTTGCCAGGAATTCGGGGTCGACCCCCAGACAGACCGGCGTCAAAAAGAGTACCTCAACAGCGGTGGTGGGACGTTCACACCAGAGGACACGTTGCGTGGACCCAGACAAAGTTCCGGCACGACAGCCAGGAAAAGCACGTCGCCAACCAGAATGCCGGAAGCCTAGACCCCGAGCACATGACGTTCAGGTCGGAGGTCTCTGGAGGTCGTCATTGCGGGGTTTCGTCTAACGACTGGCTACCGCCTAAAAAGGCCCACGTTGAGTCTATCGAGCAAGATCCCAGCGTTGAAGGCTCTTGGAGAACGTTCGTGCTAGACGTATCGAAAGGCTTCACTCAAGCCAGCATGGGACGAATAAACGACTACGTGAGGGCTCTGCTCGGGGCCCAGGTGCAAAACAAGTCCCGGATCGCAGGCGGCTTCGAGGCGCAAAAGCAGTTCCTAACGCCATTAGAGGATGCAATCAACCTTCCAGTCAACATTCAGGCCGCTATCGCCCGTTACCAAAGCATTCTTCAGTACGACAGGAGCGAGCTCAACGTGGTCTTCGGAACAAGATTGTACATTACTCCGAGCGATAATACCAAAATGATAAAGACTCCAGCCGACCTCCCAATCGGCGTGGTGGGGTTTAACTCTCCTCCAGTGCAGACTCGGGTACATGGCAGCTTTTTGACGACAAAATCGCAGGGCCGCCTCAGGTAGAGCCGCCTGCAGCAAAAACCGCCCGGCGCGCACAGCAGCAAAGCTGTAGCTGCTGCTATAGCCGCTGCTACAGCAGCTGCACGAGCAAATTCCGAAGAAAAGAAGGCTCTGGTTGTGGGTGGGGTTGCTTGTATGGCTAGTTGCCCTTTGGCTGGCGCCTCGCTAGCCACTCGTGGGCCACAACCAATAACAAACGCCCGACGGCGAGAAACAGAGACAAATTGTGTCCAGGAAGCCATTGGACTGCCTTTCCTGTGGTAGACAACAGCCATGAAACCACGCTGCCAAAGCCACTGGGGATATCAGCCTCGGCCATATCCGCGAGTTTTGCGAATAGAGCGCCAAAGACTTTCAGCTGTTTTTTCACCCACTCCCGAACGCCACTCTTACCAGGTTGGGCTGGTTGACAGGGGGTGGCGCCACCGGTTAGTGCTAGGACGAGCGTGCTGATGGTCATTCCGATTGCTGTGGGGATGGATACAATGGTGATCCCTTGCCTTCGGAAGAGAGTTTTGATCCGCTCAGCCATCATAGTGTCTTCTTGCAGGATTCGCCGCAGGGTTTCCCGAACCCGGCTAAACTACGATCTGAGAACTTCTCGGTTGGCTGAAGCCGCCTCAAGCAGTGCGGCCCGCTCGTCCACGAGGTTTCTTCTTCTCTTCAAGATACGCTGCTTCAGCTCGGGGTCTTTCGCCTCTTTTAATTTTCCATTATCTCGATTAAGATATCTGTCGATGTCGGAGAGTCTGGTTAGGCTGTTCACAAGCACTCCTCGTAGGGTTTGCATGGCCTTATCGAGCCTTTTGAGTTCCCGTAACCGCATCATTAGCTCGGAACTGTCCAAGGCCGATGTACTCAGTGATAGAGCTTCAACTGTTTTAACGCGGTCTCCTCCACTTCAGACAGGGCAGAGGCTGCTCTGTCAAAATCTGCCACCTCGATGCTTCTGCACTAGCACGCATCATTTTGTCTAGTTCTCTATCTGTCCGCTGTATTTGGGGGACAGTTTGGGCATACGTGTCCATTTTTGAGCCCCCAGTCCGAGAAACCGAGTTCATCCCGAACAATGGCCCGACCGATCCGCCTTGTTGTTCACCCTTGTTTGTTTTTGCTATAGTGGATAGCGCTAGGGATTATCCACTGCTGTTGACCAGATCAACGTCTGGGTAGGCCTTCAGGCGGACCTGACCCCTTCTGTCGATCATAGATTTTTGGTAGTCCCGACCGGTCGGAGGTTGACCCTCATCCAATGCATCCATTGTAAAACTCATCAACGGCTCCCGTAAGTAATTCAATGGAGAGCGAGGTAGTTGCAATATCGTCCGTGGCCGAATCCAATGGCGCCCGGACACCTTAGTCTTGCAGCGGGATGCTTTCGTCAGACATTGTATTGAAGACACAGGTTGCTGGGTTCAATACAAAATGTTTCAAAGCGCGTTCGGCCGAAAGCTTAATCCGCACCGGCGCCTTAGAGAACTCCTAGGGGTCAAGGGCATCCGCCAGTCGGTTGTAATCACGAACAACCCCTCCCCAATCTGTCAGAGTCAGCAGCTCTTAGTGAGGTTTCCGAATCTAGGTGCCAACGATGTCATTGTTCTTGGAACGGGTTAACCCGTTAAGCTTTCCTAATCAAGTTGGTCTCAACCGACGCTAGTCGCTTAGTGGTTTATAATTTGGGTCGGACAATCGTTAAGAAGACCACGATTAAGATTTCCGGGAACGAAGTCATAAGTATTGACGACAGTGATTTATTTGGATGTTACATGGAACTCTGGAATGGAGAAAACGAGCGGGCTAATGCCCAATACCAGGGTATTGACACCACTGATAAACGAAACGCAACTCGGATAAGACTCGATGCCGGGTTTCAAGACTGTTCAAGTGAAGGATGCCGCTATCGACAAGGCTTATGACAACCCTTTCCATCCCATCGATTTCGAACTCTTGGAGAGTTACATGCCGATCTTTTAGTTCGCTTTCGGCGATAGGATCGAGTACGAACTTACGTTCAATGAATACAGGCGCGTTGTCAGGGCGACCGGCGATGAGAATGCCAATAACTCAGTCAAAGGGCTTAGCCTTAGAGTTCGGAGATGGTGACCAACAGGGAGTTGGCCGACAACATTTGCAACCAGTACGCAGGGAAGATAGCGATTCTCTATGACCGGGTCCTCTGGCACCACAGAATAGTGGCAGACAAGTCCGACACGCTGTGGAACATCAACCTGAACGTCCTTGCTCGATCGATGAAGGGACTTAGCCCTTTAAATGCCAGAGCTTCTATAACCCCAAGATCACGAAGGTGGAGGTCACTGTCCAGGGCATCCCGAACCAGCTCTACGCTCAAGGCATGCGCCCTTATCAGGCATGGGACGAGGTCAGAAAACTTATGGTGGGTGGAATAGAATGGCACCCCGAAGCAGCTCAACATCGAGAATGGCCGATTCGTCTTGGCTATTTTTTGAAGAGCCCCACTCGGCGATTATTTGCGGCATGACTGGCTGCGGGAAAGTGCAATTCGTGCTTGACCACCTCGAGGGCCCATTCCGCAGCCGTTTCGATCACGTCGTAATGCTGTGTCCCATGACCAGGCATAACAGGACCTACCGGGAGCGCCGGTGGGTGTGGACAGACGAGGAGGTTTACGTTCTTGATCCAGGTGAACGGCTTCATGACTGGTTGCGCTTTCTCTACCGAGTGTATCAGGGTCAGCTGACGTTGTATGTCATTGATGACATGACCGCCAGCAAACGGCTCACCAAAACGAAGGATTAAAGGAAAATACAGCTTCTCAAATTGAATCGGGATCAAAGTATACTGTAGCAGACTTTTATGACGTTCAGGGCGCATCAGTTACATTACTCAGTTATCAAACATCTGTTGATCTTGGCATTGCTCCAGTCATAAACTCTGTGGACAGTCACATATATGCAGAACTGTGTGACTTAAAAACAGATCACATTTCACGTCGACGAAAATATCGTGCCAATAGCGTTACCGGCTAGAAGAATACCTTTTCACGCAAGACAAGGAGGAACAAGAAATCGAACTGCTCGAACAAATTGACGTTATCGAGAAGGTACATGGGCCGACCACCTGGATATCCAACATTGTCGTAGCACTAAAACCAAACGCCCCAGATGCACTACGGTTATGTGTAGATATGAGAAAGGCTTACCAGGCATTGAAACGCGAACGACATGTCGTGCCTACAACAAATGACATAATATTGGAACTCAATGGGTCCAAACACTTCTCAAAAGTAGACGTTAACAAAGGCTTTCATCAACTAGAATTAACTAAAGAATCAAGATATATGACAGTATTTGCGTCACACGTTGGATTGTACAGGTACAAACGTCTCAACTTAGGAGTAAGTGTTGCCTCAGAAATATTTCAAAATGAAATCCGGCAAGTGCTCACAGGACTAGAAGAAACGCTTAATATTTTCGATGACATAATAATTCATGCTCCAACCAAAACTCTTCATGACCAGAGACTTGAAGCTGCCCTAAAGAGACTTCAAGAAAAAAACCTTACGCACAACAAACAGAAATGCGACTTCGGAAAAACGCCTCTCGAGGTCTATAGGTATGTCGTTTCTGACAAAGTTATAAGTCCAGATCAAGCTAAAATTACAGCGATCAAAAACGTATCCGAGCCAAAGAACGCGGGTGAACTCAGGTCATTCCTGGGCATGACTAATTACCTGTCAAAGTTCATCGACAGGCATTCAACCATTACAGCACCGCTGCGCGAGCTTTTAAAAGATAACATCGAGTTTAAATGGACACAGCGCCAACAAAAGGCATTCGAACAGCTGAAGCAAGAGCTCTACGGCAGCACTGTCAGAACATATCTTACCCTAAAAACAAACAGAACTCTGGGTAGACGCAAGCCCAGAGGGAGTGTCCGGAATATTAATTCAAGAAAATAAAGTAGTGGCTTATGGCAGCAGATCGTTAACCCCAGTAGAGCAGAGGTACAGCCAAACAGAACATGAAATTTTAGCGTGCGTGTGGAGTTGTGAACATTTTCATATATATTTGTACGGACAGAAATTTCAGCTAGTGACCGACTGCAAGCCATTACAATCTGTGTTTACAAACTCTAACAGCATACAATCTGCTTGACTTGAAAGGTGGAGATTGAGACTGACCACATATAATTTAAGAGTGAAACATAATCCCGGGAAATCAATGATCGCTGATTATTGTTCAAGGCATCCAGTTTATGGGCAATCAACAAGAGCATCGCGGAGGAATATGTCAGATTTATAGCCAAATCCGCGGTACCAAGCTCATTAAATCTCGCAACCGCGACGTCCCATGACTGTGTGCTGCCATGCGTTATGGACGCATTACAAAATAACACGTGGCCTAAACAGACATGCCAAGGGATGCCAGATTCAACTGTTATCAACAGTTGTCGGAAGAACTGTCAATCGTCTCAACTGACAGCGGACTTGTTCTTTTACGAGGCACGCGATTGTGCATCCCACACAGCCTGCAGAGACACGTGGTTAACCTCGCACACGATGGGCACCAGGGGCGAAACCGGACCAAGGCATTAATTCGTGAATCATGCTGGTTCCCATATCTTGACAAACTGGTTGATGAGCAATGCAAAACTTGCATCCCAAGTATGTCCGCATCGCCACATTCGACACCGGAACCAATTAAGCCAAGTCCACTACAAAATGGACCATGGGACGAAGTGTCCGTATAATTCTGTGGATCATTCCCCAAAGGGGAATACTTTATGGTTGTTATATGCGATTACAGCAGATACCCAGTTGTAGAAAAACTGTCATCCTTGACCGCGTCGAACGTCATCGCACATCTTGAAACAATTTTTGGGATGTTTTCTGTGCCAAATATCTTAAGGAGTGATAACGTAGCACCGTTCAATAGCCACGAGTTCGCCGAGTTTGCAAGTAACATTGGGTTTAAGCACCGGAAAATAACCCCACTTAACCCGACAGCCAACGGCACTGCTGAAGCCTTTATAAAAATCATTGGTGAAAACTATGGAAACTGCATAAGCTTCTGGGAAAAACTTTAAATCCGAATTAACAGTGTTTCTCGTGAACTACAGAAGTACTCCACATCCAAGCACAAACCTGACACCATTTCAATTCATGTTTAACAGGCAAATGAAAACAAAACTGTTAAAATTTTCTGGGCCAAGAAACGACAATTAATGTTCGTCAAAGAGACACAACTTCCAAACTTAAGAACAAAAAGTACGCTGATGTCAAACGAAAAGCGAAATCTTGCACATTACAACCGGGTGACCCTGTTCTAGTGAAAAATTAGCTATCAACACCCTTTACCCATAAACAAGGCTACGTCGTCAGCCGAAAAGGGTCGATGATAACAGTACGTTACGAGGGTCGAGAAATAACCTGCGATTCATCACACTTCAAGCTGGCCCCAATACCAAATAAGGTCGACATTCCAACGCCAACGGAACGTGATCGTAACGCTGTTCATCCAGATCACAACCTTCTTCCTAACACCTCTCAGAAGTTAGGATCGACAACGTCGCAAGCCAAAGCGGTACAGGGAGGATTATTGAAACAATGTGTTTTGGAAAACTGGCCATAATAATGCCTGTCATTTATGAGCGGTTTTTATAAGTGTGAGAGTTGTTAGTAAATCATATCGTGTTAGAACAATTAAAATATGTAAGCGTGTTTGGTATAACTGAAACAAACGTGTGTGTTATAAAGTCTTAGTTCATCAAAGGGCAAATTTCCTTGGGTTATGTTTTGCCGTGTGAATTAAATACAGTCAACTTTCGTTATCTCAAATTTCAAGGGACCGTAGAAAATAGTTTGAGATATCCGAAGTTTGATATATCCGAATTTAAGGATAGTTTGTGTAAATTTTAAAAATCTTACCTGCTACACGATGACTGGTAATGACTGAAATTCCTTGTTATATCTGCAACTGTAAACTAAGTTTCTGCAAGTTTGTGTGGTTTTGCATGTTTAAAATGATATTAGATTTTTTTTAAATATTCTTCTTTTTATTGTTGGTTGTTGCGTCGTCGTAAGAGAATGGCCTAATTAGATTAATTAGATTGCTCGACACTTTCTCGTGTCTGGTCTGTTGCCATAACCAATCTTATTTTTTATTCAATAATCAGTACGTGTATTGTGGGTAGGTAGTGGAAGAATAATAAAATCACTAACGCGACCTCTCATTTTATTTACAAGTTGAGAAGGCCGTGTCAACAAGTTCTCAAAAACTGTTACAACAACAAGTACAAACTGAAACACTTTAATCAGCGTTAATTGATTAACGAAATTGCTGTTCATTAAATCAGCTAATTAGATAATAATCGATTAACCTCTTCTCTAAATTACGTGACATCCTGATTGCCGATAATTGGCGATAAAACTCGCGCACAAATCTTCGCAAGTTTCACGGTAGGTGTAAAAGTCACTATTGTTGCAGTTTTGCATCTTATAGCAATTTGAAGTTTGAGATAGACCAACTGATTTCAACAGTTTTATACATGTGGGGACAAAGAATTTAGTTTGATATATCCGATAATTTGACACATCCGAATTTGACTTAAGCGGAGTCGAATTATATAGAAACTATAGGGAAAAAACGGGACCGTAGAAAACAGTTTGACATAACCGGAAATTTGAGATAACCGATTTTGAGATAACGAGAGTTGACTGTAACTAAAACCATAGGCTGACATTTCACATTATTTAAAAGATATCGGACAGTGTGTGAACATTTCCCTGGAAGTCCAGAAAAATAAAAACATTATTTATGTCTTCAGTTTCGTATCACTGACATTATTCGGACCTTATATAGCTTTAGAATTTTATACGAGCTAATTATCATTTAAACAAATGCTTGATTTTAAGACACTGTCACTGATGTATACTTTAATTCCTTTTTGTATGAAGAGAAATTGAGATCGATTAAAGATGAACTGAGATTGATCAAATGTAAATTACTTGACCTGCTAAACTAATTGATTTAACAGTTTTAAAGACCTGAAAATATTGAAAGAAATTATTTAGTAAATTTGTTAAATATGTGTTCTTATTGTAGGTCACATATCGTTTTAATCTCTCCGTTAATAATAGTAATGTATTACGTTAATGTCATGAACGTTTCATTCGTGTTAAGGAGGGATGTAGCGTCCAAGCTCGCCCACTGGCTGATAAGCCCGGCGCGGCTAAGCCCGCACCTTGGCTGATAAGCCCCGCCTCTCTAATCCTATAAGATTATTGTATGCATGTATTAAAGGGTTGTTATTGTCGGAGAATTTATGTGTGAGCTTCTGAATAAAAATATAAACCATCCTTCGGGTCTTGTATTACAATCCATTAAGGGTCTGTATATAAACAACAACAACTTTACACCCACAGACACCCAAATACACCCCCGATGGGGATCTCAAGCATTGAGGAGCTCATCTATGTAAGCATCCATCTCAGACGTTCCAGGTTTCATTTTATCTAGTACTTTCTTTACACGTCGTCGGGGATTGGCGCTTGGATTTGATCTCATCAAAAGAAGCATACTTGGACTCAAGGCTTGTGGGTCATTTGGATCATTGCTCACTTGAAATTTAGGCCTGTCATTCATTATTTTCTCTGTTTCTGTCATCAGGGTGACGAGTTGTTCGTCGTTTACCAATTGTTCGGTTGTGAGTGCTTTCAAAATCGCACGTGCCGACCTGATTAAGCGTTCCCATGCTCCACCGCGATGACTTGAGTATGGCGCGTTAAACTTCCATTTAATTTCTCTTTGAGTCATGCATTTTCCAATATTTATTTGATTCCATTCTTATTCTAATGATCTGCGTAGTTCTCGATCGCCACCAACTAGATTAGTCCCATTATCACTGAACACCTTTTCTGGTGTTCCACGTCTATTCACGAATCGCTGAAACGCGCTTAAAAATGAATCCGTGGTCAAACTTTGGGCAATTTCAAAATGGACTGCTCTGGTAGTCAGGCACGTGAAAATCACCCCGTATCGCTTAACAATAGAACGACCCTGCTTAACGTTCAATGGTCCAAAGTAGTCTATCACAACGAATGTAAACGGTGGCCTATCGGGTGTCGTCTGCTCCTCCAGCAATGGCGCCATCTGTTGGGAAAGAAGCGGGCTGTTTTGCTTCTGACAAATCAAACAATGCCGTATCACCCTTTTCACCGTACTAGGCCCTTGTAATATCCAGTACTTCTCCCTCAACTTCGCCAGCACTTGTTGTGTTCCAATATGTCCATTTTCCTTGTGGTTATATTCAATAATAAGCTTGGTCACGTGACTTCTGCTAGCAAGAATAATTGGGTAGTTGTCTTCTCTCAGAATAAGCTGCCTACCCCCCACGCGTACTAGTTCGTGGTTTATTACTGGATTCAAAGACACTAACTTGCTATCTTTCTTCACAGGCTTACCTTTCTTCAAAGCACGAAGTTCTTCTGGGAAATATAAAATTTGTTCATATTCTAATATGGCAGTTGTGGCATTCCGTAGTTCACTTACCGATATCTCGCCTCGGTGCAAATCAACATTGTGTCCCAGGTAACGATTCCTGCAATACCGTTGTAACCGTATGAGCCAAGCACATGCACGCTGTAATTTATTCCAATCCGAGTATCTGCATATGATATTACTGAATGTGTTGTTTGTCACCACAGCTGTGACCATGACTTCTTTCTTCACTTCCGCGTCTTCGCTTGTAATTTCAGCTATGGAAACACGTGAAACCATTCCGTTGGAGTTTGGTAAAGAAAATCAGGTCCGTAGAGCCAAGTGTCGTTTGGGTCCAGTCCCCTCGAAGCAATGTCGGCAGGATTCAAATCTGAGTCCACATGGTGCCATTGGTCTGGTGTCGAGTTGTCATGGGTGACACTCAATCGGTTGCCCACAAACGTTTTGAATCTACGGGTTTTGTTCCGAATATACCCAAGCAGGATGGTAGAATCCGTCCAAAATATGGTTTCATCTACTTTTATGTCGAGCTCAGAATCCAACATAGCCTTGATGCGACAGGCTACGACCGCTCCAGATAGTTCCATGCGCGGAATGGATAATTGTTTCATCGGAGCTAGCCGAGCTTTTCCGATCACGAGCGAACACGAGACCTGGTCATTTTCATCAACAAATCGTAAGTATGCACACGCTCCATATCCACGTTCTGAGCCATCGCAGAAAACATGAAGCTGTACATATTTAATCTCTACAGGATCACGTGGGCGGAAGCAGCGTCTTATGGCGACGTCTTCAAGTCTGGGTAATTTTACAAGCCAATCTTCCCATTCTTTACAATATTTGGCAGGTATATCATCGTCCCATCCTATATTCTCTTTACACAACTTCTGTATTATGGCTTTCCCTTTGAGCGTCACCGGGGCGACAAACCCAAGTGGATCAACAATTGAACTGACTATAGACAGCATTCCGCGTCTAGTGAGAGGCTTTTCAGCGATTTTCACCTTGAATGAAAATGTGTCGTCTTCAATGTTCCAGGTTACACCACGTGCCCTGTTACACGGCAATACATCATCTGGTGCTAAATTTACCACTGATGGGGCTCTTGCATTTTCTGAAATCGTCGCCAGAACGGTTCTACTGTTGCTTATCCATTTGGTAAGATGAAATCCGCCCCTTTTCAATAGTGATTGGAGATCTTCGACTAATTTTGTAGCTTTTGGTTCACTTACAACGGATTTCAAACAGTCGTCAACATAGAAGTTCCGTTTGACGGTTTCCACAACTTCATGATCGTATAGATGAGCGTGATCCTCGGAAGTCTTCTTAAGCGCAAATGCCGAGCAACTAGGAGACGATGTCGCTCCAAAGAGATGCACCTGCATGCAGTAAGTAGCCGGGCTGCTCGTCATGTCCCCATTATTCCACCATAGGAAACGAAGCACATTGCTGTCACGTTCTGTCACGCGCACTTGGTGAAACATGGCTTCAATATCAGCCATTACGGCAACGTTTTCTTGTCTAAATCTAGTTAGTACACCAAATAAACTATTTGTCAAATCCGGTCCTTGTAGCAGTTCTTTGTTCAATGATGTGCCCTTATATTTCGCCGCACAATCAAAAACTACTCTCACTTTTCCTGGTTTGTTTTCGTTAACAACTGGGTGATGCGGAAGGTACCAAACTCGGTCATTAGTGTCCGTAATATTTACCGGTTTCGCATAACCTTTGTCTATATAGTCGGACATCGTCGCTGTTTACATCTTGTGAAGTTCCGGGTCACGTGACAATTTTCTTTTCAGATGTTCCAAGCGCACGTGCGCGAGTGGTAAATTATTAGGAAGAACCACGTTTTCATCTCTCCATGGAAGTCCCATAGTACAATGCCCATCAGATTTGTGAATTAATGTCGACTCCATAATGGTTAATGCTCTTTTGTCTTCTACCGACATGGCAACGTTCTGTGAATGAATGACGTCAGCAAAGTCTGTAGTCCACATTTTCTCTAGCTGCTCACGAAGCGCGACGTCATTAACCTGTACGTGATGAACGTTGACGGCCGTATCCGTGTCTCTTCCGGTAAAGTCGTTGATTGGACCACGTACCGCCCATCCGAGACGTGTACGAACAGCATGCGGCTGACCACTGTCCCCGGCACGTACCTCCAACGGAACATGGGCGTCAGGTGAATCTGTCCCGATGAGAAGCATGACGTCACTAACATTGACGTCAGGAACGTCGACGTCTGAAAGGTGGGGTATCTTACGTACGTCTACTCTACTGGCAGCAGATCTAGTCGTGATTGGAAGCTTTCTCACAGTCCAAACTTTCTGAAGATGTACATCACCGTATCCAGAATCGGAGCGCACATGCAGATCAACTTCCCGTCCTGCAATTGTACTTCCGGTTGAGCTAACAGTGGCAATCTTGAACGTTATCGGGCGTCCAGATACACCTAACTTCTGCAGCAAGCGCTCGTCGCACAGGGACTTGTCCGCTCCGTCGTCGAGGAGGGCGTACGTCTGACAGGCACTTCCGTTTTCGCCAGTTACCGTTACTGGTACAATACCTAAACACGTCCTTAAATAAGACACCCTTGTAGCAGTACAATTTACTGAAGGTTGTGTGACTGTGTGGTCAGACCCAGGCTTCACTCAACTATGTAACAATGTATTATGCTTACCATTGCATTCCTGAACTTTACAGAAAGACGGTTTCTTACAAGTATTTACCATATGTTTGCCCTTAAGACAATTGTAACAGAGTTTGTACTTGTGTAACAATTTTCGTCTTTCAGCTAAACTTAACAAGTTAAACTGATTACAAGTTGACATATCTGTACATGATCCTGAACAACAATAACATTTGCGTTCAAATCTTGAGTTTTGTGAACCTGTTTTGGTAGCAAATGATGTAACCTTATCTTTGACATTGCTTTCAGATTTTGCACTAGAGTGCCTAGAAGTGTTATCTTTAACAAGATCTAAAGCATACATTGATGAAGCAATTTGAGACTTCTCATTGATATACTTGACTAAATCGGAGAACCTAGGTTCTCTGCCTGCAACATTTATGTTGTGCGCTACGTCAACCCATTTAGTCCGTAAATGTATTGGGATACGTCTTACAATGCGCCTGAGGTTTTCTGAATTATCTACATCAGAGACAAACCCTAACTGTGACAAAGTGATCTCACATTTTTGCATATCTAACGCAAGTCTAGAAAGCCCATTGCTGTCCGAAGATTTAATAGGCGGACCATACACTAATTTATCAATATAAGACCTTGCAATTACATGCGGCTTGCCATAACGAGACTGCAAAATTTCTCTTGCACGTGGGTAGCCTACATCAGACTCTAATAACACGCAATCCTCAATACAACTTTTGGCCTCGCCTTGACAATATTGAATAAGATAGCTTAACCTAAGCCTGTTGTCAAGTATCTTAGACTCAATGTTTGTTTCGAAATTCTTAATAAATTTACAGTAATCAATGGCACTTCCGTTAAATGTTAATAACTCAGGCTTTGGTAAATTAAAACCTTCCTGAAGAGTAGAAGCCAACCTGTTAAAAGCCGCGTCGATTCCACTTACGTCACTGGCCACCCTTCCGTCGACGCTTGAACGGGAACTCACCGCCATATCCTTGCTGTTTGCATCAGTACCTTTGGAGCCGTCACAAATCCGAAAACCGGAAGCTACACGTCCGCCATCTTGCCCACCGACGTTGCTGCTGACCCCATCTCTCGCGCCTCGGATGCACCCGATGTCGCCAGATCCCTTATTAACGTCTTCAAACGTTGGCGTTACCGGACACCTGGAAGATGCGACCGTCACTAAAGGAGCGATCGTTGTCGAATCATCGCGCTTATCGCCGGAAACGTCCTCGCGCGTGCGCAAAGCGGTAGCGCCGTAAGTTGGCTGGTCATGGTTGTTTTCCAGGGATGCTTGTATCTCTTCTTCTTCCTGCCACATTAATTCTTCAACTCTAGCCTGATCAATTTCGCCCTGTTGTTCGAGTATTTGCATTTTCTCTGCTAAGCAACGTTGCTCTTTTTCAAGCTGCTGTTTTGTTTTGAGCGCCTTCATTTTCTGTTCCGCAACAAGTCTCCTGGCTTTGGCGGAAAGCATCTGTGAACGTGACGATCGTGAAGTAGACGCATTTGACACGTGTGTGCGAACCGAAACACAATCTTCTTCCTGTGTAGTTGCCGATCGTTTCCAGTCATAGTAACGTTCATTGAATTCTGAAAAGTTCTTCACTTGGCTTGCAAAGCTTGATTCCAGCGATTTAACCTTTTCACTGTCTTCACACAAATCTACACAATGTAGATGGGCTGACTTGAAGTGTTCGTATCTTTCACACAATTTATTGTAGACTTCATCTACTTTCTCGTTATTTTCTCTTAGTAACATCAGACGTTCAAGTTCATTGAAAATCTTTGTTAGCTGACTCAGGTGAATAGTCCGCGACATCATCGCAACGCAAAACCCTTCAGGCTGCTCCATATTCACTTTAGACGATCATCTAACGTATTACGTTCACGAGATAAGAATAACGACAAGGTCCATCAACATATATGAGAATTTTACACGTCGTCGGGGATTGTACGAAATGAGAGATGCGTTGATAATTTATAATCTTTATTCTTTCCGCTACCAGTATGACAGCGAAAAACGTTAAACGTTTCTCATATATTAGTGTTTTCCCCTTTTTGTGTAAACGTGTAGTTTAAAATTTTAAATCCAAGCTCAGTTACTAATGTTTGTTTTGAATAATATGTGAAAATAAATTACGTCAGCCGACGTCACATTACGTCGCGCCAAAAACAACAACGTGACGTTTCGAACAAAAACAAAAGGAGAGAGACACGAAATGTTTAATAATGAAAACTTTAATTTAATATGTTCTAAGTAAAGAAACAAATAAATTATATTTACTAAAATAAATTACTGAATTACTACATAAATTCGGAGGAAGAATTTAACACTTTCTTATTCACAGTGCTGTGCAGTGGGTTGTTTTTCGGGTAGTCAGACGTGTCATAAAGATCCATATGCTCAGCCGTGTCCTTGAATACATCCTCTACCTGTATTTCTAACAACAGACTGCCTGTATCTGTGTAGAGCAGTTGAAAGAGTTCGCCATACTGACTATTCATCTTGTTGTAGAACTCGCACATCAGGTTCTTACTCCGGTCCAGAACGCTCACTTCAACATATACAGGACGGTTAAGCGCTAGTCGGCTTTTATGGATCTGGATTGCTGCCAGATTATCGTTGAATATGTTTGCTCCGGCAAAAGCTGGGCTGGCAATGAGTTGTCGGACCTTCTTCTCCTCATGTGACACTGACCCTCTTGCGAAGGTTTTCTATCGTTTACCCCAAAGCCGCTGTTATTCATTAGCTTATATAGGTCTTTTTCAAAGTCGCTGTTGTAGTTCTTCTGTGTTCATCCTTATGTTGGGCTCCATCCAGCGTGGTGCTGCTTAAATCTGAGGGCACGGTGGATTTTTTCAGGCGAAGACCTAGAGACAGTTAGAGCTGCAGATTCCAGTAGTAGAGCACATAGCGGTCCTTGTTGCGGAGGTTCGGAAGGAAGGTTCTCAACCTCGGTAGCGCTACCCCTGTCGCTGATGTGGCTGTCCTGGTATTCGGACATCCCCTGTTTTGGACTACCATGCGCTCTGGTGCCAGAGGATATGCGTTGTGTCCATTGTGCAGCTCTTGTGGGTACTCCAATTTCACCTCTACGATGTAACTCTCTGGGTCATCGGCTGGGTGATCTGCGGTGGTGCGGGCCAGCTGCTGACATTCCGTCATCCAACGAAAACCGCCCGTAGGTAAGGCATGAGACATTGCCCACCCATAAAGTTTGTTTGCATCAAGGTAGAGGGCGTTTTCTGGGTTGTATCCTTCAACCAGAGTTTGGCATAGCGCTTTGAGACCATGGAGATACCTACATGCATCCCCTTCTCGATAAACAGGTGTTTGTCGTAATCAGTGAGCAGCTCAAGCTCCACTCCTGTCTTCTTGAGAAGGGCGTCCCATGAAATCACTTGGCTTGTGTAAAAGTGCGCGGGATCTAAGCCATACTGCCTTGGACAGGTCCTCCGAAATGTTTCAAAGACATCTGCCAGAAGGAGAACATCTGTGCGGTTGTAGAGGTTATGATAGTTCCCGAGGTTGTGACACCTCAAGGCCATTCGGACTTTCTGGGCGTGGATATAGTCCTCCTCGCAAATGTTCTCAATGGAGAGCTTGCTATAGAATTCCTCCTTTGGTGGGATCCTGGTCTCTGTGAAGCTCTCCCAGGAGGCCATGTATTCCTAGGGATACACACCCTTGCGCATCAAGAGTTCGTGGTCTGGCTCATAGCGGGCAGTAACAAGTAAAAGTCTCTGGCTTGTTGGCAGCTACCAGCCTGTTGAGCAATGCCTACAAGAATTGTGCGCTGTCGATGAAGCATTATGGGCTGATCTTCTGTATTGCACTGAGATGAGGCAGTTGTCATGGACTCGATCTCCCTCAAGTGACTTTTCACATACATGGCAGGTAGTAGCAGCATTGTAGACTTGCCAGTCATCCCATTTCATCCTCATGCCCTTTGGGTAAGACAACACTTGCTTGATTTTGCGCTCCTCTTCGTGAATGGCCTTTAAGAAATGTTCTACCGAATTTGGACCCCGGTATTCAACTGGCGGCTCTGTATAGCCATCATACCGCACCACGATGTAGCATAAACTTAAAACCTTGGGCTGCTGCGTGTTCTTTAGTGTATCTTTGTTGGGCCAAGCTCTGGGCCCTCGACCTTAATGGTGAGCGCCTCAAAGTCAGCGTAGATGATATGAGGTTCCGGGCAGCTGCTTGTGATGGTTCTGGAAGGTAAGCTTATTTTTTCCCTCTTCTAGCATCTCCACACTTACAGCTGTTTGACCGATTCCCTGGCACTCTGGCTTGTGAGCTTCTAATAAGTCTCCACTAGAATACCCATGTAGACAACGCTCGCAGAAGTGTTTCTTCCCCTTATGCTTGACCTCCGAATATAACAGATGGCTTAGATTTTTCCCCCAGGTGTAGTGGAACTTGCCAACCTTCTCAACCAACAGAAGATTGATCCTGGGCATGTCCTCTTGCAGTCTGCTTAGGTGGTGTACAATCATCCCCTCGTCCCAGCCAAAGACGTTGATAGCCAGGTTGTTCTGCCGCTCGACCTTGGGGATTTGAGAGATGGGAGTGGATGCGTCAATCCCATTAATATTGAGTCCATCTTCGGTGGGATACTTAGAGGGCCTGTCCACATTGTTGTCCCTAACTGGAAACAATGCTGACCTGAGAGACCAGCTGAGGCAGTTGTCAGCTCTGTTCTATTTACATTTACGACAGCCTTCTTTTGCACTTCTTTTTTGAGTGGGATGTAAGATCCAACTCTAAGTGATAGGTACCTGGCAATATCTAGCCAAAGAGTCTGTACCTTAACTACAACCAAGCCAGACCCTCATTAGGTCCACTTCTCGAACGTTTCTTTAATCCTTGGGAAAGCTAGGCCCCCATGATTTTACCCTCCTGCAGAATAACCTCCTGACGAAGCAGGGGCCCTTGTACTTTTTAGCGCCGCCTGAGTTGTACTTCCGATGCTGAACCTTGAGAGCCACTAGAACTTAACACCTTTCAGAGCCTTTAAATCTTCTACCAGCTTGTCATGGATGCTAGGGTACACTTCCTCAAGGAAAGCCCTAGGGTCTGCATGTCTTTTTGGGCACATCTATCTGCCATGTTCTGCCATGTTCTGAGATAGTTCCAGAATGCCCAGCGAGTTTTGGAGAATCTCAGCTTGCGGAGTGGATCAACTCTTCCAGGATAGCCTAAAGTTTTCTTCTCTTTTCTTCCCTGGGTGGTTTCACCGGTGTAGGACGACTATATGTTATAGGCTCAGACAGGCTTCTGGAATTGGAGAATCAAGAATCACACCTCCCTGGCGGGCTCGGATGATGACATCAAGACTCTCACGTAGCTCTTGCAGAGCCGCCCTTAAGCTAGGATATGAAGGCCACTTTCAAGCCTTTCTCTGAAACTCTTTTCTTAGAAGCCGAGCCATTTCTGCGTGTGTCGCCATGTGTCGCTATATTTCTATAGATAAATATGGTGTCACCATATTTCTACTGGTATATATGGTGTCGCTATATTTCTCTAATCATTTTTTTATTCTGTTTAGTCGATTTATGTCCTTCTGTAGCTCTCTACGATTGTGAGCCCACTTTCTCCTATAACCACACAGCAGTAAAACTGAAGTTTGTTGTTGATACCAACTCCACAAATAGTGCATGGTCTATTCAAACGACTTCCGCGGCGAATGAGAACCAAATGGATTTTGCAGTATTCTCCACAACAACTTTTGGTTAATCTTACCTAGAACTAACCACTTACACACGTTGTGTCCTTTTACCATGGTCCATTAGTTTACTCAATGTATGCTATATCTCTTAATGTAGTTGTAACCTAAATTATTTATGTGCTTTCTCAGGGAGACCCCGAAAAAAGAAAACATTGGTTGCGGGGCTTGCCAGGGGAGTGGGGCGGGCCGTATGTGTTACCGGCATAGCAAGGTGGGGCAGAACTACCCGCAAGGGGGGTGGGGTGGGCAATGTGCCTTCTCAGGGATAAGTAAGTCAGAAGCACCTCTGTGTATACTACTCCAATGGTTTTCACAATCGAGGGTTTAAGAAAGCGTTTAAAGTCGAAAGGATGACATATCAACTGATCATTTCCATTTTATCAAATCGAAATTAAATGAGATTAAATGAGTGCAATTAGGTTTAGATTTCAATTCACGATCAACATGAGTTAACTGTTTATTTTACACTTCACAATTTCGTAATATTCGTACCAAAGTTTTAAGCTAAGTTCGTTTATTATTTTTAATTTAATTTCAAGTATACAACAAGAAAGGCCAATTTTGACATTTCATATCGCAAATTGTCCATATCCCGCGTAGAACCAGTGCTCGGGCATTAAGTACCTGGAGCAATATGTAGTTAATGCTCAAGGCCAATGACTAACAACTCGTGGCATGTATGGGTATTTAAACTCCGAAGCCGGCCACCCCCGTCCCCGCGTCCATCGGGTCAACTATTAACCCACTGACACTACAAATATTTGCATTTATATTTGTTTTTATATACCATGCACGCAATTTTTCAATTGAGAGGGACTATTCAGATCAGGAAGTAAATACCTACATAGCCATAGTCATATGTGGTCCGGTTTTTTTATGGGTATTACCTGGCAGCAGGGTACCAGTATCTCGTCAATCAGGCAATCAGGGAACCAGTATCCCGTAAATCTCGTCAATTGTTCTACGTTAACTTTTACTTGTGTGTTGATTATTCATTGTTATAGGATGATGCAAGTAGACAAGCAATATTAGTGAAGAAGGACGTGTTTTTTTCTTTTTCTTGTTGTTGTCACATCAATCGTCTGAAGGCCACCATTTGAAGAACACAGGTAAAGCATTACTGTTACGTTGTTGTTTATAGATAGTCTAAACATCAGTGAAGACCCCTTATCTTGGCAGCTATCTCTGATGGCAACTTCGAGGGATTTTCATATGAATTCCATAGAATAGTAAATTTTATTTTCTTGTAATTTCTTGAAATTTATATTTTTGAAAAACAATATTTTTTAATTGATAAATGCACAAAAAATTAATACACATAAATAAATAAAATTATTGTCCCATCCTTAAACAAAATGAACTGTGAATCGTTTTAGTTGTATTTTTACCTTTTAAAGTATCAAAATATAGTGTTTATATGTAAATAAGAAAAAGTCTTACCAACATTACCACAGATATTAAAATCAAAACTAGATCTAGACAAAGGCAAACAGGGTAAATGTTAATGTGACAAAACACAGAGACTAGACATAACACACAAAATGGAAAACCAGCAGTTACCGCCTTGGAACGGTCAGTCTGCAAAAAGACTTCATAAAAGTTGTTAAAGTTGATGTAAAATTCAGCTAAATAGACAGAAAAATAAAAACACAGTGGTGAGTTAAATACAGCACATTTTTCCATTGGCATTAGCTTCTGCTTTCAAAGGTGGCTGCCTTAAACTGTCTAATCAGTGCCTATGACATCACATGGAAACACAGCACTGTATCCGTTTCAAGTAGACACCGACTTTAGATTACTTTATACTTGTTAGTGGGATTTTTAACAAAAGAAATAAAACATAACAAAGAACGTCTACCAACATATCAACACATTCACGCCAAAATTGTCAAACGTACCGAAATGTGCTGCTTGCTGTTGTTTTGTTCTTTTTTAATAATCATGCTACTTTTTGTTCTTCTTCTATCATCTTCTTCTTCCTCTTATCCATCTCCTTTCTCTTCCTTCCTGGTCTTTTTCCTCTTTTTTATATCATGCATACCATACATCATACATCATCATGACAGTTACGTAAGCTATATAAAGGGGTGTGCGATAACATTTGCTTTATCAAACACCGTGTGATAAACCTGCCCAACGCGCGTCCAGAGTGGCTATTTTTAAAGCAATCTAGGTCAGCTGTTTTTCTCTGGGTATAAATACATAAACTAAAAATAGAATGCGGATACACCTTATTATGATTGAGCATCCAGGCAAGTGTCGCGGTTTAGATTGGTCTCAGCCTTGTCTGACAACACTTTCTTTATACAATACTAACCTAGTATTCTCTCTCTCTCTCTTCATCCTCATCAAATCATCCTCATCCTCATCATCATCATCATCATCATCATCACTATTAACACCACCACCATCAGCATTATCGTCGTCATCATCATCATCCTCCTCATCATCATCATCATCATCATCATCATCATCATCATCACTATCAACATCACCTCCATCAGCATTATCGTCATCATCATCATCATCATCATCATCATCATCATCATCATCACCACCATCATCACCATCACGACCACCACCACATCATCATCATCATCATCATTTTGCTGTAAATCCTAAAGCTGGTAGATATTTTCCTTTTTCAGAATGGACAAGCTTCGCATACTCGATGATTGCATCAGAGAGTACCACAAAGCTTCTGAAAAGAGTTTTGTTGACGTTAAGCATGCCTTAAGAGAGCTTATCAGGAATCAAGACATGAATGAGAAAACTGGACAGGTATTGCTTTGTTTTGAATATCCCTGGTCGAAAAGTAATGGATTTTAGAGGTTACGTGTCCATGCACTGGGCATGAGTCGTTGTGTTATTGTTTTGTTGTTGATGTTGTTTTTTTGTGGGGGTGGGGTGCAAGACAACAAAAGTGTCATGATGACAGTTTTGCGTAAAAACATGACACGTTCAGCCACACTAAGAAAAGTCACAATTGAACTATTTTTCTGCTATGAGCGTGTTGTTTATGAGTGGCGTATTGGTGGATGCTGCTCCGTTTTTAATATAATGGGTCGTTAAGCTACAAATGGCTCTAGACTTAACCAGATGTGACAATGTTGCTTTAACATTGCATTTACAAGTCGAGAAAGATAGAACGCTTCAAAGGTGGGGTCCGATAGGTGGTCTATATCTAATAGGTAAATCTGAAAAGGTCCTATAAAAATTAGCACAGATATTTAAATCTACCTCTAGACAAAGGCAAACAGGGAAAATATAAAAGAGGCAAAAACACAGAGACGAGACATAGCACACCAAAAAGAAAATCCAGCAGTTACCGCCTTGGAACGGCCAGTCTGCAAAAGGACCGCTTGGGGTGCTTAAACCTGGTTTGTGTAGCGCTCCAACCTTGCACTTCATGGAGACTTTTCTATCAAACAAACAGTGTAAATTAAATTAACGGTACGCAATGTCCATGCAGTGAGCATGTAACGAGTATACAATGTGTATACAATGAATATGCAATGAGTATGCAATGAGTACGCAATGTGTATGCAATTTGTATAATATGGAATGTGTATGACATGTTTATGCAATGTGATGCAATGAGTAAGCACGGTGTATGCAATGAGTATGCAATTTTATACTAAGCAACGAATAGACAATTAGTGTAATAGACAATGAGTATAAAATGTGTATGCAAAGAGTATGCAATGTGTCTGCAATAAGCATGCAATTAGTAGGATATGCAATGTGTAGCAATGAGCACGCATTGAGTATGCAATGTGTATACAAAGTGTATGCAATGAGTATGCAATGTTCATGCAATGTGTATGCAATGTATATGCAATGTTTAGTCAATGTGATGCAATAAGTATACACTGTGTATGCAATGAGTATGCAATTTGTATAATATGCAATGAGTATGCCATGTGTATACAATGTGCATGCAATGTGTATGCAATGTATATGCAATGTGTATGCAATGTATATGCAATGTTTATGCTATGTGATGCAATGAGTATGCACGGTGTAGGCAATGAATATGGAATATGAGTATGCAATGTGTATACTATGCAACGAATATGCAATGATTATGTATTTTGTATAATATGCAATGAGTATGCTCTAAGTACGATGTGCAATTAGTACGCACGAGTATGCAATGTGTATACAATGAGTATCAAATGAGTATGCAATGTGTCTGCAATGATCATGCAATGAGTGTGCAATGCGTATGCATGGAGTATGCAATGTGGAAACAATGTGTATACAATAAGCATGCAATGTGTATGGAATGCAATGCTTATGCAGTGTGATGCAATGAGTATACACTGTGTATGCAATTAGTATGCAACGTGTATACGATGAGTATGCAATGAATATGGCATGTTATGCAATGTGTATGCTCTGTGTCTGCAATTAGTATACAATGAGTATGCAAGTTGTATAATATGGAATGAGTATGCCATGTGTATACAATGTGTATTCAATGTATATGCAATGTGATTCAATGAGTATGCACGGTGTATGCAATGAATGTGCAATGAGTATGCAATTTGTATACAATGCAACGAATATTCAATAAGTAAGCAATTTGTACAATATGCAATTAGTATACCATGTGTATGCAATGACTATCTACTTAGTACAATGTGCAATGAATATGCAAAGAGCATGCAGTTAGTACGACATGCAATGAGTACGAAATGAGTACGAATTGAGTATGCATTGAGTATGCAATGAGTATGTACTGAGTATGCAATATGTATAATATGCAATGTGTATGCAATTAGTATCCACTCTGTATGCAATGGGTTTTCAATGAGTTTGCAATTTGTACGGTATGCAATGAGTATGCAATGAGTATGCAATGAATGTGCAATAAGTATACAATTTGTATAATATGCAAAGAGTATGCAAAGTGATTGCAATGAGTGTGCAATGAGTGTGCGATAAGTATGCAATTTTTATATTATGCAATGTGTATGCAAATAGTATGCACTGTGTATGCAATGAGTTTTCAATGAATTTGCAATTTGTACGGCATGTAATTAGTTTGCAATGAGTATGCAATTTGTATAATATGTACGGTATGCAATGAGTATGCAATTTGTGAAATATGCAAAGAGTATGCAATGTGTATGCACGAGTATGCAGTTTGTATATGCTATAAGTATGCAATGAGTATGCACTGTGTATACAATGGGTATGCAATAAGTATGCAATGAATATGCACTGTGTATGTAATTAGCATGCAATTTGTATGTAATGTAAGTTTGTATGTATGTGTGTTATAAGGGTAGTTCCACGACTGTTTGGTCCAGTGTCAGGATAATGTAACTGGGTGTGGTATCATGCCAGGTGTTCACATGCTATATACAGTGAAGGCAGTGATGTAACGTTATATAATAAGTAAATAAAATGCCTACATAAATCAATTATTATTCTTAACGTGACCTCTGGTTACAACAGAAATACTAAATACTAGACGTTATAAAAAACAAGACTTTTTACATATATATATTTTTAGTGTTGGAAATGTAAATAAACAGTTCGATGGTCTGCTTAATACTAATTAAGAATTATGTATTTAATTGATATTTAGTTCAAACCTATTTATTTATAGTCGACTTGGATTCGTTTTAATGATGAGTGGTACAGAAGAAGCATAAACAGTAAACTTGACATGCTTGAAGTTATGGTAAATAATATTGTCATTAATGATTTAGATTTAGAACAAGGTATAAAGGAAATGTCAATTGTTCTCCTACAAAATGCTGTAGATGTGTGTGGGTCGAAAGTAGTTAAACAACATTACAATAACCATATAACCAAAAATCCATGTTATAATAATTAGAAATGGAAACAAGCGTGATCAGAATTTAGGCGTTCATATAAAATATATCAAAGGGACAGAAATGAGCACAACGGAGTTATGTTAATAAGACAAAGGCGTTATTTTAAAAGTGTTAAGTCGAAAGCAAAAGAAAATTTAAATAAAATACAACGCTACAAAATGCATTCACTTGCAAAAACACCCTAGAAAATTTTGGAATGTAGTTTAAAAAAAGAAAGAAAGAAAGAACATGTAATGTTTACGAAACTGGATTCTTTGAACATTTTAAAAATATTTATTCACAAGAGGAAAACTTCACTGAAGAATATGTTGACAAAGAATTTTCGATTCAAGAAACCCTTAAGGCCACTGTAATGCTTCAAAAGGGTAAAAGTGCAGAAGTCGATAATTTGGCACCAGAATGTTTTATTGCATGTAAAACAGAACCAGCCCCAAGGAATTATAATACCGGTACCAAAGAAAGGGGATCTTAATAATGTTGACACCTTCAGAGGAGTAACATTAACGAGCATATTCTCCAAAATATTTTCTTTTTTCTATTTGATACCAGACTCAGATTATGGGCAAATCAAAATAAATTGCACTATGGAAATCAATATGGCTTTATAACGGGTAAGAGTACAATCGATTGCATACTTGTACTGCATTCTATAGTTGATTATGTAATAAATCACCGAAGGAAGAAGCTGTGCATTCATAGATTTCTAAAAAATCGTTCGATACCGTCTACCTAAATGGTATTTAGTATAAGCTAATCAATTTCGGTGCATGAAGTAAAATTGTTATTTTGCTGCAAAGTATGAACAATAATATCAAGTCCTGCGTACGAGTTAATAATACTTTAACTGACTATTTCAAAAGTAACTTAGGCGTCAGACAGGGAGAGCCTCTTTCTCCACTACCCTTTATCATTTTCATCAATGATCTTAATTCATTTCTTATAGATAATGCACTTAAAACTTACAATATAGATGGGCTGCAAATCTATCTTCTACTATTTGCATATGATGCAGTACTATTTGCTCATACTGAAATGGTTTACAATTGCTTCTTAATCAGGTCCATGCTTATTGTATTAAATGTATCTTACAGTGAATGTTCTTAAAACAGTTGTAATGGATTTCAAGAAAGGCAATAATAGTGAAAAATCAGTATCAAATATGATAACACAGAATTGCAATTAGTTAAGAAATTCACCTACCTTGGTGACAGCACTTTCGAGCAATGGTAATGTCTACCAATTTCAACAGTCCCTGGCAAATCATGCTAGGAAAGCTATTTTTCACTAAATTCCCCTTTTGACTCAGTTAATCGCTGCATCGCTGAAAAAGTAAAATTGTTTTTATTTTTTTTAAAATCTCTTGGGTGTAAGTCAACAGAAGTGTAAAAAAGCAGTATATGCGGAACTTGGAGTTCTTCCACTTAATATAACTCGAAAAATCAGAATTCTAAATTTTTGATACAAAATCCTGAAAAACACACACACTATACTGTATTAACTTCTCTATCAGACGGATGATAATGTTAATTTAATCAACACACGGGGTAAAAAGGTGCAGTCTATGCTAAATGAACTTCGATTTAGTTGCTTATGGTCTTCCTCAAGTGTTACCCCGCTACAGATACAGGCTGTTAACTATTATAGATCAATTTTATCAAAAAATCTTTGCATCGTTAAGTAATTTCTCAAAGTTAGAAACATGCAAACACTACAATCACAACTTCAATATGGAAAATTACCTAAATGTAGTGGCAGATAATAGACCTAGAATAGAGTTAGCTAGATTTAGATGCTCATCTCACAATTTAGCAGTAAAAGAAGGTAGACTATGAAAGGTTGATAGGCCCGAGAGAATTTGCAGTGTTGTCAAAAACAAATAAAAATGAATATCACTTTTCACTTATATGCCATTTTTATCAAGAGCTAAGAAAACAATACATACCTAGATTTTTCTGGACTTGGCCGTAACTCGGGAAGTTTTTATCGCTAGTAGCTATAATAAAAATAAAACAATAAAAATCTTAGAAAATACACATTTTTGTCTTTTAAGAAAGAAACAGCGAAACCTAACAACATAAAAATGTCATTTGGTAAATTAAATCCATTTGGTCCATTAACCGAATTTTTTCCTTAAATAAATATATGCTTATTTTGTGTCAATGTTACAATGACCCATGGGTCCTGTTAGTCAAATATGCACGCGTTTTTTTTTATAAATTTACATTCTTTCACAATTGAAATAAATGTAAATTATAACCATTTTTTCTTTAAAATGTGTTGAACTGTCGAGTATTATGTTATGGTATTTATTTTATGTCATCACGGATTTGCCTGTCTCACAGCGAACTAAACTTTGTGTATTAAAACACTGGTGTTTACATTTACACGGAAACATCGTATATCAGGCATTAAACCGTTACTTACTGAAACCTTCATTCAGCATAGAAACAGAAATAAAGATCCAAACTGTATCATACTCACCTTAAGTCTATTAAATCCAAACAACGCTGCAAATTAACACGGCTACCTTACACCAGTCACGTTGCTTTTCAACAGGTGGAGTGCGTGAAGATATGTGGACTGTTCTAGTCCGGTACTGACAGTTAGGTCTGTTCTATAAGCAACCTCTAGCACACGTGATTGACGTTTTTCTCACATCTCTATTGTTTATGTCTTACTTTCGAATGGTGTTTTTGTGTTTTATTTTCCGCCATAATAGTTAACATAAACAAACATGTATATGCTTTAGCCAGTTGTTAAAAGACTTGACACTTGAAACATTAGATCTGTATTTAAGGATGACGCTGTGTTGTATATAGCCTAACATTACATAATAGAAATTATTTTCACCGGTTTGACTTAAACATTGTTCGTAAACAATTTAATCAATAATTGTCTCGTGAAAAGAAACCGCAAAATATTGATGCTTTACATCTATGTGGCAAGTGAAGCGTAACACACTACTGCTCATTACAAGGCTAAGCATGTACAACCTATCTGAGGCACGCTGTACAGTTAGCTATGTTTAAAGGTCGAATCCAGTTTATCGTTATCGTATAAAAAACCCAAACACGATTACTACGACTACATTTACTGAATGTTAGCATGTGGGAGCAGTAAGTAATATGTTTCATTAAAATTACTGTTTTACACATGGTGTTTTGCATATTATGGCTACGTAGACTTTAAATACTACTTTTAGATTCCGCGTGCTTTTTTGCAAAGCGTATTGAGAACGCCACGTGAAAATTGTTACTAAATTGCCAGTACGAACCTTACAAGTGTCAACCATTTTGTTGTTTATCTGTAGAGTGAAAGTCACGTGACTTTTTGACGCGTCATTGAGCTGCGGAAAATATAGCCGCGGTGATCCCCATAGGCATTTTTAAGCAATCGAGAAAACAACAACAACACGATTTTAGCCAGTGAATAATGTAAACTTGTACTTTATAGATATAACCGGTAGTAGCAATGAATACTTGCGTCCACTACTATTTTCACTATTGAACTACTCACGGAACTGATACTCGGACTTTAGAACCAAACAAATAACTCGACCAATGGCTATTCAAATCGCGTTATATCATCATCCGGCTTATCCGCTTTGACTATTAATAATAATAATTAATAATAATAATAATGATAATAATAATAATAATAATAATAATAATAATGATAATAATAATAATAATAATAATAATAATAAAAAAATAAATAATAATTATAATAATAATAATTATAATAATAATAATAATAATAATAGTAATAATAATAACTATAAATAATAATAATAATAATAATAACTATAAATAATAATAATAATAATAATAATAATAATAATAATAATAATAATAATAATAATAATAATAATAATATTACTACTACTACTACTACTAATTATATTAATAATCACAATATGTTTAATATGTTTAATATGAAGTTACTTACAGCTAAATAAGCATCAAAACATTGTTCCAATTCTGGCGCTGCCACAACATGGACAACGCAATCTTTTGATGGACAAAATACAAGTTGCAAGATGTGATATTTTTTATCTTCGATTTACTGGTTTTCGTTGCCACGCCAAAAAAAAAATACATGAAATGCAAACTAAACCACACTGTGTCACTGTGCTTTTGAATATAATCAACAGACGTCGACTCAAATTCACGTGCTATACTGACGTCTCTTATGACATCACAGACGCCACCCTGGAGGGCGGTGCTTCCTATAGAACGCATCATTTTGCAATAACAGGAAATCGCAGCTGTGCTGTGAGACCTTCTTAAGAGAAAAGAACAGAGTATTCCGTATGTGAACAGTGTAGCTTGCAACAATAAAGTGTAGCTTGCCATTATTAACATTAATAGGAATTCGCAACTGTTTAGCGATGTCTTGTTTAACAAAAGAAACTGGGTATGCCGATATTAAAATGGTAGCTTGTAGCTACAGATGTAGAAGAAAGAAAGCAAAGTAGCAAGTAGTCTAGATCCTGCCAGAATTACGATTCGTTACTCCCAAATATTTATGGAATGAAGTGACAGTGTAATAGAGTGTTAAGTTTCCAGAATAGTCTTCCTGTTAAAAGGTTTTCTGCGGCGTCTTAGATGTCTCACATGTGTGCTCTTTCTTCTTTACAGTTTGCAGAGATGATCGACCTGGTGGATAGCGATATCGACCAGGCAATAAAGTTCTTTGTCGAAATGAAGGGAATCCTGGCGATAAACAGGTCACAGCTTGTTCATAGGAGTGAACAGGGGTCGGATGTTCAGACCCGTCCCAAACCCGGACGCCAGGGTGAGACATTTGCTGTTTATTTTTATTTATTATCTGTAAATAAACATGTACTTTCTACATGAGCCACGCAAATTATTTAGCTATTCTTTAAGGAAGAAAACCAGACAACCGCTTGCTTTTGAGAACAGGTTATAACTGCTGATATCTTAGCAGAAATCACTAGCGTATAAAGTATCATTCAGGGCTATATTTCCAGGATTTGTATTATCTGTATTTAAGCAGTGTCAAAATTGTCTTAACTTGGACGTAAGAATTTGTGTAATAGTGTTTTAAGCTCAAATTTCCCCAAAGCAAGATATTGCATGTATATAATGTCGACAAAACCACAGCATACCACATTGAAATATATATCTCAGCGGCACAATATAAGGGGGTGTTACTCTACCTTTCCAAATTACATTATGTTATCTCCACAGGATAGTATTTCTTATATTGTTCGTTTGAAATATATTAACCTTTTTAACTGCTGCAGCGCTTTAAGTATGACACAGCTTTCGTCACTACAAACACGTTTTTCCTATATGAGTCATGCTGCACAGACGTGTTGTCAAACTAAAAAACATGCGGACGCTAAGAAATTGTTGCATGAATATGAAATTATCTGATATAACCTTTTAAGTTAGACAACTGCAGATTTTTTTTTTGTTATAGCGTTACATTTTACATTTTATCTCTTCATCTTTTTCTATTTTGTTGTTCTACCGGTGATTTAACCGGACCTGGTAGCGCAATCGGCTCCAGGTAAGGGATGCCCCGAGTTCGATCCCGGGCCGCGACATGCCAAAGTCGTAAAAAATGGTAGTGGTTTAGCTCCCTTGCTAACGACAAAGCAAATATATGTGTAGTTCCACGACTAGTTGGCCCGGTGTCAGGATAATGTGACTGGGTGTTATATCCAGCCAGGTGTTCACGGCATGCTATACATAGTGAAGGCAGCACTATATTTGCTTCAAGTGGACACCGTCTCCAGATAGCTGAAATACTGATTGTGGGACGATAGACCCAACAAACAAACTTTCTTGAATGGTTTAAGAACTTCGCAATTTGTATAGATCGTAACCATGACAACCCACCCACAAAGAAGATATGAGCAGCATTTACTGTGCGTTGTTGTTTCATTTTTTAAAAGTTGTTTTTAAATACAGGTGTCCAACATGCTGTCGGCACAGGTATGATATTTCTTTCTTTAGAAAAATGTTTTCTTAAAAAATTAAAACAGCTTAAAAGCAGCCAAAATCAAGCGTTAATCGTCAGTGAAGTTTTAATTGCATATATATATATATATATATATATATATATATATATATATATATATATATATATATATATATATATATATATATATATATATATATATATATATATACTTGATTATTATTCAATAAAAGCAACCTGTATTGATGTGAAAATTCATATATTAGATATATAGGCAAATCGTCGAATACCATATTTACGGCCAATAGGCTGAACAATACCTTTATTGTTAATGTGAGGCTGCTTCACATGTGCATTTTCTGTTTGCACACTTTAGTTTTATAGTTAATTATAAACTTGCAACGTGTTTTCTATACATGTAACATGTACATATGTACCTATTAAATGGCGTCGGGTTTTGCTTTTTATTTTGTTTCCAGCAAGGAAGAAAATTACTATTATGAAACACTAACAGCACATATTCGATTTAACTTTATATTGTTAATACGTTGATCTTAGATATATTTATTTTTAAAATTTCAGATTCTGGATACGTCGATTCTACGGTAATGTGGATAAGAAACTGAATTTTATAAAGTAAAATAAAATAAAAGAATATATACTTTTATTTGGTAATCTTAAATTTTTATAACTTGGCTGTTTTAATAATTATGGCTTTAAATAATAAGATGTACAGAAAACAACAATCAGTAAATGGTAGATTGAGATGGGATGCCTCGGCATTAACAAAAAATCACTCCTCCAAAAATTGATCGAATTAAAACAAGAAAACATGCCTTAAAAGATAAAATCCTTTCTGTTTAGATGTTTTCACCCTGAGCACTAATTTACCGCTTTTATTATGCCTAAATAATAATCTTTTGGTGTTTTTTTCCAGATCATCGCGCAACCGGAAGAAGACCTGGAAAATCCCACACAGGTATATACTCCTCCTCATCGTCATCCTCGTCATCATCACATTCATCATCATCATCATCATCATATCATGTTCATCATCATTATCATTACATCAACATCATCTCATTTTCATCATCACATCATCAAATATTGTAAACCGCAATGGGGGGGGGGGGGGGTTCGATAAAAAAAGGACAAGCTTTGACCCAAAATTCAATGAAACATCAGTTAATTCTTTGCTCTTATTTAGGAATGATAAAATGTATATTGGTGTATCGGATAATAAATTGTGGTCCACATTATGGCCAGAACTGATTAGCGAGACTTTTAGAATTAAAATAAATGTTTCGTTGTTTATTGCAGGGGTCCAGGAACCTTATAGCCCAGCCACAGGATTCAGTAGAATATAAAGGACTGGTAAGCCTTAACAATCATCACCATCGTCATCATCACCATTGTCATCATCATCATCATCATCATCATCATCACCATCATCATCATCACCATCGTCATCATCATCATCATCATCATCGTAATAGTCATCATTATTATCTTTATAATCATCATCATCATCATCATCATCATCATCATCATCATCATCATCATCATCATCATCATCATAATCATCATCATCATCATCATAATCATCATCATCATCATCATCATCATCATCATCATCATCATCATCACCATCATCACCATCGTCATCATCATCATCGTAATCGCCATAATTATCATCATCATAATCTTCATTATCATCATCATCATCATCATCATCATCATCATCATCATTATCATCATCATCATCATCATCATCACCATCGTCATCATCATCATCATCACCATCATCATCATCATCATCATCATCAACATCATCGTAATCGCCATTGTCATCATCATCATCGTCATAACTATCATTATACCATCATCATAATTTTTATTACTGCCATTGTAATTATTTTAAATAAAGTCAAACAAACAACATAGTCATCATCATCATCATCATTATGATCATCGTCATTTTTATAAAGATCATCACCTTGCTGTCAATTTATAGCAGTGTTATCACCTCCCTCTTCATCAGCAGCATTATCAGCATCATGATGTAACTTACTATCATTATTACTATCGCTATTTTAACATCGTAAATACTTAAACCTCCTCCTCCTCCTCCTTGCCTCCCTCAACATCATGACCAGATTAACTTTCATGACTATGTTTATGTTGTTTATTCCTTTCCAATATTAAACTTGTTTTTTTTAGGAAAGTGAGGCTTAATAGACTGATAGAAATGGAAGAATTGGAATTGCTCAAAAAACTTATTTGTATCAACAAACGTATGATTAGATTAAGCCACTCATAATGCCACTGGACACGTGCCCTTCAGATCAGTGTAGCCTCCGCCATCCTGAAAGAAAAAGGAAATTCCATGAAAGTATTTTTAAACATTTTAGACCGTGTAGCATATTTATAGCACTTGTAATACAATTCAGCATTTATCTCTCTTGCATATCGGTTTCCATTCCATTCACCTCTGTGATTGGCTCAGAAAGTAGTGAGGTACGAACGACAACTCTGCTTGGAGATTGTGTTTTAATTTTGCATCTGCAATATTATCATATCAACGTAATTAGGCATGAAAATAGTTCCAATTATAATAATTACATTTTTTCGTCCTATGATAATGGTCCTTAAAACCAAATTCAGTGTGGGTTAAATAACGTATGTTCGTTTAGACAAGATTCTTGTCATTGAGCCCTTCACAGAGGTGTTGTAGTGAGGTACGAGCGTCACTTGTATAGATAGTTTCCACATCAATGAAGATCCCTTATCTTGGCAGCAATCTTTGATAGCAACTTAAAGGGATTTTCAGATGAATTGTATAGAAGCGTAAAGTTTATTTTCTTTTAATTTCTTCATTTGTGGTCCAAACATTAAAAGCTATACGCCATTGAAAAACTCGTGAAATTATGTCTTTTTTTAAAATACACTATTTTTAAAATTGATAAATGCGCAAAGAATCAATACACAGATATAAATTAAATCATTGCCTCATCCTTAAAGAAAAAGAATACTGTATATTATTGGTTGCTTTGTTTTTACCTTTTAAACTAAAAAATATATATAATTTTGATATTTAAAATACTTCGTAAAAGCTGTTAAATTTGATATAAAATTCAGTAAAATAGACTGAAAAATAACAACACAGTGGTGAGTTTAATATAACACATATTTCAGCCTGCACTGGCTTCTGCCTTCCAAGATAGCTGCCTTAAACTGTCTTATCAGTGCTTATGACATCACACGACATCGCCTTCATTACTGTTTAACTCGATGGTGATGTAAAGATCTATGTAATTATAAAGTGCAGATTGTGTCGTTTATTTGTATCACACAATGTTTATTCCCTCTTTTCGTAAGTAGAGGAACTTTACTCTAGCTGTCATGCAAGTACATTCTTACTTCCCTTGTGGATAGGTATTTTAGTAAATAGTTACTGCATAAAGTTTAAGATTCTTTCCACTTTTTAATCTTTTGAAAAACACTTACGGACGATTTCTACAATAATAATCCTTTCATAGAATTTTCTAATTTTTATATATCCGTAGTAAAATTTAATAGCGAGTTCGAAAATGAAAAGAAAAAATAGGGTTGTTGGGCTAATTTTTTTAGTAAAAATGAAGTTTCCATGGTAACCAATTTGGTGAAATCTTACAAAATTGTCAAATTTATTTAAGTCGCTTAAAATATTCCAGATATTTTACACAAACATAACAAACATGAATTTGCACACAAAATAACCTTTTTTATGTTATACATCAGTAATTATTCCATCTGTACATCTTTTCAGCACAATACAACCGTTTTGAATATCCTCACAGGGTAAAAAATTAAAGAAAAAAACACATGTTCTGCAAATAAATTAAGATTAAATAATAATCCTTCCATAGAATGTCTCTATTTTTTTGATATCCATAGAAGATTTAAATGGCGAGTTCGAAAATGAAAAGAAAGGGTAAGGTTGTCGGGCTACCTTTTTAGTAAAAATAAAGTTTCCATGGTAACCAATTTGCCAAAACTTTAAAAAATCATAGACTTTCATTTTAAATATCTAGAATTCATATTATGCCTTGCTCACTTAATATGACAACAAATTAGTTGTTGGCTCAACGTAATCGAAGACTTTAACGCAAAGTGAAATGTCAGAATAATATTCACCTATCTCCTTTTTGAAGACTAAAAGTCGGCGATTATCTCCCCTAGATGCGCTTGAACGATCCGCAGAAATTACTACCGAAAGCGTCCTTAAGAGTAAAGCTTGCGCTCAACGTGGAATCTAATTTATTGAGACAAAGATTTATTTAAAAAGGTTGGGCGCTTTCGTTTAAAAATAAGCAAATTAAATGTAAAATGTATTATATTTCTAATATAAAGTATATTAAAATACCTTTCCACAAGGGCCCATTAACATTAAAATTTAACATTACCTTAAAAATCCGCTATGAGTATTATATATATATATATATATATATATATATATATATATATATATATATAATTGTAAATTTGTTCATGGTGGTGTTTTTCATAGTAATTTGATTGCTTTTGAACGCTTATACCAACACATTTTATGATTGTTATATATAATGTAACGGCCGCAGAGGAAGAAATATAAGCACTTCAAACCAACCTCTCCTCTTGGTTAACTCTTTTGCAACGTGGTTTAAATTCATACTGTGACACATGTATCCTTGTATGCACACTGGATCTAGTAGCGTAATCATTAGAACCATAGCTCATCGTACGGAAGTCTAAAGGTTCAAAATTGGACCGCGACATACAAACGTAGTACAAATAGGTGGTACATTCCCGTTTTAGGAAAATATAAGGGGAGTTCATCGTGCTTTCATAGCATGCTTTACAAAATGAAGGCAGCAATTTCTCCTCCTCAAGTGGACACCGACTCCAAAGAAGTGAAATAGTTAGAATGTCAATAAAAAGAATAAAATACTGAGAAAGAGAAAAACATACTACGTTCGAGAAAAATACCTATTTGTGTAATGTGAGGCTGCCAATCATGTGCAATTTCTACTTGTACACTTTAGTTTTATAGTTAATTATAATAATTTTGCTACTTTTTTCTATACATGCAACATCTACGTATTTAACGTCTTCAAAAACCTATTCAATGGTGTCATATTTTGTTTTTTTAATAAGTTATACCTACTTTTTTCTGGATATTCGTAGTATACTGAAAACTTTCAAATAAAAACCATAGCGTTTATAATACCTTTGTTACTTGCTCCCATACTGCTTTAAAATCTACCTATTCCACTTTTTGCGTCTCCTTTGTTGCTTCGCTTTTTTGTTACAGAAACTGTTTTTTGTTTTCACCCAAAGTGTTTTATCGGGCTAGTTCATTGTTGAAGCGGAATATAAATAAATGTATTTATGCAAAACGCGTTAAATGTGGTATCCGAATTTTGGACCAATTCTTTTTTTTAAAAAACAGCATAGGTCATCGTCGCCACTCTGCGCGGCGTCAATAGGTTATATATCATATCATAGATAAGTCCCATGGATGGCGCCATGTTGTGTTATAAGCAAATGACGTGCGGCGCTTTTATACATGAATTTCGGTTTTTATTTAACTTTGATGAACATCAGAATTAAATTTGATTTTAATTTCAAATGTTCCGACGTCATTACCTGTCACTTGAAACTGTTTGTGTTTCATGTGTGTACGTATGACTTGTTTAATTTACAATGCATTTGTTATGGCTATGTACTATGTATTATGTACAAGTCAAATGTTAAATGCTCTTTTGTTTGCGTTCGGAAACTTTCCATGCATCCAAAGAATCAATTCGTTACGGCATGTAAATTTAAAACATTAACATCTGACGGCATTGTAAATCTTTTAATAAACACAGGGTTTTGCTGTCTCTTGGTCTGTTTGTTGTTAGGCATAGCAACGTCCACTTGGTTTGTTGGAGGAAGACCCTAGACAAATGCCTGGGCAAAACCACCGGCACACCGCTGGTCAGCTGGAAGACCTTCCAACATTGAGTTGGACTCGAACCTACGTGGTGGGAGGCTAAGACGTGTCCAATTGCTTTTTAGAGTGTATGCAGAAATTATGTATATATTGTTAACTGGTTGTTACGTATTCTTTAACGTGTATTGTTATTAACTTGATTAGTTGGTTCCTACAATTGCCATACTTTTTAATGTGTCCTGTTTATTCTTTTTACAAATTTTAATTGACTCTGACATATTGTTAATTAATTCTAAGTATTGTTGATTATTCACTCTTAATTCCCTTGGTCATTCTAAGCATTGTAAATTATTTATTGTAAATGGGGTACATTGGTAAAATAAAAATTGCCTCCCTTGTAAGTCAATATCCGAGGTGTTCCAAACAGTAGGTTGGTCCTTTTAGTTGACATCGTTGGACTTTAATGATGTTCTTTTGTAGATATTGCAATTACTAACAGTGAAATTTCAGTGAAAAGTCACTCAAATACTCACATAGAATTGTATTTAAACAAGAAAATGGAAGTATTTGTTGATTATGGTTAACCTGGGTATGAAAAGAAAGGCAGAAAAGTCAACATACACTCTAAACAGCACAACCATAAAGGATCTACTGACATGAATTATTCAGAGGAGACAATTCATTATGGTCTCTTATTCCTTATTGGCAAATTGACAGATCGTTTATTAATTCTTATATGTTGCCAACTAATTTTACATATCGTGTTTTTATTGCTGATTTCTTCTGACAGACCCGTGATTTTTACAAGGTGTTAATAATTATACGTATTGTTAATTATTCATTGTTAATACAGTCTTAATTATTCCAAATGATATTTGATTTTAATGCTGTTTGATACATTAATTTTAATTGAAAGTAAACATGATCTTATGAATTGTTCTGTTATCACTGAAGCCAACTCCTCTCGGTTTATAAGATCGGGATAATTAGCGCCGCTCTGGAGAGCGGTGCCTCATATCGAATTAATTTTTACGGAGACAATAGTATAGAAGGCAATAATCGTTTAGATCCCAGGATAGTCAGCTCATTGTTTAAAGCGCGTGTTTTTTTTGCGGCGCCTTGGATGTTTATTGTAGTAAGTCACTGAGATGCAAATTAAAAGCATGGGCGGATAGTAGTTTAGACGGGAGTGAACCATGTGACCCAACCCCTTTTCGCAGCATACACAATACATAATAAATGATCTTGTTCATTTTGAATTTATCTGATTTTGATTATTGTTGCTTAATTCCTATATGGCTCATTTACATTTCAATAAAAATATCAATTCAGGTCTAATTAGACGTCGGAAAATAAAACATCTCAAACATTTCAAATTGAGAATCTCTACAAGATAAACATTTTCCCATCCACCGGCCAAACCTGCCCCGTCCTGTTAAACATGTCCTCCAGCCAAAGACGACCCTGCCCGGTTGAACATGTCCCCATCCCGGCCCAACATTCCCCGCATGGTTAAACATGTCTACCCTGCCAAACATTCTCCCTGTCCCTGCAGCAAACATGCCCCGCGGCCAAACATGTACCCCACTCCACTCGACCGAACATGCCCCCTAGACCAAACATGAACCGGTCAAAACGTTCCCGGGTTAAACATATCCCCTGATCAATATTGCCACCCCCGCCCCCCAACCAGACACCGCTCGACCAAACATGCCTTCCTCGACCAACTTTTGAAAAAACAACAACACTGATAACAAAACGATTTTGGAGGGAACAATGTCTTACATTTTGTCAGACAAACCTAGCTAAACAAACAACAAGGGAAATAACGTTCCTACCTCGTCAACTCTGTCCATTTCCAGGTCACTTTTCGTAAATACGTGTACTCCATCCATTTATAAGTCCAGGCACTTCTCAAAATTGCCACTTTCAACTCTGGCAACAGGCTGATATATCCTTATCCGTGTGACAATTATTACCGAACGCGACACTTTGCGACCCTTCAACCACTATTAATAACTATGCAAGGTCGCCAATCCAGAAAAAGAGGCGTATTTGCGTGATTAAAAGCTACAGTTATGAGTACAAAAATTTGACCCGAACATTTTGAAATGTGTAAGCGCACAACTACGTGTCAAGGGGCAATAATATGCAAATAATATCATATTCATACATTTATAAAACAGTCCAGTCAGTGTTAAGTTATGTACATGGCGTACAAAACTACTCTTTATTGGTTCCTTCCTATGGAATTCATCTTTATGGCGACGTTAATGTTGCAGGTACTAACAGGAGAGGCCATTTCCAGATACCCCTACCCCACCCCCACCCCCGAGTATTCTGCTTTTAACAACGTAGCTTGCAATTATAAAAAATTAGCAGGCATTTTAATGAATTCACAGCTGTTTGGCGAGGTTTTGATATTACATTCTATCGTCATTCGGGTAGTCCGCTCTGACGTCAATTACTATTTTTAGCAGAGATCACTATCCTGCTTAATTAAAGATTTGGGAAGAATTAACATTAAGTGTGATATTTTTAGCAATTTGTTTTTTTCTAACAATGTTGGAAGTATTCGCAATCGCCCTTAATTAGAATGAATTGTGAGTTAATACAGAAGTATGGATAAGATTCTCAAAACATTGGCAAAATATAATGATTGTTACATGCATTTGATATAGGCAAACTGTTGGATACGACCTTTAATGTAATGCATCGACAATGTAAGTGTTTAGCTCTAAAGATAGTCACCTTCTTGTTTAAAGGCATGCTCCCTGTGAACGCCCTTTCTTGTCATGATGATGATATTTAAATAAAACTGTATTACCTCCCTTTTTTGATAGGATTTCTTTTTTTCTTTCAATACATTGCAGCGACCAATTGCGATCATTAGAGCAATGTCCAGCTGGTTTGGTAGAGGAAGACTCCAGACATTTGTAGAACCCCAGGCACACCGCAGGTCAGCTGGAAGACCTTCTGTATTATTTTTCCACTTTTTTATGGCTATAGAGAAAGGTTTAAAGTGCCAGATGAGCATAAAATCGTTTCTTGTTGAATGAAATAAGAATGTAAAAGTGTCTGAGGTAGTATGATAAAAATAGGTAAATTAAAGACAAAATTATTATTACTATTATTATTAAATATGTATTATGTTTAACAAACAAAATACCTTTTGGTAGCAACATCTATGCAAAGTGACGTAAATTTTCGTTAAAGATATACGACACCGATAAGATATTCTTGATCCTGTGATCCATGTATCCACATATACTTTTGCCAAACCAAAATGATCGGACATCTGATGTTGTCCTAAAAGAGGTAACCGACAGATTGCCTATATGAAATACGTGTTACATTATCTTACCTCTGTCATGGGCAATTCTGGGCATAATTTCTGCATAAACATATACTTTACTGCATACTTAGGTCTAAGTAAAAATGTTTTGGGACAATTCTTTGATTGTAAGACTGTGCAAATCGTGAAAAATCGCTCTAAAAAGTCATTTTTAAGAAATATAAAACACGATCAGGTTTTCTGCTAAAAATAGATATCACCGCCAAAGCGGATAAGTCGGATGAGGATATAACGTAGTCTCAAATGTAAGAGGTCACGTGGTTTTCTTAGTTTAAATATAGCTAAGTATGCATGGTGAATCAGATAGGAAATACATAACTGTAATGACATGCTTCACTTTTCATATAGATGTAGGACATCGAAAACACCATTTTGCGGAATCGTTTCAGGTTAAAACAATTTATGTCATTGTTTGACGAAATATATGGGTCTAAACTGTTGGATATCAAATTTAAGGGATAATTTCATGGTATGATATTTTTATAAATGAAAAATACTTACAAAACTGTTAGACAAGTAGTCAATGTAATACGTTTTATACAGTGGAACATTTAAAATACTCAAAAAGAGGGAATTGTTGAGCGGAACATTAACCAACCATGATACTTAATATTCATAAACATCCAACTTCCGTTTTTGTGATGCATAAATAACAAACTAGCATTTCATTGGCTAATATATTTAAGAGAGGGTGTCAATTATAATAGATAGGACTGCTAAAAGAGTGCCGAGGATTGTGGATAAAGACGAAAATAGAGAGAGACTTAGACAGAGAGTGAGACAGAAGCAGAGAGAGAGACAGAGATAAACAGACAGAGACGATAGAGACAGAAAGACAGATAGACAGACAGACAGACAGACAGAGGGAGACAGAGAGAGAGAGAGAGAGAGAGAGAGAGAGAGAGAGAGAGAGAGAGAGAGAGAGAGAGAGAAATATTTCATAAAGTCCCCGCCAGAAAAAATCCCTTCAGTAGGAACATATCGCTTATTCTTTTAATTATTCTACATTTGCAACAATTTTGCTTTGGGACTGACTTTGAGGGGGGGGGGGGGGGGGGGTGGTGAGGGTGGCGTGGGGATCGGCATTATTTTGTAAAATGTAGTAATCATCAATACTGTCCGGTTGAGTCCGTTTTGAAGTGATATATAAAAGTTTCTAAGTTAGATGTAAACCACATTCGTCTGATTTCCAGTTGAGCCTAAATTTGAGTTTTATGCAAAGAGTACATTGGATGTTAAGACGACTTTGCAGTCAAGACAACTCTTCTCTTTACACCACTCCGCTTTTATGGTTATGCTGCTATCAATACCACTCTGCTATTTTGACAAATCAGCTATATACACCACATATCTATTAACTCCAAAAATTATAATAACACCACTCTGCTATTTTGACAAATCAGCTATATACACCACATATCTATTAACTCCAAAAATTCTATAAAAACCACTCTGCTATTTTGACAGATCAGCTATATATATACACCACATATCTATTGACTCCGAAAATTCTATTACACCACTCTGCTATTTTGACCACTCTTGCTAACCCAAACCACTTAAATTTGCTATTCTGTCCGTGTTCCAACATAAATCGTCAGTCGACAATAGGTAGAACAAGCATATTCAAAAAATTATTTACAAACGTTCTCGCCTGCTTACGATAAACCCTTTGTGTGTATTCCATAGAATAACCTCCCTTGCTAATTTCCGGTGACAATCGACCAATCAAAACGCGTCTTACACTCTCCCGTGGAAATCCGAAAAGTGTATTGATTCGCTTGGAGCGCTTTTATAGTGGGTAAGTACGCGGTCTAGTCAGGGGAATGACAAAGGCGATTAAGATAGAGTGCTTTACACAAAAAGATTAAAGGCGAGATTACAGCGTGTGTATACGTAGTGTTATATTCTGATAACTGCTTCGCTGATTCGCATTCTCAATGTTGGCCTATGTTTTGAAGGCAAGAGCTAACATTTGTTTTAATGAAAAGAACATGTCAATGTTTTATTTACGTAGATCTACCACTCCAACGCTAGCATGTAATAAATATAATTATAAATAAAAGAAACGTAAATCTTATTCTTGATTTACTTACGATCTAACAAATTATTATTAATAGATCTCTCAGTCAGTCAGTCCGTCCGTTCGTCTGTCTGTCTCTGTCTGACTGTCTCTCCCTTTATCTGTCTGTCTGTCTGTCTCTGTGTCTGTCTCTGTATCTCTCCCTTTTCCGATTACCCATTCTGTCAGCAAATAAACCAGATCATGATATTGGATTATCTGACGACATAACCCAGATATACCACGCCCTTCAAGATAGGTTAAAGTAAGGGTAGAAAAGACATAGCATTACGCAACAGAAATGCAGTGAATTACAGTCCTTATGCAGGCAAGAGGAACAAGAATTTAGTTGTTATGGGGAAAAAATCAACAACAATTTACTATCATTTTTATTGAAAATAGCCCGACGTCATTTTTCTGTCTATAATTATGACATTATTTTAATAGATAAAAGCTACTCTTATGTTAAAACGGTCGCAGAGGTAGAAATACAAGCAGCTGAAACCAGTCTCGCTGCTGGGTTAACTCTTTAGCGATGCGATTTAAGCGGCTTCCAAAGTTTCGCGGTTAAGCAACGATCACTGTGGGTGATGTATAGATAGATGGGTGACACAATATTTGCTTTTGTGGACTTCTATAAACTAGATAACAATTAAAGAATATACATAGAATCACGAAGATATGAAAAATCGTCAATGCAAATGCCGTTATTTATATAACAGCAAATGACACGTTTACTCTTTCAGCTTTATATATAGTTATTCCATTAATTATATATACAATACGTATATACACTGATAAAAAAACACACCTTCATAGTACTTCGTTCTTTAACTTTAACCTTAACTAAAATATTGTTTCTTCATATAATCTTGTGTACCCCTCAAAATATATTTCATATTCACACCACCTCTTCTTCTCCCAAACCTAAAATTGACCGGAATTGACATTTTGAATACCATATTGTGTATTGTATTGTTCCACATATTGCTCTAGTAGTGTACCTGTCTTGAAATAAATGTATTATCTGTCTGTCAATTACCCAATAGGTCCAAAACTGACAATAGTGAATAATAACAATTATCGCCTATTCAGCAAACATACAATTACTTAATCTTACATGACAAACTGCCAGAATATTTGTTGTTAGATATTGTTAAAGCGTGATTTCTTTCTTGTATTTTGGTAACCATAAAAGGATGATACGATTTCAGGATAAACACATATAAACTTTGTAAACAGAGTCGTAATTTGTATTTTTGAACGAAGGCTGTAGATTTATGTAGAATTAGGACATTCTCTCCCAACCTTGAGATACGGTAAGAGCTGCTCAACTCATTTTCAAAAAGAAATAGTATTAATGCGAAGAGGATATCTAACCTATGAACATCTAACTAGACTGAATAAAATACAACCAATAACATGATGGCATATTTATTAAGTTTTTAATTTTCGCATTCCAGCTTATTGGGAAGCATAAAGATGTTTTGTTGTTACTTACTGCTTCAGATATGTACATGTCATATCATTGATTCAATGTATCCTGCCAAAAGAAATTTCAAACTATCCCCACCCTAAGCCTGCCCCTTCCTTACAAACACCTGGCCCTGGAAATACGGAGGACGTTACCAGGTCCAGCAGTGTATTATAAATATGACTTATGGCAGATGACATATATCACAAGTACAATTCTGTGAATTCTGTGTCTTGTTTTATCTTACTGTAGAATATTTGACGCCTTTGAAGCATTTTCGTTGATTCTCTTGGGTGCGAAACTATTTGTTATATTACAATGTAACCTAATTTTTACTAATATTAATGACAAACTTTGATCTATTGACTCATATTAACTTGACTATACAGTATTTAGTCAGATAATTATCAGTGAATGTTCGTGGCTAGTTTTATGTTATGTTATTTATGGGGATTTTGTTAAAATGACTGTCACAAATCAAAGAAATGACATTCATTATGCAAACTACAAAGATTTATATATATACAGTGATCATATATACTGACTTTTCCATGAATGTGTCATTGTTCACAAAGTGATTATTTTAGAGTGATCAGGAGACTTAGTTAATGAACTATTTGTAGCCGTGGAAAGCGGTTTTGTGTATATTTCGTTTATTATTTTGAATGTGAAACATCATCAGTTATGTTATTTATAGCGTGAAAATTTGTATGCACACTTTTTTTTTTATTAAGATAGCATATTTTGACTTATTAACCCTACCTAAATTTGACTGTACGCTATTTAGTCCCTGGACAATATGTGTTTGTGTTTGTTTTGGCGTTAATTAGGTAAATTTGGTTACGCTCATAAATTAATGAAATTACATTTATATTGCGAAATACAACGTTCCTGAGAAACGTTCATAAATCATATGCAGATATATATCCTTTTTATCGACTACCGTGCTCAAAAATTTCTATTTGAGAGCGGTCGACTATTTGCGACTTTTTTGTGGCTAGTTGTGGCTGTTGGATCTCTTTCTGTTTTCATTTCGCCACATTTTTTGTCTGGCAGCTACTTGAAAAAGACCAATGATGTCAAAATGGAGTAAAAGTCTAATTTAATTATTTTTAATTGTAGCCCCGTACATAGATTTCATCATCACATACCTATATTATACCCTATATTTTACTCTCTTAAACTACACACAGTCAGTATTTAATTCTCCATACCTGTATATCTATAAATAGCTTACAAATATGAACATTCAGTTTTTTGGGTGCAAGTTGCTTGGATTTGATGATACAGTTTCTCTCTAATTAATATTCATAACATCACTCATTTTCATGCTCTTGAACACTTTGCACACTTTGCACATGTTTGTTTTCAACATTTTTCTTTTGGCCTTCTCTGTCCCAAAGTCAGTCCTGTCCTTGTCACCACCCAAGCTGGTCACTACCATATTACATAGAATTCGCTTATTGTTGATAAATAGCCTGGTGAGTTTCTTTATATCTTAAATATGTATTCATGCAATAATGCAATATTGTGGAAAAAATATAATTGAAATGTTTATGTATTCATGTAATAATGCAATATTGTGAAATATTTATAATTGAAATCTTTGAGAAGTTTTCCAATATTGTGTATTGTGCCTTTGGAAATCCATTATGAAACCCTGTATAAAGAAATGGTAATGAACTTCTCTGTGACTACATCTCCATCTTTCTACATCTATCTATTTCTACAACTTTCTATATCATTGTTTCTTACTTTCTTTATGACAGTATTTTTCTTCCCCTCAGAATTGTTTATTATTTTATATAAGGCTACATTCTCGGCTTACACGAGTTTCTTTATTTATTTGTACGAATTTGTGATTATTTGTGCCTATTTGCTGTTTCAGGAACTGTATTTGTAAAAAAAATTATTTGTATTTCCCCTTTATTTATGACTAAATTTTGTTTAGTCATCGCTTTTGCGTTATGTATGCATATTTCTGTTTAGATTTCGGTCTGAAACCAACAAATTTTATTTGTATTTCGTGAACGGGGGTGTAACTCGAGAATATAACCCGAGAATGTAACATGGAGCGTCACATTGGTCGCAGTGGTGGGATAGAAAACTGCCTGACAGAAGGTGCGTGCCCACGGAACTTCCCAGGCCAAGTCTCGGAATCAGACATTTAAAAGGGAACAAATACGGACAACTCAAAATGCAGTTTCGGGCTACTGGTCATTGATCATTAAATTAGTCCCGGACAAGTCATAAATCATGCAACATGCAACGGCAGTACATGTACATGTCCAAAACAGCCAATCACGACGCGCGATATATAAACGCTTCTAGACAAAAAATAAAAGAAACAACTTGATGTTATACCTTGTTTGTTAGTTCTAGATATGACAAACGTGTTGTTGTGTTCGTTAATTGAAAAAAGACGCAAATTTTCGGACAAGTCATTTTTGTCCAGGTTACTAGTCTGGGACTAGTAAGTGATAATATATTTTTTCCAGCCCTGAAAAGTAATGTAACACAGAGCTTATACCAGCTGTTACTGTGGCTGGGGTATGGATGGATGACCGTTGGAGAGCGCCGACATCAGTTAGCTAAGCATAATGTCATGTGTAAGCCTGGGGCTAGGAGTGGGAGGTCTGGGGACATGCCTCCACCCACCAGGGATCTTTTTATGTTATTTGATCGTGCATGGTGGTTCCTGGGGAAGTTTTGGTGGTATGAAGATATAACTAGATTTTAGGTAAAATATAGTGTGTGCAGATAAGTATCCGAATGTAAACGACAGCACTGCATGTTTTAAATATACACGTGGATTAAGAAACTAAGCAGAAATACTTCAAATTTTCACTCTTGTTATTTCAAACGGATGCATTCGGCTTTGGACAATTTTATTATTTCCACTACTCCGGTAAACAAAATGTTCGTTACTGATACGTTTGAATCGAGGTGTAGTAGGATTACCTTAATATAATGCTCATTTTTGCATGCCCACCTTTAAGTGAGTTTTGTGATCAAACACACCATAATATAAAACATTGTCTTCGTAAGATATTACAATTGTATGCAATAACACAGACATGGCGCTTAAAGATAAAGTCCTAAAATATGTCCTATTTAAACATAGACATATTTCACTATAGGTCTATTGTTCATTTGTACGTGTGCCAAACTATCTTTCCTCTAATGGATATTTCGATATTTGATCTGCCGTCTTTTTACCATATAAGGTATGAATTATGTCTATTCTAAAAATACTCTTTTAGATGATAAAACTTTACAATTAATATCCACGTGATCACCGTGCTTGGAGACCCGGAACAAAGCTCGACAAAATTTAAGCTGCAACGATTGATTTAAATCAGACGACGGAGATATACGCGTGTTGCCGAATAAATATTAGCTTACGGGACATTCGGTTTGTTCACGGTAACCTCGGCCGATACGCAGTTTGCCCGTGAACAGCGGCAGGAATAAACGTGTAAATATCAACGTCATGCACAATATACTTTTGGTGATTTTAACATGATTAATGTAATAAGTTTACCTTTCTGTCAGAATTCTCAAACCTACGATGCTTTTTTGAGGTCTTATAGGACTTGACGTGCACAACAGGTAAGAGCACTTACGTTATGCTCTTAGTTTAAACTGGTCATGTTTACGTTTACCTTGTGCTCAATATTGACTTGGATTTCAGGTCGTATCCGACAATTCGACAATAAAAATGCATGTTACAACAGTATATTTTTGTCAATGGGTATTTTGGCATAATAACAGGTTTCTCGATGTCTATAACTACTTACATTGACTTGACGCGCAATCCTAGAATGCTCCGCCACCCACCCCAAGTCACATGACAATAGCATCACTTGCTGTTCGGAATACAGACTACTGTAAATATAATTTACATATAAGTCTATTTGTTAGTACATATATTACCGTCTTATATGTCTACATTAAACACTAATAATATGATACGAAGTATATGTACTCATATGAATAGTTCATGTGTACGTTATTTTCAGACATCCCGCGGATCATACAATATCGATCCCTATATTGTAGCGTTGATTTGAGTTGACAAATATCGTGAGACTTTTAAATATGTTTTACCTTTTTTTTTAAATAAGCCATTACAATTGTATGAATGTTTCACCTCTGATTAACCTTCTACAAATGTTCACAAGCTAGTCAATCTATTTCTGTTTAAAATAAAATAAGACCTGAACAGGTCAACTTGTAGGAGTCACTGTCGGACATCAAGTACATGACTAGTACGCGACCACCAATCTCTCCGCTCATTGGTCTGTGGCTAATTGGTGGTCGCAGTCTAGGTCATGTTAGCTTTAATAACATTTTAAAATAGAAAACTGCGTTTTAACTTTTAATATACGTTTACTAAATATCTAACCAATTTAAGGCGCAATGGGGATATCCACTAAATTGAAGTATGACATTCTATTTTAAGATATTCAAACTGACAGGACAAACGGTATATTATGAATAAGATTCAAAATGTCACAGCTACTTTTTCAATGTATCTGTAAACAATAAATAAACTTGCTGTCCCCAGGACAAAGTTTTAGGAAACAATATGGTAAAATAGTTTATTTATCCACTTGTCAGCAATACACAAGTTAGTAGCTATTGCAAATTTATTGCATTTCTTGGAGCAGGAATAAATTCTATAATGTCAAATGTCTGTGTGATTACTTTAAATAGAGATCATATATTATATACACATATCATATCGTGTAAAGACTTAACGACATAGACAGACATCTACGGCACGTGACTACACATGTATATCATAGCAATCGCGTGTTTATTACAAGGCCAGAAAATTGGAATTGGAAATGCTCCCTAAAAATATAGAAGCCGAATAGAGCCATCTCCTGTATTTTAAAAAGGTGCTTAAAACCGTATGTCCAAACTGTATTTTGGGCAACAAAGATAATCTATAATTATATGTATTCATTTGAATACCTTCTTACTGTTCTTATCTGTAGCACTGGAAACAGGTAATGGTAAAACTACATCCATGGATTTTCTTTAAAAAGAGATCTCATCCCACTGCGCCCCACCCCCAACGAGTTTTCATTTTACGCTGACTGGTCATGGAAACCATTATGTTCATAAATTAAACTGTGTCTAGCTTGCTTCCATGCATTAGCGCGGCACAATTCCTTATATAACAATACAAATGTGAGCAAAGTATCGGAGCTGTTCGTGATATGAAGAAAGCATATTAAATCAGTAATGTCAGGTGGTTATGAGTTATTTTCTAAAATGTATTATATAGTTGTTGTTAATATAAAAGCATAAACAGCATGAGTCAAATCAATATTCCCTTGTTTCTATTTAAACGTAATGTTTATCCGTTATGTGTTATGTCCTCGTATTTTACCGATTATTATCCTAATCTTTCAGCTCTGATGGACGTGTCTGGTCAAGAAGCGACATCACAGGTAAGCGACTCGGAATGCGCTGACCTCTTGTGCGACCAATGTTCAGAGTCAGGCCAGGTTGTCATTGCTGCAGGATTCTGTCGGACCTGCACTGATTATCTCTGTCGGGGATGTATTGCACAACATAAGAAGTTACGGGCGACAAAGGATCATGACTTTCTGAAGGGAACCGACATGCCCGAGAGAAGGCCTTGCTCAACTGGTGTGGAGTATTGCAGTCTCCACCCAGAAAGACGGATAGAAATGTTCTGCTTAGATGACAGTACTCTGGGATGTACACTCTGTTTTGTGGTTGGACATAAAACATGCCATAATGTAGGATTGATTTCAGAATTATCACAAGATTTTAAGCTTTCGGCGGAATTAGGCGATTTGAAGGACACATTGCACAAGCAAACAACACTCACAAAACAGAAACACGAGATAATCGAAAAATGTCGCTCTAGGAACAACGACTGTCATGCAACAACCATTGCTAAGTTTAAACGATTCCGAAAGGAAATTGATACCCTCTTGGACATAATGGAAGCAACAGTTTCTGAAGATGCAGCCAGATTAAAACAGGAAAATGAGGCGAAGTTAGACAGATTGTCAGAAATTATTGCTTCATGTGACAAGGAAATAGAAACGTACATGACAAGCATTGAAGAAATGGAGAAACATAATCAGGATGATGAGCTTTTTATTCTAGTGAAGAAACACTTGAAAAAACTGCATCAAAATGTGAAAAACCTCGAGGAGTTATGTAGTGACATAGATATCCAGAAATTCCATTTTGTTGCAGACCACTCGGTCATACAATCGCTAAGTAAAGATACACGAATCGGAATATATACAGAACCAGCAACAACATGTACAGCTGAGTCCCAGATAAACGTTAAATCATGCGAGGACAGTGAAGAGTGTACTATCACTAGTATCACACAGATATCAGAAACAAAACTGATCGTATCTGATCACCCAAACAAATGTCTTAAGGTTGTTGATGTTGAGACATACACAATAACAAAACGGCGACAACTGACATCAAAACCATGGGATATAACCATGTTGCCTCACTCATGGGTTGCTGTAGCGCTTCCTGACGTTAAACAGATTCAATTTTTTACCACTGACGGTGACCTGGATCAGTGTGGGTGTATACAGGTAGATGGCAACTGTGCGGGACTGCACTGTTACGGGAGGCAACTGTTCGTTTCTTATTATCGACCTGTGGCAAAGGTCCAGATTCTGGACCTAACGGGCAGGGTCCAGACCACGATACAACATGATGCATCAGGAGTTGCACTGTTTGTTTTTCCGAGATACATCAAATACAGTCCCGATAACCATTGCATATACGTAAGCGACTGGATGAAAGACACCGTTACCTGTATCACCACTGAAGGGGAGGTCCAGTGGAACTACTGTGGCCCTGACGTAAAGTCTCCGTTAAGTTTGGTGCTCGGTGATAACGAGTGTATGTATATCTGCAGTAAAGACACCCACTCTGTCCACGTGGTGTCTGCTGGTGGTGAGAAACTCGCCGTCCTCTCTCAGGACCAGACTGGAGTCTTGTATCCCCGTACCGTGCACTACAGCAGCCTCAGTCAGACACTGTACATGTTCAGTAACTGTAAACGTCCTGAAGATAGAAACTTTATAAAAGGTTTGACTCTGAAGTAGTCTAATAATTATCACATGTGCCCAGGGTTACATCTCTGAAGGAAGCTTTATTTAGAATTAAATGCATACCGAGTCCTTAATAGGAAACGATGAAGTATGGGAGCCTGTTATTACAATTTATAATAATTAAATTTGCATTATAAAAGAAAACAAAGGAAAAAAATAATGAAACCAATAAAGTTAATATGCATTGCTTGCGGGTCTCTAAAATTTAACAATGCTATACTTTAGACATACACTTACATAGTATATAGTATTTTTTATTATTTCTAGGAAGCCGAGTATAACTTGCCGTATTATTATACCGGTCGTCAATATATATTGTCCATACTAGATTTGATTAGAAACTTAAACTGAAAAAGTTAGTCACGATTTTTGTTATGAAATACATGTGTAAAACGGCGGCTGTGGTGATAAGTGTGCTACTGCTAAATTGATATGCTGGTAATATTGCTGCTGATGATGATAAGGATTGTGCCTGTGCTGAAATAAGTAATGATGACGATGATTAAGATAGTGGGATGTTGACGATAACGGTATTCCTGCTGGTATAATTCTGGTACTATTAACGCTGATGATGATTATGCCTTTGATTATATAAATACTGATGACGATGATGTATATTCTAGGCAGATGTTTTAATATAAGTTTTGAAGTGTTATTGGTGTAAGCAGTGCTGGCTGAATAAATACAACTGAGTAAAATAAACGTTTTGTGTTTAATACATTACAGCCTGACAAAAAGAAAGGGGATTCAAATAAGAGGACCCCAATCCATTAAAACAGACAGAAAAGCATTTTCATAAATAATCTGTTTAGCTAGTGAACCATTACTAGAAACAGCGAACATAGGTCCCTGCAGCTTTAAACACGTCTGACGTGGACATTGAATAACTTCTATCTCTACAAGGAAAGTTGTCAATTGACCTAAGGGGTTTGAATGAGATTAGAATGTATCTGTTATTTTCAATAGTACACAGTTATAGTTTGTTCTAACGTAGAGTCTAGGGAATATTTACATTTTAATTTTATAAAATTTAAATCGGTGTGGAAAAGCCTTGAACAGATAACGATTTCGATGTACACAAGCATGACTTCTATTATCTCGTGTTTTTTTTTAAGACGGTGGTGGGCAGTGTAGCAGAGAGAAACGTAACAGGCTTGTGGGGCGGTTCTCCGTGCCACAGCCAGTACTACGTACAACAAGGGAAGTTCCAAAATATTAACGCGCTAGCGATATAGGGCGTTGTGTAATATTAGAACAGAGGTTGATATCATTTAATAATCCCTTTAATAACTTTAAAACAAGTTGCTGATAGGCAACATTATAATACGAAACAGGTGATAAACCAAAGCTTAACATATTAATTCATTATGATTTATTTACTTCGGGAACAACCTTGGCATTTATTTATGCATCCGAATAACACATTTGGGACCCCTTCTCCACGGAATTCACGGTAAATTGCTGTATGGAACAGACAATCTACTGTTTCTTGTTAAAGATATCAGTAAACTAACATAGTCCGTTTTATCTCGTCCAATCAGATCGACGAGAATAGAAGATAGTAAAGTTACACGTCGAATATAAATTTATGTTAAACCCATTTATTGATAGTAAATTGATTCAAGTTATATTAAGATGTTTCAAGATCATATTGAATCCCCCTCGACTGCCCATTTCCTGGAAAGTACTAATAGTCAAGTACTGACTACATAGTGCAACGTGCAGTATAGTCTTGACCTGGACCTAACATCGGATGGTCAGAGTGGGGATTAAATCTTATATCCTCCGATCCGAAGTCCAATGTATTGACCACTAGACCACGGACACTCAGAAATTTATTTAAAATTGTATATCTTGTCACCAATTCATTGGCTTAATAAGTACTACATTATGATTTTCACTGGCGCCATGTTTCGTTAATAACTGAGAAAATCAAATTCCAAAGACAACCCTAGAAGAGGTCCCAAGATCTAAAAATCAGAGGAAGGGACATAACCCGTTAGATAATCTTTTATAATCAGACGTGGTTCATTCCCTTACTAATTCACTATTATTGAAAGAGATTGCATTTATTAGTTCAAAATGCACAATAAAATCTATAAGCTCATTCTGAATTTTCTTTATTCCCATGTACACAATCCAATCTCAAACAGAAGAATCCTTGTATAAAGACCAAGCTGGTAGCAATTGATCTTTATTTTAAAAACGACTTAGCTGTAGAGACGACTGCTATTTTCTTGCTCAGCTATTCTGACCACTCTGTTATCACAACCACTCTGCTGTTAAGTCTTAATAATATCCTGCTGTTTTGCCATCTCCGCTATGTTGACCACTCTGACCTTACGACCACCTTGCCATTACCACCACTCTGCTACTTTTACAAACCCTGTTACTTTGGCGACTCTGAAATTTGTACCACTCTGCATAGAGACCACTTTGCTATTAAGACAGCTCTGGACTTAACAGCACACTGCTTTAAGACATCTCTCCTATTAAGACCACTCTGCTATATCGATCTCTCAGTTATTTACACCACAAAGCTTTTAACACAAATCGGCTATTAACACCACCTTGATATTATGTTCACAATGTTTTTAAGTTAAAACTGATTTTTTTTTCGTTTGCTCTATCCGTTAATAAATTCTGCAATGCTTACAATACCACCCTTTGGGCAACATATACTTCACGTGAAAACATTATTTTAGGTAAATCAATGTTTCCATCCTAAAATGAAGTCAAATGGAGACCATTTTAAATTGTAACATTAACAACTATTTTAACTGCTTTATTTCTCTGGTCGTTTCAACATTAGAAAATAATTAACAAAAAGTCAAAAATTAGTTTTATGCACATTAAATACAGTCATCAATAATAATAATAATAATAATAATAATAATAATAATAATAATAATAATAATAATAATAATAATAATAATAATAATAATAGCAACAAAAACAACAAAAACAACAACAAAAACAATGTACCGGACCTGGTAGCGCAATCTATGGAGCATCGGCTCCAAGTATGGGAGGCCCCGGGTTCGATCTCGGACCGTGATATGCCAAAGTCGTTAAAATGTGAGTGGTTTAGCTCCCTTGATAGCGATAAGGAAAATAATAATAATAATAATAATAATAATAATAATAATAATAATAATAATAATAATAATAATAATAATAATAATAACAATAATAATAAAAGCTGATGTTCGAATGTGGTGTGAGGGTGTGGTGTGGAGTTTGAGTGTAGTTGGTTGTGAGGGTGAGTGTGAAAGTGCGATGTGAATGGGTGGTTGTAAATATATGGGCGCTTTACTATATTTTGAAGCGAAAATAAATGTGTTTTAACACATAAGTTTCACTAAAAACACAAAGGCTAATTAAATTGTTTTGAATTCATAAAAATGATGATATTATAACAGATTGTCTGAACAAGGGGGAAATTCGAAAGTCTGATAAATACCATTATGTGTGATCCACAATTTAGTTATATTTATGAAATTAACTCGTACAAGTCCCACCCATACTCTAACCAAAACCTCGACCTGACACTCTCACTCGACATCCCACTCGCACTCTCACCAACATCCCGACCCACACTCTCATACTCACACCAGACTCACATCTTTGAATCACGTGCAGTCTCACACCTAGACTCAGACCAGATTCACCTCGAATCATACAGTTTTATAAACAGACTCGCACCCAGAATTACTCACAATCTCACGTCAGACCCACGCCCAGACACGCAAACTCTCACCTTTAATCACACAGTCTCACACTCAGACCCACATCTAGACACACATTATATCACCTTTAACCACACAGTATCACACCCAGACCCACATCTAGACTCACAATCTCTCACCTTTAATCACACAGTCTAACACCAGACCCACACCCAGACTCACAATCTCTCACCTTTAATCATACAGTCTCACACCCAGACCCACATCTAGACACACAATATATCACCTTTAACCACACATTATCACACCCAGACCCACATCTAGACTCACAATCTCTCACCTTCAATCACACAGTCTCACATCAGACTCACACCCATACTCACATTCTCTCACCTTCACTCTCACAGTCACACACCAGACCCACACAGACTCATAATCTCTAACCTTCAAACGTACATTCTCAAACCAAACCCACACTCAGACTCACAATCTCTCACCTTTAATCACACAGTCTCACATCCAGACCCACACCCAGACTCACAATCTCTCACATTTAATCACACAGTCTCACACCCAGACCCACATCTAGACTCACAATCTCTCACCTTTAATCACACAGTCTCACACCCAGACCCACATCTAGACTCACAATCTCTCACCTTTAATCACACAGTCTCACACCAGACCCACAGCCAAACTCACAATCTCTCACCTCTAACCACACACACCAGAATCACAAAGCAAGACATTTTCTCTAATTTGTAATTAAGATTAATTTTATCAGGGTTTAAACTAAAAACAAGACGCACACTTTAAAATTTACATTCAGACCTTAGTCCAGTTTAACACCCAAACTACCACGTGTATTAACATGCTGTAGGTTTGGGTGTTAAACTGAACTGTTTTGTTACTATTTAACAACCAAACGAGATCTACTTCTATTGCCACAATCTTAATATTTAAATAATAAAGATATGAGTATACAGTGCGACAAGTACCCCTTTTTGCTACAATCTGCATAATAAATTATATAAAATGTATAAACCTGACTTTTCTATATAAGTGCCTAAATGTCTAAACGACTTTTTGTCAGCCAGTTTACAACTCTTGCACGTTTATCTATAACTAAGAGTGTAGGGCTTTATTTTCTTTATAGTGTTTGTCCTGATGATTGAGATGTATAATAATTATAAAAACATGTCTATTTTTAAACAAACGTACACGGTGTAGGTCAGCTCAAAAGATATATGATAGTTACGATGGGCGGCATATACACAATTGAAAAACAATGGAAGCCATGAAATGCATAAATGACTTATAAAGGAAGGCATAAAGAAGGAAAGAGGCACTGTTAACAGGATGACTATCCCCATAATAATAAATTACTTTCTTAAAATAAATAATTTCTTGCTATCTGGAAAACTTAAAATATTTAAAGAACATTTAACCTTCTTAATTATAATTTAGGACGACCTTGGTTTTAACAATAAATGATTTATTTTTCATTTTAAAATCACCCAACCTACAATAAGTTCAAATGAATGGAAGAAGTAGCCGGATATAAAAAGATCGTTCCTTCCCCTGATAAGCCGTACTCGTGACTATCATCCTTTGGAGTATCTGGTGCAATGATAATATAGAAATCACGATCGTTTTTCTTAAAATGTAGTTCGCACAAAACATAAACAATGGAGTCGTTTGATAGCTGTGTCTTTGCTGCGCCTGGTAAATTTAATTTTGATGATTTAAATTTGAAGCAGCCACAACGTGTAGTTTTACAAGCATCGAACTATAGAAAGATGTCATCTGAGCTGCTATCTTTGTTTTGACGTCTGTCACAAAAGAAGTCCCATTTAGAAAAATGGCATAGGTAATCTGACTACCTACATAATCCGAGAGATGATTCGTGAATTATCCGAGGTGTTTCAATTGTCATTACGGCGTGATGTGCGCGCTTTATGATGTAAGCTGTCCAGCTACTTGTTATCTTTGTCTCTTTGCAACATTTTCTTTTCAAATTTTCACATTTCTTTTAAAAATCTCAATGTACTGGTACAACTTTAAAATAAATATGTATAGCTCCCATATTAAATAATTCAAATTCCCAGCCTGAAAAATTAGCTGAAACCGGTTTAAATCAATACTATCTCATTAATTTTTAAAATAATTAAAAATAGCAAAACGCCGAAAATAGCAGATTTATATACATATTCGGAATCTATGGCATTGTTACGTAGAAAACGCTGCTTACATAATTCAAAATCCCAATTATTTGGTGAAAATGATCATAAACACCTTACAAAAAATGGAAATTGAGGCTAAAGTCTAAATTTTAATCACCACTTAACTATGGTAACGAACTCTAAATTAAAGCTGCAATGTGGGAAATGTTACTTGATTTTCTTGATGGCAAACAACCGTCATCCATAATAAAATTTGTGTTTCAAGAATGTCGGAGATACTTTCTTAAGTGTATCTGAATGAAGGTGTGTTTAATGGGTTTATTATTTTTACTCTTAAAAACGTTGCAAAAAATATTCTGGCATTAGTGCATCTCGAACTAGGGACCCTTGATAACTATGATGGTTGCCTACGCAACGCTTTATTTATACAGGGAAGTTAAAACATGTACGTTACTTCACTTTATAACTGTGGTCTTTGTTTCGGGTTAAAACTTGGACTCTTGGCGAAATTATTGATACAGTCTAGACACGATTCTACGAATGTCCATCTGACATATTATTGATACAGTCTAGACAGGTTTCTACGAATGTCCATCTGACATATTATTGATACAGTCTAGACAGGTTTCTACGAATGTCCATCTGACATATTATTGATACAGTCTAGACAGGTTTCTACGAATGTCCATCTGACATATTATTGATACAGTCTAGACACGATTCTACGAATGTCCATCTGACATATTATTGATACAGTCTAGACAGGTTTCTACGAATGTCCATCTGACATATTATTGATACAGTCTAGACACGATTCTACGAATGTCCATCTGACATATTATTGATACAGTCTAGACAGGATTCTACGAATGTCCATCTGACATATTATTGATACAGTCTAGACACGATTCTACGAATGTCCATCTGACATATTATTGATACAGTCTAGACACGATTCTACGAATGTCCATCTGACATATTATTGATACAGTCTAGACAGGTTTCTACGAATGTCCATCTGACATATTATTGATACAGTCTAGACACGATTCTACGAATGTCCATCTGACATATTATTGATACAGTCTAGACAGGTTTCTACGAATGTCCATCTGACATATTATTGATACAGTCTAGACACGATTCTACGAATGTCCATCTGACATATTATTGATACAGTCTAGACACGATTCTACGAATGTCCATCTGACATATTATTGATACAGTCTAGACAGGTTTCTACGAATGTCCATCTGACATATTATTGATACAGTCTAGACACGATTCTACGAATGTCCATCTGACATATTATTGATACAGTCTAGACAGGTTTCTACGAATGTCCATCTGACATATTATTGATACAGTCTAGACACGATTCTACGAATGTCCATCTGACATATTATTGATACAGTCTAGACAGGTTTCTACGAATGTCCATCTGACATATTATTGATACAGTCTAGACACGATTCTACGAATGTCCATCTGACATATTATTGATACAGTCTAGACACGATTCTACGAATGTCCATCTGACATATTATTGATACAGTCTAGACAGGTTTCTACGAATGTCCATCTGACATATTATTGATACAGTCTAGACACGATTCTACGAATGTCCATCTGACATATTATTGATACAGTCTAGACACGATTCTACGAATGTCCATCTGACATATTATTGATACAGTCTAGACACGATTCTACGAATGTCCATCTGACATATTATTGATACAGTCTAGACACGATTCTACGAATGTCCATCTGACATATTATTGATACAGTCTAGACACGATTCTACGAATGTCCATCTGACATATTATTGATACAGTCTAGACAGGTTTCTACGAATGTCCATCTGACATATTATTGATACAGTCTAGACAGGTTTCTACGAATGTCCATCTGACATATTATTGATACAGTCTAGACACGATTCTACGAATGTCCATCTGACATATTATTGATACAGTCTAGACACGATTCTACGAATGTCCATCTGACATATTATTGATACAGTCTAGACACGATTCTACGAATGTCCATCTGACATATTATTGATACAGTCTAGACACGATTCTACGAATGTCCATCTGACATATTATTGATACAGTCTAGACAGGTTTCTACGAATGTCCATCTGACATATTATTGATACAGTCTAGACAGGTTTCTACGAATGTCCATCTGACATATTATTGATACAGTCTAGACACGATTCTACGAATGTCCATCTGACATATTATTGATACAGTCTAGACACGATTCTACGAATGTCCATCTGACATATTATTGATACAGTCTAGACACGATTCTACGAATGTCCATCTGACATATTATTGATACAGTCTAGACACGATTCTACGAATGTCCATCTGACATATTATTGATACAGTCTAGACACGATTCTACGAATGTCCATCTGACATATTATTGATACAGTCTAGACACGATTCTACGAATGTCCATCTGACATATTATTGATACAGTCTAGACACGATTCTACGAATGTCCATCTGACATATTATTGATACAGTCTAGACACGATTCTACGAATGTCCATCTGACATATTATTGATACAGTCTAGACAGGATTCTACGAATGTCCATCTGACATATTATTGATACAGTCCAGACAGGATTCTACGAATGTCCATCTGACATATTATTGATACAGTCTAGACACGATTCTACGAATGTCCATCTGACATATTATTGATACAGTCTAGACAGGATTCTACGAATGTCCATCTGACATATTATTGATACAGTCTAGACAGGATTCTACGAATGTCCATCTGACATATTATTGATACAGTCTAGACACGATTCTACGAATGTCCATCTGACATATTATTGATACAGTCTAGACACGATTCTACGAATGTCCATCTGACATATTATTGATACAGTCTAGACAGGATTCTACGAATGTCCATCTGACATATTATTGATACAGTCTAGACACGATTCTACGAATGTCCATCTGACATATTATTGATACAGTCTAGACACGATTCTACGAATGTCCATCTGACATATTATTGATACAGTCTAGACACGATTCTACGAATGTCCATCTGACATATTATTGATACAGTCTAGACAGGATTCTACGAATGTCCATCTGACATATTATTGATACAGTCTAGACAGGATTCTACGAATGTCCATCTGACATATTATTGATACAGTCTAGACACGATTCTACGAATGTCCATCTGACATATTATTGATACAGTCTAGACACGATTCTACGAATGTCCATCTGACATATTATTGATACAGTCTAGACAGGATTCTACGAATGTCCATCTGACATATTATTGATACAGTCTAGACACGATTCTACGAATGTCCATCTGACATATTATTGATACAGTCCAGACACGATTCTACGAATGTCCATCTGACATATTATTGATACAGTCTAGACAGGATTCTACGAATGTCCATCTGACATATTATTGATACAGTCTAGACACGATTCTACGAATGTCCATCTGACATATTATTGATACAGTCTAGACAGGATTCTACGAATGTCCATCTGACATATTATTGATACAGTCTAGACACGATTCTACGAATGTCCATCTGACATATTATTGATACAGTCCAGACACGATTCTACGAATGTCCATCTGACATATTATTGATACAGTCTAGACAGGATTCTACGAATGTCCATCTGACATATTATTGATACAGTCTAGACAGGATTCTACGAATGTCCATCTGACATATTATTGATACAGTCCAGACACGATTCTACGAATGTCCATCTGACATATTATTGATACAGTCCAGACAGGATTCTACGAATGTCCATCTGACATATTATTGATACAGTCTAGACACGATTCTACGAATGTCCATCTGACATCTCACGTGTAGTGCGCCCAACAATCAGTTAAAAATGCAAATGTTAAAAATGCACCAATACAAAAATTTACCTAGTACAAAAATATGTCATACAATGATACAGCAATAAAGTAAAGGTAAACTGAACTCACCGCACCTTGAGCATCAAAAAGAAGGCTTCATAATACTGTCACTTACAAATCACATTGAAAAGTATGTGTCACTCAAAACAAAATTGCATAAGTTCATGGAATCTACAATCTTGGAACTAAATAAAGGTCCACATCCAACTTAGATAATCCGTCAACTCATATATTTAGTTTCTAGCTAGCCAAATATGTTTATGATGTTTTCCCGGGATAATATCCATGTACATGTTCGCTATGTTTACAATTTTACAGAATACATTCACAGTAGTGTAACACCAAACTCAACACTTTGTCTTGTCGCACACAATCTGTGTAGCACGTGCAGACCACTTTATTATTACTACAGTCACTTGACACGGTGTTCGCCATTTGTCGTCGTCCGATTTCTTTATATTCAGATAGATGTAGATAGGAAGGAATTCGTTGACGACAAAATAAGTTTATAAATTGTTCTTTAATGGGGCGTTATGGTAATATAATTAAATATATGTGTAATAAGAATAGAAAATCAGTGTAAATAATTCGAAATTAAACAAGTGTCACATGAGTAAAGTAACGGTGTGAAAGAGTTCAATGACTTTACAATTCAAAATGTAATATACAATGAACTATTTTAACAAGTGTTATGGAAATACTAATATAGCATTGTACTTATGAAGTTTAAAACGTCCCTGAATAATGTCAATATATATCTAAAATATAGGAATAATAATTGCGCTATCTTAAAACACTTGCTGTGCAGCAAAATACCAGCGAAGTGATGTAGTGCGTGGGAAAATTAAAGGTGTTATTTTCCTTGCCATTTCATATATCATATCAAATCGTTCATTGTTTTGACGATTTTCGTTGCATTTTGTTTGTAATAAACTAGGTATGCTGAACACGTTTCCGGAGTTTTTTGGGGGGCTATCTTGTAGCGTTTCGGCTTACAGGTCGCTTTTCGCAATAGGTGCACAAGTTTTTCCGAAGTCTAAATCTAATATATCTGATCTTTAAAACCGTAAGAGATTTCACACATCAGACAACGGACACCGGATTCGTGCTCTGCATCCCAAATACACCCCATCTCCACTCCTTCCCCCGGGACATAGTTTGGGTGAAGATTTAGAGCAAGTTGATTTGACCCAGAATTGGCCAAAATCGAAGGGGTGATGTCAGAGATTTTTTGCGTTTTTCACCGAAATATTACTTTTAGACAAATGGCTCACCTTTTCCTCGCAGGTTAACTCATTGTGCCCTACAGCTAATTGTCCAGTCGTACCCTAGAGGCATTTCTCCAGTCGTACCCTACACCTGGTGGGGTCTTAACTGCCACCATGCCGAGACACATCTGGTGTGGATTACCGGTCAGTGGAAGATATCGGGGATTGTTGTATACACAACACAATAAACTTATCATTTTGGAAGTACTCTAAAGGGATATTTTCACATACTTAAAGCACAGAGAGTGCTTTATACAACCATGTAATTTTTAACACGGTATGAGAAGAAATACTTCAGAAAAGAGTGAAATCTGAAGAACACGTAAGATTGACAATATCAAAATTAACACAGTTCAAATTATTAAAGTGAAATAATATTGACCCCATCAAGTTTTTTATGTTTAAAACGTAAATAACACTGCGCTATATACTATTTTATATAATGAGTAACTTTAAAAGAGTCGACCATCTTTGATTTAAAGTTGCGATTTACCGGTAGTTTGAGAAAAGAACGCTCTTAAACTTCATATTTGATAGAAAACTTCGGCGATTTCCAAGAGTTAAATTGTGTCTTTTATCCATTGATATCTGCAATTATCATATAATTATTGGATCTGACGTAGGTAATTCCACATATCCGCCGATACATATGCGTATAAGTAGGAATCTTAAAGCTTACAGTAAGACACATCGCCGTTTTTCTTTGTCTCGACATAATTAATTCATTGTGTTTACATCCGGGTTACATGAAATTCCATTATATAACAAGGTTTCTGATTGGCTGAGATCGAAGTATAAATTAATCATTTGGAAAACTGCTTTTACGATCGTATTTCAGCCGAGAAATGTTTCAAATTAGATGAATCACTTCAATCAGAGAAAATGTCGCCAATTTTTCTGTTGCTCGCTACAATAAATGAAATAACAAAAAAGGATTTAAGCCGGTAGATTTAGATTAAGATGACATTAGCATTTACGATACTGTGATGTACTTGATTGGCCGAGACTCGAAAGTGATTGAAAACATGAGTTTTAACCAGCAAATATGATGGACGCATTAACGCGGCGTTCGGCAGTAGCCGAGACATTTTCAGGGCCGCCTTAATGCGGCGCTCGGTGCCAGACACAGGTAAAATGCGACGCGATTAGTCGTCTCCCGGCATGAGGAGGCTGTTTTTCGTGCCGCTTTAATGCGTCATTAGGGTACAATGAGTTAAACTAAGTAAGCTGAGCGGAAATCTGGTGTTATTTTTAAGCTGTCTCTTACCATTTCGGCGTAGACGCCCATTTCCAGAATAGGTGCCCGCGCCCATTTTTTTGTCCGATACCCTAGATCTCCAAACGGTTATCTCAAACGTTTCGGTCAAGAGGCCGGGGACCGGAACAGATGCGCTCGAACATTGTTTTCAGAACCCTAGATCTCCAGAACGTTAAGAGATAAACACAAACGGACGTTCTCTCTGCGTCCACAATGAACCCTCTGGGACATAGTTTGGTGAAGGTTTGGAGCAAAGTATTTAATTGTCTTCATGTATCTTTATTTTCTTGAACTATTTTCTTAAAAATCATCAAATCGCCTTATTTCTGGACTGACCCATCCATTACTGTAATTGCTTAACTTTTTGCGAATGTGATTTTTGTAAAAGGTATACAAATGGCTTTGGCATGTATTATGTTTAACAAACAAATACCTTTTGGTAGCAACATCTATGCAAAGTGACGTAAATGTTCGTTGAAGATACACGACACAGCTAAGACTTTCATTATCCTGTGATCCATGTATCCATGTAAACTTTTGCTAAACCAAAATGATCGGACAACTGATGTTGTCCTAAAAGTGGTAACCGACAGATTACCAATATAAAATACGTGTTACAATATCTTACCTCTGTTTTGGGAACTCCGGGCATAATTTCTGCATAAACGCATACTTAGGTCTAAGTAAAGATGATTTTGGACAGTTCTTTGATTGTAAGACTGAGAATATAAAGTCATTCTTAAGAAATATATTTAAAACACGATCGAGTTTTCTGCTAAAAATAGATATCGTTGCTAGAGCGGATAAGTCGGATAAGGATATAACCTAATCTCAAAAGTAAGGGGTCACGTGGTTTTTCTTATAGGGGTGGGATTGGGATTAGCCGGCATTTTTGCCGATACTGTGCAGCGACATTTCTATCATTATAGCACAGGGGCACCTATGAGGTGCCCAGGGACTGAACCCGGCCGGTCCATTATACTGACACCGACAAGTCAGGCGTAAAGCTGTCCCCTTAGCCCCGAGCATTAGGAGGAAAGCCACTAGTACCAACTTTTAAGTCTTTAATTTGACCCGGCCGGGGTTTGAACCCACAATCTCCCGATCCACAAGCCGACGATCTACCACCTGAGCTATTGCGGCCGGTTTTCCTTATATCAAATATATCTGAAAAAACCCTTCCACTAGAAGTCATTTGTTGCATCACCGCATCAGAACAATTCTGGTCATACTGGCAATAACCATTTTCTTAATGGTGGAGGAACTTATGCCTGAGTAGAACCACTGGCATAATAAGATAATAACATCTTCTTAAGATATTTCTTTCATCAAAACTTCATCCCTGACATCTACACAAGAAGTATCAGTATATATCCCTGCATTCGTAGTTCGCAGCTATTTTAGGTCGTCGAGTTTCAAAAGGCTAATACTAGTTTAAACCTTTGTAACAGTAGATTTCCACGCAAATAACAACACCCGCAAATAACAAACAACACTATTTTAAGGTTGCACGACACAAAATTCATTTGTTCTTATATCTATAGTAATTGTCACAACTTAAGAAGCAATTTAACAGCGAACTGCTTCTTTGGGAACCACAAAACTGTATATGCTGAGAAAGAGACGTGAATTATCTTATTAAAAGGGCCTCTGTGAAGAAAAGTTATGTCACAAAGACGGTTATCCTCCCTTGAAAACATACATCGTGATGTTTGCATAGTGTAACAGAACAATTTCAGTGAAAATGCTCAGTTCCGGTCTAAGCGGGTCAGTTCATTATTTAGCATTGAAGTGCAGTATTTTTTTTTTCATTTTCATAACTCTACAATGTTTTAGCTTTGTTTTGCACCAAATTGTATGAGATTATCTTCATTCTAGCAAATACAGCCACAAAACAAAAGAATCTACATTATAATATCAAATAAACAACTTTATGTCAGGGGTACTACTTCCTGTGCACATTTACGGTTAACACCCCTTAAGCACTGTATTCTCACATATGATTTTGCTGACCTATTCATCATGGATTTGATTTTTTAAAGCAAAATATGATTAAAAGATACTAGGCACATTTGCAAGTGTATACATACTACTTTATTATATTTGTTTAAGTCATTGAACTAAATGTGGAGAGAAAATCAACACAACACAAGTAAAGTTTATGTCATGTATTCAAAAGTTACAATATTCACAACAATACAACAGAATCTCATTTAGGTTTCACTTAAAACACAGGATAATGTGTTTCAACACTATTATATACAGCATTTACAATTATTAAATGATTAATGAAATTCTCATATTTAAGGCAAAAACATGTCTGTTTTTTTTTAACCAGTGTATTTTTTTCACCAATACAGCATTTTTACAACATGATATTAAAGTAATGTCCCTTAGTTAAAATTTCTTACAAGCTTTTACATGTATTTTTTACTTCAAAATAGTAGTTACAATACTTTACAAAAAAATGAATCAAAGAAACAACATCTTAAGTTATAACCTAAATCCATTTAAGAAGATAATGCAAAAAATGGTTGCCAATCAAGAACAGTAGCCAGTATGTACAATATAACTTGGACCTTTTGGAAATGGAGTTCATTGGTGAAATGGAAATTGTCTCCCCTGTTAGTTAATATAAGAGGTATTCCAAACAGTAGGTAGGTCCTTTCAGTTGGAAATCTTAGACTTTATCTCTTGTTCTTTTGTACGCATTGCAATTACAAACAGTGAAATTTCTTACTTTTGCATAAACATAAGCTTAAAATCCATTTAAATACTTTTAGAGATATGTTATTTAAAAAGAAAATGGACATGTTTGTTGATGATGGTTAACCTGGGTATCCCAAGAAAGTCAGAAAAGTCAACATACACTCCAAAGAGCACAAGCATAAAACCCGAGCAAAACAAATGAAAGGACCTTCTTGCATGTAGGGATTATTCAGGGGAGAAAATTCATTAGTGTCTCTCATTGCAAATGACTTAAAAAAAACAATATTCTTAGACATTAACGTGCATTCTCTCTTTTACATGTAATAAGTCAAAGTCGTCACTGGTGTTTTAGAACAGAATAAATGTGATGTAGACATTTTTCCATTTGATTTAGATTTTAACCCTGAATTTTGAACTCTTCTATAACTTAAAGCAAAATTGCCTTTGTTATTTTCTGTTTTAAACAAGAGGGCCATCATGGCCTGATATCGCTCACCTGAGTGCCATAGACATTCGGCCCTTGTAACTGTTTTTTGACAGATCAAAATTCTTTGAACAATCTTGATACAAGGCCACCAAAGAAATACATAAACCAAATATCAAAGCTCTAGCTCTTGTGGTTTCTGACAAGAAGATTTTCAAAGTTTTCCTATATAGCCATATAAGGAAAATGGCTACACCCTTGGTGGCCAGGTCTTTTGACGGATCAAAATGTTTTGAATATTCTTAATACAGGACCATCCAAGAAACATGTATACCAAATATCAAGGTTCGAGCACTCCTAGTTTCTGACAAGAAGATTCTCTAAATTTTCCTATATAGCCATGTGGAAAATGGCCACGCCCTGGTGACAGCTCAGAATTATTTGTTTTCGTTCTGCTACTAAAGTGTCTGAGGAAGTTCGGCTGAATTTGGCCCAGCGGTTTCAGAGCCGCATTTGATTGAAAATGTCGACGTGACGCCGGATGGTGGGCAATCACAATAGCTCACTCCGAGCATAAGCTCAGTGACCTGAAAAACGGTATTCAAAAGTGCTTTGTTATGATTTCTGAGATGCATTTCAGTAACATAATTAAAGTGAAATACAATTATTTTAGTGGGCAAAGACCGCCCCCCTCTCCCGACAAATGTCTGTGTACAACCACTGGCAGGACAGTTGGAAGACAGGTCCTTTACCCGGACATGGACTCAAACCCAAGCAGCAAGTGTTTATGCGTCATAGGAGCATACGGTACTTACTTCATTGATGGCCCCCTTCGCAACAATACAAACATATTGGTACCGTTTACACTAGGTCCCTTTTCTTAAAGCTCTCAAAAACATCCCAGAAGAGTTTTTGATGGTCTTGAAACTTAAAAGGAATATTCACAAAGAAATTGAAATAATGTAAAATGTATTTCAATAATATTCTTTTATAATAAATACGTGTAGCAGTTATTAATGTTGTACTTTTTCTAAAATGGTCATACTAGACATTATACATACATGTGAACTTTTTCTGAGGCCTTTTTCTGAAGACTTTCATTTTCACTTGCAAAGTGGGAGATTTATTATTTTCATATAAACCAAGGAGGAATTTACCTGTTTCCAAGAAGGGATGTTTCTGATGTGTAAAACACCCCTCATTTTCAAATAATTTTTAACCTTTTATGTGGAAGTCTACCACCAAAAAAGGTGGAGTCTCCCTTTAAATGTGAAAGTCTCCCTCCAAATGCGTAACTCTCCCTCCAAATGTGGGAGAGTTTACTTGCCTGAATATATGACCTTGAAAAGACTCGTTACTACATAATAGTACAGCAACATACTGCAAAGGTCGTTATGAGTTAATTGTGAGGTAGAAAATCATTTAAGCAATAACATCTTAAAAAACAACAACACACAATGTAGTTTGGTACAAACAAATTCAAAACAAGAAGTAGATGGCATATAAAACTGGTCAAAACAATTACACTGGACCCCTCCTTAGGCCAGACTTTAATCTTAAATGTGGTATCCGACAGTTTGGATCAAAAATATTTTCATTAAACATCATAATAATGCATTGTTACTTGAACAGATCTCACAAGATGCTGTTTATTGGTGTCCTTCACCTGTCTGAGAAGTGAACCATAACTCCACAATCTTCATTACAAACATATATTTCCTATCTGAGCCACGCTGCACAGTTAGCTATTTTTAAACTAAGACAACCACGTGACCACTTATGTTTTCGCTCATCCTCTTCATCCGCTGTAATGTCGATGTCTATTTTCAGCAGAAATCCGAATTGTTCTTATTTATAGATTTAAAAAGAATGAACATTTAAATGTTGATTAACGAATTATACTGTCCTAAAACTGGGATACGGTTGAAAATCGTCAAAGCTTAGACTAAATTATGGTTTCTTATCTGCAGATTTATGTACACATACTCCAAACAAAGGACAGATATTGGTACGTGTATTTAGTATAGGCAAAGTGTCGGATACCACCTTTAAGGGTACTCCTTAAATTAAAATCTGAAAAAAAAAAAATTCTAAAAATCACATTTTCATTAAGGGCAATTATTCTTCTATATGATGGTTTATTTCTAACTTTTACAGAAACCTGAAATCTTGCCCTTTTCTTATTATACTAACCCTACCCCCATTGTCTCAGTTGAAAGTCAAGGCTGACCTTATTTGGAGCAGCAGTCAGCTGATAAGCCCCACCCCAATGGGGCCCAAGACAAGGTAACCAGTCAGTTTCCATAAATAGATAACTAGTTTTACATCCAGCTAATTTTTTATTAAGTTATAGTTCAATGTGTTATGTGACAATTACAGCAACTGATAAGCACTGGTTTAAGCTTGTCAGAATCAGAGCATAGGGTATGTAGAAATTTGAATGTAAGCAGTGTGAAGGTTGAAATGTATAAGAACAAATATAAGTAGAGAATATGGTACAACATGAATTTTGACCATTTTAAGATGATTTGTTTTGTTGTTTGAAATAGATTGCATCGACCAATTATGATCATTATAGCAAAATCCAGCTATTTGGTGCAGGAAGAGTCCCCAGACAAATGTCTGGGTAGAACCGCTGGCGAACCGCAAGTCAACTGGAAGACCTTCTAACAGTAAGTCCTTTGTACCTACTGGGACTAGAACCCATGCAGTGAGAGGCTAAGCAGGCAGAGGAGTTACAAATTGGCAACTCTACCACTATGCCACGAGCACCCCATGTTTAAAGATGAATACCTGCATAATGAACCATAAAGATTCAGTTGGAATTTTTATTTTTACAATAAACTTGTTATTGTCATTTACTACATTTAAACCTTACAGGAACTACATGGTTCAGTAACATTTTACTTATAAAAACAAATACATATTGACAGATAAAGTTTCTAATTTTTTTATTAATTGGTCATGAACAATATGATAATTTGTTGTACGTTGTCTGTGTTTAGGTCAAACTGGGATATTCTGCTTTAATTTGACTTAGATTACAGTTGTTACAGATTCTCTGGTTTGGTATAACACCACATAAACAAGAAACGTGACCATTCCATGAAACCAGGTTTTCAACAATTTAACACAAATTACTAAGAGGAAACGGTTTTTCTATTTTTAGTAACAGTGACCTTGACCTGACTGGCCCCAAATCCAATCCCTAGCTAGGTCTTCATGCAAGCTTGCTATATCCGAAGTTTCAGCAATATTGGTTTATTCCAAGTGAAGCTATTGACCGAAAACTGTTTTTCTATTTTTAGTAACAGTGACCTTAATTCAATTGGCCCCAAATCGAATCCCAAGCTAGGTCTTCATGCAAGCTTGCTATATCCAAAAGTTTCACAAGATTGGTTTATCTAAATAAAAGTTATTGACTGGTATCTGTTTTTCTATTTTTAATAACATTGACCTTGACCCGAGTGGCCCCAAATCGAATCCCGAACTAGGTCTTCATGTAAGCTTGCTATATCCAAAGTTTCAGCAAGATTGATTTATTGAAACTAAAGTTATTGATCGGATGATTGCTGTAATGTAAGTGATGACAATGTTAATGATGATGTTGATGTTTGCAAATTTAATGATGATGATGGTAATCATATCAATCATAGGGTGGTTATGCTGAAGAAAAGATTATTTACAATGTTCTGTTTACAATTCCTAAAAGATGTATACTAAGAATGATTCTGGTATTGCTGCTGTTGCTGATGATAATAATGTCCATTAAAGATGTAATCGACAGTTTAGACCAAATGTTTCTTCTCTCAAATAACCAAATGATTCATGGCTACCTGAAAAGACCCTGCTAAATGGTGATTAATATCATACACCTATGTGAAAAGTGACACACAACACAGTGCGAGTCTTCACAAAAAATGTTTTTTTCCTATCCAAGTAGCTTGACAGTTACTTAGTTTAATTAAAAAGAAAGCCATGAGACAATTTTCTTTTGTGATCATGTTATATCATCATCCAGGTAATCTGTTCCGATGTCTGATTTTTTTTAGCACAAAAAAGCCATCTACCTTGATGAACATATAAAACAATTTATTTTACCATTTCTACTATCTTATAAATGACACAGTGAAGAAAATGTCTTTGTAGGAAATTATATGGAAATTACACCTATGCAGAAATTTTGCTCCAAATCCCCAGAACAGGGGTAAGATATTGGTGCATGCATTTAATATGGGCAAACTGTTGGGTACCTCCTTTAATAATATGGCAAGGTTAATGCAAATTATGATTACTTCAATCATGATGCATGTATTTGATATGGGGAAAATGCTGGCTACCACCTTTAAGGTAATGGCAAGGTTAATGATAGTTATGATTATTTCAATCATGACCTTAATGACACTGACTATGAAGAAGATCTTAATTATAATGAAGATGAGTATGGCATGGATAACACACAACATATTTTAACAAAGTCTTGTCTGCTATACACCCGTCTCTTCGTAATGTTCAGTGTCAGGCAGTGACCTTGACCCACACCCTGTCTCATCCCAACCCACTGGAATATGTCTATAGGGCCCTGTGTCAGCAATTACACCTCCCAACACCTCATCTTCCAGCATCCCACCAACCCCTCCACTATCATCTGCTACATCTCGCAACTTTTCTGTCATTTTCACATAACCTGAGTCTGTACCCTGATTGGTCAGATCTGAGGTGACATGATCTGGTCTTTGCGTTTCATTGGTCACACAAAAATCACTATTGCTGTGTGGAAACCAGCAGTTGAAGCAGAGAGTGGTGTTGGACCATGGAACCGACTCGGATCCACAAACACGTCATCATCCCTCACATCACTACTGATATCGTCACTCTCGTTCAGCTTTATCCGCGGAATATTCTCAACATTCTGTCCATGGACATTGTGTACGTTGGCCGTTACTTGGGCACTGAGAGTGGCTCCAGCGAGAAGTCTTGGACTGCAAGCACTGACATCGGATACATCGTGTGGCGGTGCAACACCAGATTTTGGGGTAGTACGTCCTCTTGGTCTTAAATGATTAAAACCTGCATGTGAACCCTGAACAGGATAGAATCCATGGTTGTTAATGGAATACTGTGGACCTGCTGATCGTTCCTCTGGATTTTGTAGTGTTTGAAATCCAGCCAATTCTGCTGGTGTGTCATAAACATCCTCATATTCATGATACTTGGCATTTGGTGCTATCTGATGGTCCAAGCTTTGATTGAAGGCATTTGGATCGGGTCTAAAACCAGTGGCTGTTTTTGACAAATCTCTGCCTTTAGCATATATTTTTATTTTATAGCCTCTAACACTAACATTTTCACTTTTATAGCCTATAGCCAATATTTTCATCATTATAGCCTCCAACGTGACTATTTTCACTATTATAGCTAACTCCATGTTTTCCACCACCACAATCCTAAACCATAATATTTTTGTTTTCACCATCATAGACAGCTAAGGAGACCCTAGATGTCCTATACTGTCTCGAACAGCTGGCTCATTTGCGTAGATGTTGAATGCTTGGTTTGGCCGGGTAACAGAAGAATAGTAATTCGTAGGAACAATATACTGTTTGACTCTACTCTTCTTAATTAGAAAGCTATACAAGGCATCATCACTCTGTGTGATACTTGCATTGTGAGGATTTTCATAACAGCCATTTTGCGGCTTTACATTGCCATTGCTTCGATACAAATTATCTTTACCATAAACATTAAAATTTCTGTCCCTCTTTGCTTTTTCTGAATGCATCAGATTTTGATTTTTCTGATACGGCTCATTCACATTTCTAGATGATTCACTCTGATTGCTCAAATACATGCTAGGATCGACTGATTGACTGACGGGCTGTATGATGGAATTTGATTGGTCAAATTTCTAGCGTTTTTGGAAGATAAATTTTGATTGGATGGCACTTTGTTAGAGTGAGTCTGATTGGTGGATTTCTGTTCCTTTCCTTCTCTATGCTTTGTACAGCTGGTCAGGATTAGAGGAGAAGGGGGGGGAGTTGACGGAGGAGTCACACGATGACACATATTCTTTATATGAGAGGGGCCTGAGTAGGGTGGCAGCTGGTCATCCTTGTTTTGGCGTCCATCTGCTTCTGTCCTGACATGAACCGTGTCCAAGTTCTGTAGCAGGAAAGGGCTGGGATTCAATTTGAAGTTCTCCCGAATAGCCATGTCTGCAAAGTCCTTCATCACTGGCGACCTTTTCTGCATTGTCTCACTGACATCGCTTGTTACTGAAGGACTGCGTGATTTACTTCCCCTGTCCACAACATGGAAAGCAGACTGTCCCCGGTGCATGTGTTGTGGTCGAAGGTTGCCATGGGGACTGGTGCTGTTGCCACGGCGAGAGATCGGTTGTGGTGGCAGCTGATACTTGCCCCCGCGGTGGATCGGTTGTGGAGGTAGAATTTGGTTGTTTACGGAGTCTCTTGTACGGAGACCCACATTCTGTCGGCTGTGCATATTGGCTGAGTAGGTCAGAAAATGCACACTATCTACAGAATTTACCTGGAAAAAGCTTGTGTGTAGGTATGGATTGTATGGTTCCCCTGAAATATTACCCACCAGTCTTTCTCTGTCAGCAGCTCTGCTTGGTTCCCTTCGATCACCACTTATGGCACCAGAGTTTGGAAGACAGCAATTTATATCATAATCATAGTTCTGAAGGTCGTCAGTGCGTCTGTTTACCATACTTACTGTTGCAGCTCCTTGACAGGAAGCATTAATCTGCTGCTGTCATGGCGGAATTTTCGAAATTGACTTCTCTCTACTGTGGGGCTGAAGCGAATCAATCTGTGCATAAAACTCTTGCTCGCTAGTACTCCTCTTTCTATTATTAGCACGCTGTGGCTGAGGGGTGTGCGACCTTACTTTTTGGGGAATTTTCTGAGTAGATGTAGGCTGGGATGTGATGGCCGGCCGAGGGTATTTGTTGACGTTGGCAACTGATTTTTGCACCTTTGTCTCCTGAAGGTTTCGCATTTGCAGGTTGAGGATCAGCAGAAGCTGATCTGTATCCAATGTTGCAACGGTAGCAGCTCGTTTCCTTTCGAGGATGTTCTTTTAGTCGGCCTGTTTTCTGCGTTTCTGCTATCTCACTTCCAACTCGATGCAAGTTGTCGCGACTTAAACCTGATGATTCAAGCGAATCACACGACTTGCTCAAGCGCTTAGCATGAATGAAACTATTTCTTCTCTTAGAGGAACCCACTTCACGATCAGACGTTTTAGAAATCCGATGTCGATGTGTGACTTCCCTGTCAGGTGTTTTATTGATGCGATACCTATTGGCAAGATTTTCTTTGGCAAGTTCATTTGTAACAGGTGTCTTTAGCTGCTTTGGGGCAAAATTGTTCTGCAGGGAACTAACACTGTTTCTGTTACTGGTGCGACTTCTACTTATTGGAATATTGCTTCTTGTGCTATTAATAGTACCACGGTTACTCCCTCTGATTGGTTGCTGACTTCTAGTGCTATTTATAGTATCACTATTACTCCCTCTAATTGGTGCATTGCTCCTGATGCTATTTATAGTATCACTATTACTGGCCCTCGGTGTCCTATTTTTAGCCTGACAAAGACTCGATTTTTCTAAATAATGACAATGCAATGTACACAATTGTCCGAGAAAGATGAATTTCCGGCGGTCAATAATTGATTCAATGTCAAGCATGCCCGCAGTCAATAGAACAAAAAATGACTTCGCGGATTTCTGCAGCCCTTGCATAATCTTCAAGCAAAACAGGTGGTGCCGTTGAATACGGACATTGTCCCTGCGCGAATACTGCGTCTATACCTCATAACTATATAGCGCCTAAGGCGGCACGACGAAGTTTTATGCCAGCTTCCTTGATATTATTATGCGACGACAGGTTCTTGTCTATGGTAACGCCAAGATGGCTGTACGGGGAACACTCGGGCTAAATGTCTGATCCCAGGTATACACGCGTATTACTTTGCACTGTTTCGCTACTGTTGAAGGTCATTACTTTACATTTAGTGGATACATCATATCCTGAAGGGCATTCCTGGAAAATGATACAAGCACCATGCCATCCGCGACAGTCGGGGTGTCTACATGCATATCATATATGCAGATTTCAAGTCTTCTTTGCTCAAGCTCTTTAACGAGACCATCAACGAAGGCCAGGTACACGAGGGGTCAGACCTTTCCTCATTGTTTCGTGCCCTGCAGTACATGGGAGTAAATGCCATGGAAATTAACTCTACTATAGCTGTTTTTGTACATGGCATCAAGCGCTTAAAGTGTGGTGTTATCTATATTTATCTCTATGAGCTTAAAAAACAATCCATCTTGCCGTTTGCAGTCAAAGGTAGAACGCCCATCCAGAAAGCATATGTATACTCTACTAGATTGTTCTCCTGCCAGTTGGATGGATTCTCTAATGAGAAATGACGTCATCGAACAACAGAGACCTCCCTGGAAGCCACCCTGTTGACATGAGATGCGGTCTAGTATAGCGTCTTTACATCTTTCTAATAGAACAAATTCAAACACCTTAAGAAGAACCGATGGGAGTGTTATTGCCCGGTAACTTGCTGGATCATTTCTTTTCTTCATCCCACCCTTATACAGAGTAACAATAACACCTACTTTCATTATTTCTGGCACATACCCAAGGAATTTCTGTATAAAGACACGCTAGCACTAGGGATATAGTTTTTTTTCCAAACTTTAAGTGCTTATATAACACGCAATCTTTGCCCCCAACTTTACCTCTTGGTAATGTTTCAATTATACTCTGCACTTCATTACATGTAACAATGGTGGACCCGTCTGGTTCTAAAAACCCAAATACACTTTTTTATATTTAATGACACATTCTCCTTCATATATGGTAAAATAAGTAACATTCTGCGGGTGTGTACAACGGCTTAAAGTGTTATCTCCACTGTTCAGCTAACTCGACCCTGTCACTAAAGGTTTGCTCTCCAAACATAATCTCAACACTTGGCTACTGGTTTTGTCTTCTCCGCTTGACTACATGCCAAAACGAGTATTGTCACATTCGGCTATAGTTTCAAGTTCACGATCCTGCATTGAAAGGTATTCAGTGCCGTCGATGGGCATGTCTAAATGCTCGCTTACTGTCCTTGAGTGCCGTTAACTCCAAAGATGTCTTTCAACGCGGACGGCCTGCATTGAGCCACTTATGTAAACACATACGGTGCTCATTCTTGAGACACTGTAACTCCTCGTTCCAATATGGTTTGAGGTATTTTCTATACCGTTTAACAGGACAGCAACTGAACGCACTTTGTTTCATAGACGTGCAAAAATCACTATACGCTCTGTCGATAAAGGACGAAGTTGACATATCATTAGTTAATTGAAGATTTCTAAAATCAGCTTCTATGCAAAACATATAGGAAAATGTCTGCACGTCAATTACTTTTTTCCAGTTGATACAACTATCGGACACAAGCTGTTCATCAGAGAAGGGTCGATGCCAACTACGCGGAATTTCCAAACAGCACATGATGGGTCTGTGTCTTGAGTACACGAGACAAACCTTGGTTGCCACTTCACAATGAGACACAACAAGTACATACTCGAATGGAATAAGCACATAGTCTATGGTACTAAATTTTGTTCCATAACATGACACCAAGATGTAGGAATACAGGAAAACGTGTCTGAACTGTATAGTACACAGAGATTACAATCAAGCAACCACTTAGTAAATAACCTGTCACTCGACCTTAGGATCTGGCGGCACGAACTTGCGTTAAAGTCTCCTATGAAAATAACAGGCACTTTTCACTATATGAGTTATACAAGTCATATAATAGATCCAAATGTCGTTGGTAAACATCTATGGAATAATTCGAGAAAGGCATGTACACCTGGAATAAAACACTCTATACAGGGGAGATAACTGCACTTGGACCCCGACAATCCTGTGGTCGTCAATAACTAGCGGTACAATCCGATCTGCAAGACGCTCGTGCCACATAAGCGCTACCCCGCCTTTGCCCATTTTACCTCTATAATAAGGCTTTAAATCTCTATCACAAAAACATGATAGTGGTAATTACTAGATAGGCTTCCTAAAAAAATGCACATTACTCTGTGCTCTGATAAGCCCACAATGTGCATGCTTTCTTTCTTAATAATCTCACACACTTGGGATATAGTAGACATAATACTAGTAACGTTCCAAGAAATCATTTAAAGGTTCATATTTAATTATCACCAATCTGTGAAGAGGAACACGCACGTCCTACTCGATATCAGTTTGTGCATCATAACAGTTAACCATCAGCAAAGCCTATAATCACAGTTGTGTCTTAGTCCTACAGGCTGTAGTTTTTATCCAGTCTTCATCAAACTTGGTCAGAATGTTTGTGTACGAGAAACCTTGGGCAAGCTCATGATTGTGAACATGTTAGAGGCCACATTTAGGGCCTAATCTTCACTAAACTTGGTCAGAATGTTTGACTGTTTGAAATCTTGCTGTAGTTCGTAATTGGGCCAAGTGGGCTCAAAGAGTAAATCTAGGTCAAATCTTAAAGAATACACCAGAGGCAACCTTTACAGCCCAATCTTCAGCAAACTTGGCCAAAATGTGTAACTTCAAGGACTCTTGAGTGAGTTCGTCATTGGGCCACGTGGGGTCAAAAGAAAAATTGAATCAGCCCCGTGACCACACTGATGTTTAAGTCTTCACCAAAGATTTCTAACATTAATAACTCTTAATTACTTGACGCCATCTATGATCCTTGGTAAAGCCATTTTATCTTCTTACATCCGGCCTCAATCCGTCTTATCCTGCAGCGAGGATTGACAGATCATGATTGAAATTTTTCTACACTGCTTGGAAGACTGGAAGAGAATGATCAATTTCCTTATCGACTCAATAAGCGTATTTTATTAACTCTCTGCATGCCGAACTGGCTAATCTTGGTACACATATGTGTTTCCTTGAAAATCAGACAGACAGATCATGACTAGCAAACTCCACTCCTCATATTAACAACCTGCCTACATATAGTTTACCTTGCATTTAAATATGTTCAGGATAATTGTTCACCCTACATCTTTACCCCGTGCCTTCATTCGCGTGCCCCTAACAGGCAAACATAAGATGTATATTCAACAGCTTCGTTTATTCTCCCTGAACAGCGGTGACCATTCGTGCAGCCTTGCAATGCAAACAACTCTATTTATTGATACACTGCGCCCTTGTGAATGAGACAGACAGACAAAGAACGTGGTTGACATTGTTATTTCCTCTATGTATTGACACACAGCCTTCATCTGTGTTGCATAACAATGTGGACAAAACTTACAGGGCTAACGACAGCCCGCACTCCATCATGGCGCATCATACATTTACATTATCTTTAGTTGGGCAGAAACTACAGTGCTGAAATCAGTCTGCTCCAAATATTTCAAGACCCAACCTCTATCTCCGCCACGGTGGAAGGCAAATATAATTTGATGTCAATACCAGACCCCAAATCCGTGTTATGGTAGAAGGCAAACGAAGATACTATCCCAGTACCCGTCCTAATTTTGGCATATAAGGAGGCATCTCAATTCACAATAATAGACTCCGCTTCTCTCCACCAGTCAATACGCGGTCGCTGACCTAAAAACCTACAAGGATTGGGACTACAAATGCAGAACAAGTCTAAGCTGCATGTAAACCAGACCGTAATCCTTTTCACCGTGCAAGTCAAGCTCAAGATTCAGCGATGTCAGTCTTCCGTATATGTCTCTAGCACCAAGAATTACCTTTCAAAACGTCCCAAACATTAAGTAAAGCACGAGCCTGCAATCTATTAACAACCAGCTTCAGTCTTCGACACCACATAACATAGACTGAATTTGCATGCATGAAAAGAGATGACTAAGTGCTACTCTGTACATACGACAGCATGGTCAGGCATTGACAACATCAAACTGCACTTTATCTACTGTCATCTAGCAGTAATCTACGCAGCCGTTGTCCTGTCGTAATGTCACCAGCAAGACTCAATCCGTTTTCTGCTTCTATTCACTAGTACCACCGTCCAGTCGCAACGCATGTCTTCGTTCTGGTAGGCTTTCCAGAAAAGTAATGCAGGTTAAAAAATGTGGAGGAAGACCCCCCCCCCCCAAAAAAAAAAAAAAAAAAAAAAAAAAAAATGTCTAGGTAGAACCAGCTCCGCAGCAGAAGATCAGTCCAACATTAGGTCATTGGCCCTAAATGGGACTTGAAGCCACGAGGTTGGAGACTAATAGTCATAGGGGTTACGATTCGGCAAGTCATTTTGTCTGGTTGCACATTCCTATGTTCTCACAGGATGCTGATCCACTGTATAATCAAATATCGACGTTTATTTAAAAAATAATTTCTTAAAAGTCGTTACGACAAATCCAATAAGCAATTGCTTCTTTCCATTAAAACAGTGAGCCATATTGCCAACGATATTAACTGATGTGTATTATCTTGTTTCACTTTAAACTTAGGAATATTTGTAAATACGATATTGTCGTGCTTCATCTTTCTACTTCAGACACAAGAGAAGAAAAGAGATGAACCAAACCTGGTGAGAATCATTTGCCAATCAAGGGTAAAACATGTGTAGTTCCATAACTGTTCACAACAAAGAAATATATACTGATTGTTATACTGATTGTTAAAGCTGGACATTTAAAACCACAACCGAAACGTAATGTTAGGTGTCATTTATTCATATACCGTCCAATTCCGAAGTGTTTGTTAGAACTGATTTGTTGAATTAACGGCAAGAAGTTTGGCCTATAAAGCAAAGTACGGCTTCCTATTTATGTGTGATTAAATGTCTATTACTGTAGACAACTTGCTGTCTTTTTTCTGACTCAAACTAGCAGTTTCGGTGTTATAAATTGTATTATTTTATATTAAATCTCATATGTTTTAATACGGATCATATTAAATAACCATCTGTAAGAATACACATACACTATGTCGTTAATAACTTCAAACGTGCTATTAACGTGTTTCTAATGAAATGATGTTTCAACTGACCTGTTCTGCTACGATGGGTCTACGCAGACATTTATTTGGGGTTTTCTTGCAATGAATTTGCCTAAATCACCATAATTCTGTCACAGCTGTGTGTTCCGAAAGCAAATCGTACTCCTATTTTCTTATGACTGTAAGCTTGCAACTTTATGTGTTTAGTTAACTGACATGCAAATACTGTACTGTTTAGGCATAAGCAATATTTTAATGATCTCATCAATATTCAACATCGTGATTAATGATGTTATACCACGATTCTTTTACAGCAGAACCAGAGATGGTGAATGTGTAGAGAACCTCATGAAGACATACAGCGGACAGTGTCAGGATGTGCCTATAATCGGTATGCCGGCGAAGTAGATCCCCCCCCCAAATAGTAAGCACAAAATGTTTTTGCATAATTGGTTTTTATCATGCCCCTACTCAGAAACCGATTGATGCAACTTTGTCACCCTTGAGCATTTTAAAAAATGCAAGATGGTCGCCAAGATGGCCGCCAAAATTCTTAACATTGACATATCTTATGAAAAAGAGAATGAAATACAATGTTTATCAACCAGATTTGGATTTATTGCATGAATACGCACCATGAGAGGATAAAATATTGTTTTTCAACATTTAAAGTCAAAAACCATGCAAAATAGCCGAAAAACGGCCGCCGAAATGCACCATTCATTTAGTTAACTTGTCTTTTTTTTATCACATATTTTTTAATATTTTAAGAATTATTGACTTTGAAACAAACTTGATAAAGCGTTTGATATAAATATATCTGCATATTGTATAGAATACTATTTAAATATAATATTTTCAAATTATCTGTGTATTATGGTGCCATTATTATAACACTGACTGTTTAATCAGTAATGAAGTCATATTATGGTGAAACTTTGGAAACAGTTAGAAAGTGTTAAAGTATTATATCTGTCAACTAACATTTCTTATAAGATAGTTCATAATGTAAGTCTAGTAAACAATTAAATTATAAACATGTTTCCCAGTGCTAATCATAAATTGTCTACTTCTAAATGCTATTAACTTTTAACAACATCATTCATGTTCTGGTTCAGTTGTCTTTATTATTGACTTGAAGCTTTGTCCTGAGAACAGACTTTGATGTAGCTATTCGCATTTCCCCACTGTCAGTAAACATTGAATTTGGTAGAGGTGCTAGCTCATGACTGAAAACATCTTTCAAATCTATAGGTCGGATTGAGACCATTCACATCACCCTCGCATAGATGAGTTGTGTGTCATACACATACACTTGACTCTCTTTTTACCTGCTTGCAAAGGGAGCACGTTCAAATTGTTACTCAAAGGTCCATTCAAACTTTCAGGCCATGACAGTTCATATGCTGACATCTGTTTCCTACCAATGCTAACAGCATCATCAGCATTGACTGAATCTGGTGCTATACTGCCAGTCATTTGTTCAGGAGACCATCTGTATGATCTTCTACTTCCATTGGCTTGACGCATGTATCCAACTTGTTACGTATCTTTTTCCTGTCTTCTGCATCTGCTGTAATACGTGCAGCAGCCTCTTCTTTGTGGACAGTTCCATTGGTGGTATTCTCATTTTTGTCCCGTACGCTATTTAGATCTTGAATTAGTCTATTGCACGTGTAAAGGCTGAGAGCCCATTTTTTAAAGCTGATTCACTAAATGTTATTCCAATAATTCCACCTGGGCCATGTCCATAACGCATGAACGTCGTCTTAATAAACATATTCGACCATGTGGCATTCCACAACCCTGCTCTGTGTCTCATGACATGTTGTCCCTTCTGGAATTTTGCAACCACTTCATTTCAAAGGTTCTTAATTGACCTTAAGTAGTACAAACCATACCTCACGTAGTTACCATGCAGAGCAGCGAAAAGGTATGGGATGTCATGGACAAAGCATGAAGATGCATGGACCAATCTCCTTCTTGTTCGGCTCGAACAAACATCATCGTTATAAAAACTTGTTTGGTGAGACAATCTAACCAGAGGTTGGCTGTTCTGCTGCTAGACGCTTCTCCTCCGGGAGGTTGATGAAGTCTTTGAAGTCGTCGGTCTCTGCAATTGCACCTCTTACAACCTCTTCACACACCATTCTCAAAGCCTGAACATTCTGTGGAAACGTTTTGCCTGTCAACATTTGTGTCACTCCATCAAAGGCAGCCCTCATCACATCCTCTAGCCCTCTGTTGGCCATTAAAACACCAACACATCCCACAAACTCATCATATGCATGCCTCCAAATCGAGGGCAGAAGTTTTGAAATATCTCTGGGTGGACCCACATAAGATTGACCATTATTCAGCATATTAACATATTTTCCAATATCCGGAAATTATTCATATCCGGATACTATTACACTTTTTAGAGAAACTAAAAATAACCCATCCATAAGTCAAGCACATTGTGTAAATATTAACCATGGCAGTTCTTAACTAAACGACATCTACAAATAATGAGTTTTAAAAGAATAATTATGTGTTTTTCATACTTCATTTTTTATATTTTGAAAATTTCCCACTTAAAATACTTTTTGACATTTGGAAAAAACAACAACACTATAATGATTGCAAATTTATGCCTGGAGAAAGAGGTACATTTGAAAAGAGTACTTACCTTCAGTTTGTGGCCAGGAATAGCATGTTAATTGATGAAGAAATGAAACAAAAATGTCAGCAAAACAGAGTTTTATATAATATAATGGTAAAGTTGCAAAAAAACTAAAGTAATCACAACGTTTTTGTTTTTAGTTCAATATCTTTTTATATTATAAAAAACATATTTATCAATTTTAATTTGAAAAATATTGTAAAAAGTATATGCTTTTGCAAAACTGAGTTATGGGTAACTTACATACCATTTTTATTTCAAAATTGAGTTAAAAAAAGAAAATATTTTTAATGGAAATTAGGAGTTTAAGCGGCCAGATTTCGACCTTTTTTACATTAATATATACATTTTCTATTTGTATTCTGTGAACTATGGTTTACGATGTTGAAGACTATACAGGTTTGGTCTTGGTGTAAATAATATGATCAAACAACATTGTTAAAGACCCCTATATATGTTTTCCTGATTTTGGCGGCCATCTTGGCAACCATCTCATATATAATTCAAAATGCTCAATGATGACAAAGTTGCATAAAGGGGTTTCTGACATGTTGTAGCACAATAATATGCAGAAACATTTTGTGCTTACTATTGTTACGTTACACTGATATCGGCTAATTGTCATACTGACTACTACTACACCACTAGCAGATCAAGTCAACAATTCCGACAAGTTTACTGAGTCTTTACTTCACTGCCAGTTCCAACAGTTTGTCATTATGTATGATTATTATTTGTTTATTGCGAATTACATCCTCTCAACCTTTCTTCATGTATCCTTTGTTGGTGTTCAGTGGCTACCTACACTATAACAGCACGACATAATCACCTTACAGACATAGTTTACTGATATGACTGGGACTGAGGAACTCATCGTGCTTGAGTTTGAATTTGTATGTCCGGGCCTGGGTTCGAACGAATAATCCAATTCCAACAGTACCGGGAACCAATGCCTTACCTATTTCGTTACAACAGCCGGTCAGGAATGTTTTTACCATTAATGAGGACATGATATAGTGCTTTTTGTTATAGTTTATTTATTTTCTTATGAAAAGAAGAGTAAAAATTGACTAAACAATGCATGCCATGAATAAGAATATATGAAAAAGTCCTATGAGCAATGCAATATATACCAACATTTGAAAAAGCACAGGACACATGAATTCACAAATGTAAAAGTAATAACACTTATGTGCTGCTTAATTTAACAAAAAGAGCCAACCAAACAGTTACCTCCTTGGACCAGCCAGTCGGCAAAAGGAGCATTTTACACACATTTCTGAACTGCTTTAATGGCGTAAACAAGATAAAATGACAAAATAGTAATAAATGAATGATTGTTTTAATTACCTGAATTAAAATTAAATATATAAACAATAAACATTCTATGTAAGGTTTGTTGACCGATTTTGTTAACTTTTCGTGCTTTATTATTATACGGCTACCATCATGATGTATGTTTTAAATTTAAACATTATATCTAAATATCAAAGCCTTTGATGATAATTGAATGAAAGATATCATGGAGACAATCATTGGGCAAAATAGAAAGGTACCCGTAGAGACTTTAATAAATTGATGTAATGCTAATGGAATCTTAACTAAAAGAAATAATGTCCTTAAAGTTCTGGTTGGATCAAACAGTTTTATCCCGTCCTACGTATGATTTGTATGTTTTTTTTTATATAAGTTTTAAGACACTTGTTATGGCCCTTATTAACTGGAGGCCGATCTCAGACCGAGACATGCCAAAATCGTTATTAACGGTATCGCTCAAGGAAATGTTAGGATAGTTCCATATCTGGATTGTCCGATATCAGGATAATGTGCCTTTGTGTGATATGATGCCATGTGTTCATGACATGCTGTACACAGTCAAAACAGCATTATATCTTCCTAAATGGACACCGTCTTCAAAATAACCGGAATCTGTTTGCGGACAATAACACAGTACGCATGTTCTACATACTGTGTATTAAAGTGTTTATTTAAAAGATTTTAGATGCAAACTTGGAACTGCGTTCGTGCCTTCAATTTTAGTTGAGGGAAACATCGATACCTAGTATCATTTATTCTAACATGAATGGGTCAAATACAAATCGAAGTACTATGCTAGATTGTAAGACAATTGCTGTCGGATTATTAAAAGCTACACATGTCATATTTTTGTACAGTATTATAATGTTGATGGACACGTGGCGAAAAGATTAAGATGAAAGCTATACTGTGTACAATGGCATCGCAATCCACGTTTGTTGGTCTGCTACTTCTTCGTGGATTCTTCAGAACGGGTCATACAACACCGGTCCCGACTATTGATATAAATGTTGATCCGTTTACTTTACTTACGATCAGAACATATGCAGGTTACCTTGTATACAAATAGCCAATTTACAGTTTTCAATAGACATCGTTTCACGCCTAGAGAAAACATTCTCCAATGAAGTAGCTTTATGTGGTTTTGTAATTTGTTTGCATAAACGATTGCTTTAAGTAAAGTCAGTCCATTGGAATGTGGCAAATAATAAATGGAAAAAAAACAACGAAATATCTGGAGTTAGAGTGTATTGTAGAAAAAGTTCTACTTTCGTAACACCTTCATGTATAGTGCATCTGTGTAAACTTCTATAAAATTGCTAGTTTTTCTTCTATTATATTATGTACATTTTATTGCATTGTTGAAGAATATGACATATGTTAGGAAAAGATTATTTGCAATGCATCTACTTGATGTATTCACCACTATTTATTGCACAGTTCATGCATCGCATAAATTTATGCCAGTAGTATCTTTTGACATCTGTTCTGCTTATCATTATAGGCTCGTATGATTTAAACACGGATTGTAGCGCTTAAATATTCAGGCAGTACAAACATAAATATATATCTTAATCAAAACATAGTAAACGTCAGTTATTTAGGATGTGAGGTAACTCTCTAACTGGCAGAAGGGTAAAGACAGTCAACGTGAAAACTCCCTTGAGCATGATTTATTGCTTGACGATGAATGTAGATATAAATCACTATCGTTTTATGCATTACATTCCTGAAGTTTTAGGGTATATATGCACTGCTTAGAGCACTGCTTCAATAAATTTAAAGACAGAGATTTAAACACATTTCCTGTTTCTTTACTACCTAAAGGAGATCTCTAAGTGTACAATTAGCGCCAATGTTTAACACTCTATGTGAAGTTCATGAAAGGTATTCTATCACAGTGATGTTAGATTTTAGACAGCCGATGTAGAAATACATTTGCACAATCTTAGATGATGGTGTATATGCTCAATGGGCATGATTTAGATGGCATTGTATAACTAACACATTTCATGAGATTAGACATTTGTAAAGCCGGTTTGAACATCCCAGTCGGTCCCTTTTTCCAACTGAACTGGTGGGTTTACACATTTGGTTAAATGATTCATCACATAATTTTTCATACTATCTTATTTGACGTGCATGTGAATTCCTTTGCCCCGTGCCCTTTACAATTTTTGGTATATTTTGCAATGCTCCTAGAACTTTGTCATATAGCTTTATTTATTCTGCGTATGTCTTGACCACGTCAGATTTTAAAGAGACTTTGTCAAATCTTTGCATAGATCCATTTAACACAGAATTACAAAAATAGGTGCGCCGCTACTGACCGAAATGTGTTTTATAAGCAAAACTAAACTTTACATGTAAATTTGACCAGCTTTGGCCTCGTCTATTTAATAGCTTGTCCTAGCCAACAGTTATTCTTATTGCTTACCGCCAATGCAAGTTTATAGGTGATCTCGATTTCCAAGAAGGCTTGAAATAACCAATAAAAATACCACTTTTGTACTGTTGATAGTATGAGAAAGGTAAAATCACATTCGTAAATCTGGTCACATAAATACTCAAACGTTGTTCATGTTGTGAATGTCATTATAATTTCTTTTTAATTTTAGTTGCTATCAGTTGATAGGCTCTGTTTTCCTTTGTGGATTTAAACGTCGTGTTTTTTTCACCATTATACAGTCCAGCATGTGACTTGGGATATATCTGCATCTCTAAACTTATATGCCCACATATACCCATCAAACAGGTTCAAACGAGTCAATACATGTATAAAAACAACAACAACAACATAGAGACAAATTAACCACGCTCAAGGGACACAACTACTACACGTACGCTAAATGATTAACTAATGTTGTCTCCCTTAGACAAGAGTTAATTTTACATTTACTGAGATATAGTAGACTAGCGTGAATATGCCTGATTAATTGTAAATCGCCTATGTATGTGCAATTAAGAAAAAACGATTTAAAAAGTAATTTATTGTCAGACTAATGTCCTTCAGACTCGTTTTAAGTCATTTTGAATACTAAAACTTGTATCTCTCATGTATTTTCAAAATCAAATATTTAACTATGAAATAAATACATAATCATGCAGTTACACAATTGTTACATAGTAATTAATGCAATAACGAATATGTAAGGGATCATGCAGTAAACAACCCACATTATCACTAACATTAATGTTCATGGCTTTGTGTAAAACTAGCCTACAGTCCCACTTCCATACTAGCAGGTATTTTAGTTTTGCATTTACCCATCAGAGGTTTTACTGTGACAGATTAGCACTATGATGGCTAAAGACTCCCTGCAGTGATGACCAGCAATTAGCAGGTCTGGTTACAGCAGGTCGGGGGTCTGGCTCAGTGGGATACCACATTCCTTTCGAGATGCCTTTAAGGTAGAGCGCTATACACGAACAGATTATAGGCGAGATAACAGCGTGTGTATACGTAATGTTATGTCCTGATAACTGTTTCGGTGATTCGCTTTCCCAATATTGGCCTGTGTTTTGAAGGCAAAAGCTAACATTTATTTTAATGAAAAGAACATGTCGATGTTTTATTTACGTAGATCTACCACCCTAGAGCTAGCATGTAATAAATATCATAATAAATAAAAGAAACCTAAATCTTATTCTTGATTTACTTACGATCTAACAAATTAATTATTTATAGATCTGTCTGTCTGTCTGTCTGTCTGTCTGTCTGTCTGTCTGGTCTGTCTGTCTGTCTGTCTGTCTGTCTACCCCTCTCTGTCCGTCTCTCTCTCTCTCACTCTCTCTCTCTCTGTCTGTCTCTCTCTCCCCCCCCCCTCTCTTAACCTGTATCTCTCCCTTTTCTGATTAACCATTCTGTCAGCAAACAAACCAGATCATGATATTGGGTTATCTGACGACATAACCCAGATATAACACGCCCTTTAAGATAGGTTAAAGTAAGGATAGAAAAGACATAGCATTGCGAAACAGAAATGCAGTGAATTACAGTCCTTATGCAGGCAAGCAATATTCATTGAACCGAAACATGCATGCATGAATAAAACAAGCATTTTGATTGGCTAACTATCTCATTCCCACGACTTACGTATCTCGTTCCCTCGTGTTATTATCTCGTTCCCACGACTTATTATCTCGTTCCCACAACTTAGCATCTCGTTCCCTCGAGTAAGTATCTCGTTCCCTCGACTTAGTATCTCGTTCCCACGACTTAGTATCTCGTTGGAACGAGATAAAAAAAAGAGTAGTGCATGTCACCTCTGTGCCACCGTAAATTCAGCATAATTTTTCTATCTTTTTTATTGAAAATAAACCGACGTCATTTTTTTCTGTCCATAATTATGACGTCATTTTAGTAGATAAAAGCTACTCTTATTACTACATGTTTGCTATTCACCATTGTTTAATAGGACCAAATGTCCACCCCTTACAAATTGAGATGAAATGAGATGGGACCAATTGTCCACCCTGTCAAAAATGGCATGGGACCAATTGTCTAGTCTGGCAAAACTAGATGGAACCAATTGTCCACCCCGTCAAAAATGGCATGGGACCAAATGTCCATAGGACCAATTGTCTTGCTCCCGTATAGATAGATGGGTGACCGAAAATAACACAATATTTGCTTTTGTGGACTTATATAAACTAGATGACAATTATAGAATATACATATAATCACGAAGATATGAAAAGTCGTCAATGCAAATGCCGTTATTTATATAACAGCAAATGAAACGATTTCTCTTTCAGCTTTATATATAGTTATTCGATTAATTATATATACAATACGTATATACACTGATAAAAATCACACCTTCATAGTACTTCGTTCTTTAACTTTAACCTTAACTAAAATATTGTTTCTTCATATAATCTTGTGTACCCCCAAAATATATATTCATATTCACACCACCTCTTCTTCTCCCAAACCTAAAATTGACCGGAATTGACATTTTGAATACCATATTGTGTATTGTATTGTTTCACATATTGCTCTAGTTGTGTACCTGTGTTGAAAAAAAAATGTATTATCTGTCTGTCAATTACCCAATAGGTCCAAAACTGACTGAATGATACTGTACATACCCTTTTGTACCCGCTTGTAGCAAATGGTGCATAACTGCTTAAAGATGTATTTACTTATAATACACTCATGAAACATTTGAATTGCTTGTAGAAATAATACAGGTATAACATAAATGAATATTCATATTCTCTTTAATCATGCTTTTCTATAAATACTTGGTCATTTTGTACTGTATTATATATGCCATCTTCTCCAACTTTTGTATATCGTTTGTACTTGGCAATAGCCAAAATGGTTATGTCAATAAAAGTTTGAATTGAATTGAATTGATAACAATTATCGCCTATTCAGCAAACATATAATTACTTAATCTTACATGACAAACTGACAGAATATTTGTTGTAAGACGTTGTTAACGTGTGATTTCTTTCTTGTATTATGGTAACCATTGAAAATAAAAGGATGTTACGATTTCAGGATAAACACATATAAACTTTGTAAACAGGGTCGTAATTTGTATTTTTGAACGAAGGCTGTAGATTTATGGAGAATTAGGACATTCTCCCGCAACCTTGAGATACGGTAAGATCTGCTCTTCTCATTTTAACAAAGACATAATATTAATGCGAAGAGATTATCTAACTTATGAACATCTAACTAGACTGAATAAAATACAACCGATAACATGATGGCATATTTACTAAGTTTTTAATTTTTCGCATTCCAGCTTATTGGGAAGCATCAAGAAGTTTTGTTGTTAATTTCTTCAGACATGTGCATGTTGTATCATTGATTCAATGTATCCTGCCAAAAGAAACTTCAAACTATCCCCACCCCAAGCCTGCCCCTTCCTTACACACACCTGGCCCTGGAAATACGGAGACTTATGGCAGATGACATATATCACAAGTACAATTCTGTGAATTCTGTGTCTGGTTTTATCTTATTGTAGAATATTTGACGCCTTTGAAGCATTTTCGTTGATTCTCTTAGGTTCGAAACTATTTGTTATATTGAATGTAATCTAAGTTTTATTAATATTGATGGCATACTTTGACCCTATTGACTTACATTAAACTTGAGTCAGATAATTATCAGTGAATGTTCGTGGCTAGTTTTATGTTATGTTATTTATGGGGATTTTGTTAAAATGACTGTCACAAAGAAATAACATTCATTATGCAAACTACAAAGTATTATATATATACAGTGAACATATATACCGACTTTTCCATGAATGTGTCATCGTTCAAAAAGTGACTATTTAAGAGTGATCAGGAGACTTAGTTAATGAACTATTTGTGTCCGTGGAAAGCGGTTTTTTGTGTATATTCCGTTAATTATTTTGAATGTGAACCATCATCAGTTATGATTTTTATAGTGTAAAATTTTGATGCAAACTTCTTTTGTATTAGGATAGAATATTTTGACTTATTAACCCTACCTAAATTTGACTATACGCTATTTAGTACCTGGACAATATGTGACTTTGTTTGTTTTAGCCTTATTTATGTAAATTTGGTTACGCTCATAAATTAATGAAATTACATTTTATATTGCGAAATACAACGTTCCTGAGAAACGTTTATAAATCATATGCAGATATATTACCTTTTTACCGACTACCGTGCTAAAAACAGTGTTTGTGAGCGGTGGACTTTTTGAGACTTTTTTTGTGACTAGTTGTGGCTGTTGGAAAGCTTTCTGTATTCATTTCGCCACTTTTGTTTGTCTGGCAGCTACTAGAAATAGACCAATTATGTCAAAATTGAGTAAAAGTATAATTTAATTATTTTTAATTGTAGCCCAATACATAGATTTAATCATCATATCCCTATATTATACCCTATATTTTACTTTCTTAAACTACCCACAGTCAAAATCCAGTTATCCATACCTGTATATCTATAAATAGCGTACATATAAGAATATTTAGTAGTATGGGTGCAAGTTGCTTGGATTGGATGATACAGTTTCTCTCTAATTAATATTTATAACATCACTCATTTTCCCGCTCTTGAATACTTTGCACATGCTTTTTTTCAACATTTTCCTTTTGGCCTCCTCTGTCCCAAGTCAGTCCTGTCCTTGTCACCACCCAAGCTGGTCACTACCATATTATATAGAATTTGCTTATTGTTGACAAACAGCCTGGTGAGTTTTCTTTATATCTTAAATATGTATTTATGTAATAATGCAATATTGTGAAATATTTATAAGTAAAATGTTTGAGAAGTTTTCCAAAATTGTGAATTGTGCCTTTGAAAACCCATTATGAAACCCTGTATGAAGAAATGGAATTAGTGTAATGAACTTCTCTGTGACTACATCTCCATCTTTCTACATCTATATATTTCTACAACTTTCTATAACATTGTTTCTCACTTTCTTTATGACAGTATTTTTCTTCACCTCAGAATTGTTTATTATTTTAATCTAGGCTACATTCTCGGGTAACATTCTCGGGTTACATTCTCGGGCACATTGTCGGGATACATAGTCGGGTTACATTCTCGGGCTACATTCTCGGGTTACATTGTCGGGATACATTCTCGGGTTACATTCTCGGGTTACATTCTCGGGTAACATTCTCGGGTTACATTATCGGGTTACATTCTCGGGTAACATTCTCGGGTTACATTGTCGGGATACATTCTCGGGTTACATTCTCGGGTTACATTCTCGGGTAACATTCTCAAGTTACATTATCGGGTTACATTCTCGGGTAACATTCTCGGGTTACATTGTCGGGATACATTCTCGGGTTACATTCTCGGGTAACATTCTCGGGTTACATTATCGGGTTACATTCTCGGGTTACATTCTCGGGTAACATTCTCGGGCTACATTCTCGGGTTACACTCCCGTTTACGAAATACAAATAAAGAAACTAATGAATGAACTCCCTGGTCACATAATCATCTAGATAGCATAATAAAACGTTTTACCATATTGACATTTGACTATACCCTGTTTAGTCATTTGACTATTCGTCACCGTTTTTGCGTTATTTATGTCTGCCTCAAACCAGCAAAATGATATTTCTAATGCAAAAAGAACATTTACAACAAATAAAATTCATGGCTATGTAATAGCCCTTGAAGATCAGCCCATATTAAAAAAAAACTATTTGTGAGCGGCCTCGCGGCTAGGTCGATCGACTATTTGTGTTTACTGAAACGCTTTTTTTCATTAGTTTCATAATATTTTCGTTTAGGTCAAGTAAATGTATATCAAATAAATACAGGAAAAAATTAATTAAATTCTTTTAGTTTAAACTTGGCCTCTGTTCTTCCTTTTTATTATAAACGGCTATTTGTTAATAATCAAATCAAAATCTGCTCTCGTAATCCTTATTAATAGGCACAGCGTGTTATTACCCGTCTCTACCGAGTGTAACCGGATAGGTCCGGCTGCAGTAGAAGACGACAGTCAATGTCCGCCATTTAAGTGTATATGATGCCACATTTTTTTATAACTCCGTACAGCCGACATTTAATGTAAGATTGGCATTAAATGCTAATTATGTACATCTCTTTAAATAAATTATATAATTATCGTTTTCCGGTAGCTATTTAATTAAGGTATATGAACATGTTGTGTAACGATTACTACATAAGGTTTAAATTCTGTGATATTCGATTTTCTAGAGAAATCTCTAGGGAGTACCAACCTGGTTGTAAATACGTTTACTAGGGGTTTTATCATAGTTAAGATATATATTTACAAATGCGGTGAATATTTATTGTTAGTATTCAGAGTAGCGTTCTAACCAAATCATTTCGTCTACCATAATGTTCATATTACAAACAGCAACACATGATAACAACATTTATTGTAATTCAAACATTTAGAATTTAATATGTACACATAATTTAAACAAACATTAAATACATTTTTAATAATAATAATATACAATAATGTATAATGTATACTACAGTACAGAATAAGGCATTCAATACACGTAAGGTTTTGGACAATAGTTGTCAATAATAATACGCTTGTCAAAAATAATTCTGTAATCCTTATTTTCTCTTTTAGTGATTGCATGTCCAGTGCAAGGGTTACGCACAATTTTATGGTCGTCGACGACAGATACAACCGTTTTATTATTACCGGTCAACATTTCTTTCACGGTGTTAAAATTTATATCAAGTGAATTTTAAAAATTGAGCGTAATACCGCGTACCTTGCACATAGAGGTCTGACCCTTTTTGTTTGGCTTCTGTAAATTGTACGCGTAGTTTTAGGACCGCCAGTGACAAAATGCGTAATTGTATTGTCGGGGGCTTTCTTGTCGGTAACTTTGTCGGTGAGATCACCTAAGTAGTCCCCTAAGCGGTTCCCACTGGCCTGGAGTCGTTGTGAAGACGATAGAATCGGTGTCGCAGTAAAGGACGCGGTTACCTTAACGCTTCAAATAGTAGTAAAATTTCAGACGGGCTTGAGCCGTTGTGTAGGCGACTATGATGACGTTGGTTCGGGCGGATGGCTCAACAAAATCATTGTTATAAATCCAATCAATTTGTACGGATTCGTCGTTAATGAACCGTACATTGTTCACCTTTTGTTGGTCAGAGGTCATCATGTCAAAGAATTCAACCGGATCTGATATGCATGAAGTTTGTGAAAGATTTGTGCGTTGACTGAATTTCCCCCAAAATGAGTTTAACATTAGCTTGGCAAGAGATCTTAAACCCGTGTTTTCCACGATCTTATCATAGTCAAGTAAGATACCCTCCTTCTCCTGATATTCTCTAATGTATTTTTATTTGGCTTCTTCATTAACACACCATTCTGGCAAGCCACTGGCTTCTTGCTTTACCTTAAGGAATGTGTTCACGTAACCAGTGAATATGCCACCTGTTTTCGATTCAGGGTTATATTTGGAGACTCTCTCAAAATGCCAGACTTCATAGATGGTTTGAAGGATATAACCTTGGGTCAAAGCCTCTTTCAACTCATCTGTCACCCATGTACTCACAAATGCCCGTTCGGTATCACTATGTTTACAAGGGGTTTGTTGAAAGGTCTCACTACATAGGCGACATAGAGTAAACAAAAGCTTCCAATTACATTTCACCGGTAACACTGGAACATGTAGCCCTTTCGGTGGTAATACCTTGCATTTGACCAGCCCCTCATAGCAACATATAATTATCGGGTGACCAAGTGGTATCTTACCTGTCTTATTTACCCAGGGATACAGCGAAGTAACATCATAGTACTTAATTTGTTTGTTTTCAGTCTATTCCGCATACAACTGAAAGCCTTCAGTTCGACCGCCAAAGAAGGCTTCACGAGGCTCCAGTGGGGTGACAATCTCTAGACTTTGGATATATTGTTTCATATCTGGATCTCTCTCCAGTTCCCGCTTAAAGTCACACTCCCATATATATATATATATATATACATATATATATATATATATATATATATATATATATATATATATATATATATATATGTGTGTGTGTATGTGTGTGTGTGTGTGTGTGTGTGTGTAACCTTGTGCATCGATGAATTGCTTTTCCATCGTTCTAATGTACAAATCATTCATACTCATTTCACTAACTGGGTTTGTCGTTTTCTTAGAAAAACATTTTGGACACCCGTGCCAAAAGCAGCCATGAAACTCCAACACTACCATTTTCCCATCAAGTTCATAGCACCCGTCTACTTTGTACGGTCCTATTTGCTTTTCACCCCCATTTCTACCATGTTTGACATGCATGCCTCTGCTATAAGCATAATACGCTAACCAACCATATGCTGTTTTCGACGTCCTAGGACCCACGATCTTAAATTTATAAAAAATCACTGTTATAGCATTACTCTGTCAAAATCTTTTAAAATTTGTGGGTTTTTATGTCTTCCGGTTGCTGTAATTTCTACATACTCGTGCAAATAGCCCATATATTGCTATGTTTTGTTTTTGCTTACATATCAGATATATTACAATAAATCTTAATGTACATATTAATATTGTCCAATCAACAAAGTGTGTAAATTCTGATTAGATCCATTTTCTGGATCTGAACTGTATGCTTGGGCATTATAAATACTAAATAAAAGGCTAAGAGATAATATATACATGTAGTGATCAAGTAAACACAACAAACTTTAACTAATACATTGACACTAACTTTTTGTTAAGAATTGGAATGGATAAACTATAATATCTTATTGTTCACCTTCTTTCTTGCCTTTTCCGCCGGAAGAAAAATTGTACCGATACGATATTCATGTCCCTTGTTGTTCTGGATGCATACATTGTTCTGGGTTCACAACTGTTCTGTACACGTTATGTAATATTGGTTGGACGACCATCTGGCTTATATTTGAATTTGTCTTTACATTGAACATAATTATTACTATCGTCAAAGAACTCAACATTGTATTTTAAATGCGATAGTGATTATAGCATTGTGTTGTTGTAACTGCAGGTCTCAAGGCTTATACCACCAAAGATGGCAGCCGCAAATTGCCCAGAAAGGACCAATTGGTACCAGTGTATCAGACTCCTTATGGAAGGAGGTAGAGCGGTTTTGAAGGAATTCATAAAGAAGAGTTACACACCTACTGGTTCGTTAGATTTGTTTTTGAACTTAAAACCAAACAAAGACTCCCTTTCTTCATTACATAGGAGAAAAATTCTAAAAGACGACCAGTGGGATAAGTTGTTTCCTAGTGCAGACTTGGAAAATATGGACATCACTCTTCTGTCTTGTATAATTTGTAACTGTATAACCCAACCATGGTCAGTAAAAAGAAAGGCAGTGGATGATCTACGGGAACTAAGAAACAGTTTGCATGGTCATGCATGCACTGAATCTATGAACAAAGATGAGTTTGAAAGAAATTGGAGAAAAATAACTACGGTACTTTCAAACACACAGCACGCTTTGGGCGTCAACATATCTCTAAATGAATTTATTGCTAAAATAGAGAATGAAAAGGTGTTTAACAATGACCTTGTGTGGGACGAGCTTGAAGCTTGGGAACGTGTTGATGCTTTGATGAGAGATATGAAGAAACAGAGAAAAGAAATTTCAGATGTCAAGGATCGTGTGTCCAATATTGAGAAAAAGTTTAAAGATGAGAAAAAATTGACAATTGATGAGAAAGGTAAGATTAATTTCATTGTCTCCATATTGTTGATATGTCATTGAATAGCTGCGTATTGAACACATCATCATTATAACCGGGTTACTTCCGGTCAACACATACATTCATATTTTATCGTCATCCGTCACCCCGCTATAGAACTTTGCAGGTTTGTGAGTATGTCTTCATTATGGATAAGTGTGTATATTTGCTGATTGGTGTGTATATTGACAGGTTGTTTGTATATAAATATGTTTGTCATAGTGCATGAGTGTGTCTATTTAGATATGGGTGTGTATGTTGGGATATATGTGTGTGGAAATTTACACATTGGTATGTAAATTGTCAGGAGTGTCTATGAGTGGGTATGTATGTTGACATGAGTGTGCATATTTAAAATGGGTGTGCATGTTAGCAGGTAACTGTGTATGTTGATAGTTGTGCGTGCATAGTTACAGGTGTGTATCAATGGGTCTGTAGTGTATAATGACATATTAGTGCTTACATTTACAAATTGGTGTGCAATCTGACAATTAGGCGTTGAGGTTTGCAGATAAGTGTGTATATTGACGTGTTTACAGATAAGTGTGTTTAATGACAGGTTAGTTTGAAAACTGACAAACGTGTATGCATAATGATAGCTGTGTGTTTGAATATCTGCGCATATTGACAGATAAGTGTGTATCATGATAGAAAGGTGCAGAAATTGCCAGAGAGGTGTGCGTATTAACATATGGTTGTGTATATTGATAGATAGGAGTTATAAGTGTCATGGCAGATGGATGTGTTAATTGACACAAACTGTGCAAACTAACAGATGGGTGTGAATATGGACAGATGGATGTGTATTGTAACAAAGGGGAGTTTATATTGACAGCAGGGCATTTAAATTGAAAGATTGAATGTGCATATTGACAAAAACAGATGAAGATTTTGACAAATGTTTGTTTATATTGACAGATGAATGTGCATGTTAATAAATGTATGTGCATATAAACTTATGGATGCTCATATTGACAGATAAACGTGCACGTTGACAGATAAAAATATCGGTGTTGAGGCTAGAGCGCGTCTTTGCGGGATTGACGCAGAATTCTTAGAGTTTGTGCACATTTTTCAACTGAAAGGGTCATTTTGGCGCACGCTAATAAGTAAACAATAAATAAAACGGAAAGAAATACTGCTATTTTTGTATCAATCAATCGTTATTCCAAGTCTAGCTTTGTTCACAAACTGGTTTCTGCTAAAAATAGAAAGAATCGGCGTTACCGTTTGACCAAAAACAGCTGCATTGGATTGATTTTATATGCACTAGCGACTTCCAGTTCGAACCCACTGATTATAATAGTCCTGTTTAATAACCCCTGTTATCTCCCCTGAATAATTGCCTCCCTTAAACGCTCTTTAGCGTGGAGGTTCGAATTTCATTTCCGGTGGAGAGCAAATAAAAAATGCCAACGATGGCAGAAAGGTTTTAAACTCGACTGAAAAAAGAGACATTATTGTTGTGTGTGTAGCAATTACAGGGGGAGAGTTGACAGAAGGACGCTACCCTTCACAGATTTCCAACTGATGATAAACTGAGAAAACTGTAGATAAGTCGACTTAAAACAATGAGCCAAATTTCCACTTGCAATCTGAAGAATGATCGACTTTGTTAAGATCATTTTCTAGATGGTAAATACACCAAGGAGAATCCTATACCGTGCAGATTCGTCGTAACAAAGTTTCAAAAGTGGGTGGGGAATTGTGTGTGCATCATTCACGGCATAATCAAAACCCCAAAGCGTCTCAAAGATTTAATTGTTTACATAAAATTTATAATCTATGACAATGTCGAAAGATAAAAGAATAATCGATGCGTTTATTATTATTCAAGTATAAACACTGGCTGCGATTAATAGGTTACGCGAGCAAATCGAAACAAAGAATATCACCTGACCTTAACAGCGAGAAAAGACGATAGGCCTAATGGGAGGAGTCTGCAAATTAATGAGAAAAGTTTCGCACACACACACACATCAATTATCTTCTGCTAGGAGAAAAACAATACAGTAGGCGGAACCTGCATAATAAATTAGAAACAGGTGCTCTAATTCTGCCAATCGACACATTTGCTCAATATGGCATTTTGACAGGTGTAGAAATGTAATAAACCTTAATTGATCGGCATCTGTTTACTCGAAAACATGTCTATAGCATCCTGATGCATCGGAAGCAATTAAGGACGACTGTAGGCATTGTATAATTACTTGATTGGGCCGCCTAAATGTGTGCTTACTGAAAAGGTGCGAAGCGGTGCGTTCGAGTATAATGTAATTTGACAGCGATTTAGAACAATGCACATTAATAATGACTGTTACAGTCACACCTCTAGTGCATGACCGCAATAAAAACTGACGGTCACACATTGACTTTCAGGTTTTGTTGAGTGGCCGCTTATTACATGGTAATTAATGAAAGAATTGTCTGTTTAAAATGACCGCTGATTGGACGACAATTAAAGAACGAAGTTAATTACGATTAATTTTAGTCAATCATAGATACGAGGGAACTTGTATGTAACGAACACTTCGCAGTTGTGTGTTATATCAACAGTTTGTCAATTAAGATAAATAAAATTAATCGTAATTAACTTCGTTCTTTAATTGTATATATATATATATATATATATATATATATATATATATATATATATATATATATATATATATATATCTATATATATATATATATATATATATATATATATATATATATATATATATATATATATATATATATATATATATAATCCGATTCTGATGAAAATTCAGTTTCTCCAAACAAGCCAAACTGTAATGGCTTTCCAATGCGTAAATTGCAACCGTTTTGTTACAGCAAGAATGCACGCTATCCAGTGCGATAGATGCAATGCCTGGCAGCAATTATGTCACTAATCTTGTCGAAAAAAATAGAACTTTAGATAGATTTTCGTCCAAACATCCTTTAAGCGGGCTAGGTATTGGAAGATTCTCCCCGAATGGCGTTACAAACAACTCTCCTTCGCGTTTGATGCGGTCTTCTTCGTCGTCCAATTTAATGTCACTTAATGTCCGTGTAACAAGCCTTTTTATCGCGTATTATAAGTTCCGGACGATTCCCTGATACATAGTATTTCAGTTCACGCACTGATACTTCTGAAAATTTGCACAGATCACCAATTTCATTGTTTTCAGACGCCATCTTGTTTGTTTTTTGCTCACTGGAAGTTGTACGCAAAACGAACGATAACTCTTCAAAGGGAGATAACAAGGGTTATTAAACAGGACTATATTAGCCCACTGTTTTCTGAAGTTATCTGTCAAACTGGCCCACTGTTTTGAAGTTCTAGCGTAAACACTAAAATATGCATATTGTCTGATGAATATGCATATTGGCAGATGGATGTATATATTGACAAATGGGTGTGCATATTGACAGATGGATGTGTATATTGAACATTGATATGTATGTTGACAGATAGATATGCATATTGACAGATGGATGTGTTTATTGACAAATGGATTTGTATATTAACAGATGGATGTGTATATTGAAGATTGATGTGTATGTTGACAGATGGTTGTGTTTGTTGACAGATGGATGTGTGTATTGAGATATATATATATATATATATATATATATATATATATATATATATATATATATATATATATATATATATATATATATATATATATATCTATATATATATATATATATATATATATATATATATATATATATATATATATATATATATATATATATATATATATATATATTGACAGATGGATATGTCTGTTAATAGATGGATGTGTCTGTTGAAAGATGTATATACTGACAGATGGATGTGAATATTGACAGATGGATGTGCATATTGACCGATGGACGTGTATATTGACAAAAATGTGTATATTGACAGATGGATGTGTATATTGACAGATGGACGTGTATATTGACAGATGGATGTGCATATTGACCGATGGACGTGTATATTGACAGATAGATGTGTATATTGACAGTTGGATGTGTATATTGACAGATGGACGTGTATGTTGAAAAATGGATGTGTATATTGACAGATGAATGTGTATATTGACAGATGAATGTGCATATTGACCGATGGACGTTTATACAGACAAAAAGTGTATATATTGACAAATGAATGTCTATATTGACAGATGGATATGTATATTGACTGGGCTAGGTATGTATTATGACATATGGATGTGTATATTGACTGGGGTAGGTATGTATAATGACAGATGGATGTGTATATTGACTGGGGTGGGTATGTATTATGACATATGGATGTGTATATTGACTGGGGTAGGTATGTATATTGACAGATGGATATGTATATTGACTGGGCTAGGTATGTATTATGACATATGGATGTGTATATTGACTGGGGTAGGTATGTATATTGACAGATGGATATGTATATTGACTGGGCTAGGTATGTATTATGACATATGTATGTGTATATTGACTGGGGTGGGTATGTATATTGACAAATGGATGTGCATTTTGACCGATGGACGTTTATACAGACAAAAAGTGTATATATTGACAAATGGATGTCTATATTGACAGATGGATATGTATATTGACTGGGCTAGGTATGTATTATGACATATGGATGTGTATATTGACTGGGATGGGTATGTATATTGACTAATGGATGTGTAAGTTGCCAGATGGTTGTGTATATTGACTGGGGTTGGTTTGTATATTGACAGATGGACGTGTAAATTGACAGATGGATGTGTACATTGACTAATGGATGTGTCTGTTTGTAGATGGATGTGTATATTGACTGATGGATGTTTCTGTTTATAGATGGATGTGTATTAGGTGTGGGCACCGGTTCCTCGGAACCGGATAGAACCGGTTCCTTGATTTGACGGGTCCCGTTACCGTTTACTTTTCAAACAAACGATTTTTTAAACGATTCCAATGTAAATTTTGATTGCAAAAAAGCTCTGCGAAATCCGATATAAAGTTTGACTTGTCGTATATTTTCTAACTTCCGTATGATTATTATTTCGTTTGCGACGAGAATGTGACGTCTTAAACGAGGTTAAAATACACCATAAGTCCATTACAGATCGCAACATTTCGCAAACACTTTTTAAAAACGCCGCATCGTTAATTTCTTCATTATGTACACTAAATGCGCGATTAACATAACATTAAATTCCTTAAACACACAGTGAGCGGTTTCCACATCTTACACCACTCGCTTTGAAGTGCATGTGCGTTCAGGCCTGCGAAAGGGTGTTTTCAACAGCTGGGGACACATTCACGTGCGAATGATCCACAATGACTCCTTCTAAATGGATATGGCCGTGTTCCTAAAGAAGAATGCTTGTGATTGAAGTTCTTGAAATGATTGTTGACAAAGTGTTAAATGTTTGTTAAACTAATAATGTAAACTTGCAAATTTAAATGTTAACTGTTTAAGTAATATTATTGGATTATTTCAATATTAAAACGGTTATTTGATAACTGAAAATATTAATTACTAAAACACATGTGTTTTTAACAAAAACTTATGTTAAAAGAATCGGAATCGTTAATAATCGGAATCGTTTCATCGGAAGCGAATCGGAATCGGAATCGTTTAAAATCTTACGATGCCCACCCCTAATGTGTATATTGACAGATGAATGTATATATTGACAGATGGATGTGTATATTGACTAATGGTTGTGCATATTGACAGATTGATATGAATTTTGAAGGAAGAGTGTGTATTTTAGCATTTGTATGTGTATATAGACAGTAGTATATGTGTTCATTGACTGATGAACGTGCATACTGACAGATGGATGTGCATATTGACAGATGAATGTGCATATTGACAGAAGAATGTGCATATTGACAGATTAATGTGTATATTGACAGATGGATATGCATATTGACTGATGGACATGCATATTGACAGATGAATGTGCATATTGACAGATGGATGTGCATATTGACAGTTGAATGTGCATATTGACAGATGGATATGCATATTGACAGTAGGATATGCATATTGGCAGATGGATGTGCATATTGACAGATGGATGTGCATATTGACAGATGGATGTGTATATTGACTGATAGATGTGTATATTAACTGATGGATGTGCATATTGACAGTATGATGTGCATATTGGCAGATGGATGTGCATATTGACAGATGAACGTGCATATTGACAAATGGATGTGTACATTGACAGATGAGTGCATTTTTGACAGAAGAGTGCATTTTGACAGATGTATGTGCATGATGACATACATTTACCAAGGTTAATTTCATCTGTACTTTTGTGTTTGTTAAGTTTGAGTTTAAGTATGTAATGCATTCATATTGTAAAAACAATAAACAATGATTACTCTGTGGCATAAACATTGTGATTTTGTGCATTTTTAGCTCACCTGAGCACAACGTGCTCAAGGGGAGCTTTTGTAATACCGCTTCGTCCGTCTTCCGGCGTCCGTCGTTCGTCGTCCGTCGTTCATAGTCAACATTTAAATTGTGAACACACTAGAGGCCACAATTTTTATATAATCTTCATCAAACTTGGTCAGAATGTTTGTCTGCATGAAACCTTGGAAGAGTTCATTATTGGGTCACGTGGGGTCAAAAAATAGGTCACGAGGTCAAATTTTAAGAAAAACATGTGAACACACTAGAGACCACATTTATAGCCCAATCTTCACCAAACTTGGTCAGAATCTTTGTCTGCATGAAATCTTGGATGAGTTTGAAACTGGGTCACGTGGGGTCAAAAAGTGGGTCACTAGGTCAAATCTTAGAAAAAGCTTGTGAACACACTAGAGGCCACATTTATAGCCCAATCTTCACCAAACTTGTTCAGAATGTTTGTCTGCATGAAATCTTGGATGAGTTCGTAACTGGGTCACATTGGGTCAAAAAATAATTCACTAGGTCAAATCTTAGAAAAAGCTTGTGAACACACTAGAGGCCACACTTACAGCCCAATCTTCACCAAACTTGGTCAGACTGTTTGTCTGCATGACATCTTGGAGGAGTTCGTAACTGGGTCACGTGGGGTCAAAAAGTAGGTAACTAGGTCAAATCTTAGAAAAATATTGTGAACACACTAGATGCCACATTTATAGCCCAATCTTCACCAATCTTGGTCTGAATATTTGCCTGCATGAAATCTTCGAAGAGTTCGTAACTGGGTCACGTGGGGTCAAAAAGTAGGTCACTAGGTCAAATCTTTGAAAAAGCTTGTGAACACACTAGAGGCCACATTTATAGCCCAATCTTCACCAACCTTGGTCAGATTGTTTGTCTGCATAAAATCTTGGAAGAGTTTGTAACTGGGTCACGCGGGGTCAAAAAGTAGGTCACTAGGTCAAATCTTAGAAAAAGCTTGTGAACACACTAGAGGCCACATTTATAGCCCAATCTTTACCAACCTTGGTCAGAATGCTTGTCTGCATGAAATATTGGATGAGTTTGTAACTGGGTCACGTGGGGTCAAAAAGTAGGTCATTAGGTCAAATCTTAGAAAAAAGCTTGTGAACACACTAGAGGCCACATTTATAGCCCAATCTTCACCAACCTTGGTCAGAATGTTTGTTTGCATAAAATTTCGGATGAGTTCGTAACTGGGTCAGGTGGGATCAAAAAGTAGGTCACAAGGTCATATCTTAGAAAAAGCTTGTGAACACACTAGAGGTCCTATTTATAGGCCAATCTTCATTAAACTTGGTCAGAATGTTTGTCTACATGAAATCTTGGATGAGTTCGTTATTGGGTCTCGTGGGTTCATAAAGTAGGTCACTAGGTCAAATTTTAGAAAAAGCTTGTGAAAACACTTAAGAGGCTACATTGATGGCCCAGTCTTCACCAAACTTGACCATCATGTTTGCCAGTATAAAATCTTACATATGTTTTGAAGTGAGTCATGTGGATTCAGTAGGTTACTTGGTAAAATTCTAGAAAATGTTATCAACCCAGTGGCCACACTAATGTTCCAATCTTCACCAAAGATTTCTAAAGTAAATAACTCTTAATTACTTAATGCCAGATTTGAGCCTACGTAAAGCCTGTGTCATCAGGTGAGCGATTAAGGGCCAGCATGGCCCTCTTGTTTGTTTTGCCAAGAAAACCATTTTAGGCGGGGATCTATCTCCATTTAAATGAGTGCAGCTGGATTTGTATGATTGAATACATTTATATAAGGCAGTTTTGTGCATTTTTTCAAATTAAAAACAATAACACTAATTAAAAAAAACATGTTAAAACATGCTATATAGATTTACCATATCAACATTTGTGGTACAAGTGATAGGCCGAACCTTATTGATTGATCGCACTTATTTGCAAGTGGTTGGTGCGCAGGTGCTCTTATGTCATATGCTGAGCTTGACTATTACCACTAACAAGTTTTAAGCATATCTTGAGGAGGTTTTGTTTAAGAATACTTTAGTTATGATGATTAATATTTTCTAAATGTTAATTGAAATTACCTAGGCATATGAACCAAAATACCTTGCATCCTTCGTACGCAATAACTTCTGTGATGTTTTTTCCCAGGCATTTTCGGTGCGTTATCTGATTACGTCATAAACGCGAACACTACAGATGGATGTGCATATTTGCAGCTGGATGTGTTTGTTGACAGAGGGGTGTTTATAAAGACACATGTTTTTTTTTCTTGTTTTAAAGACTAATAATGGTCGTGTTCCCAGCCATAAAACGTATGTTTTCCCAATTATAATTCTTACCCCTGGTCAGATGAATGACATAATTTAGTCACATTAGAAAACGATACTGCTTTTATGAATGAAATATAAAAGGAGTTAATATTTTTGTTGTTGTTGTTTTATTTAATATTTATAATACATTTTGAGTTTTTCCAATTTTGTTTAAAACAACGCAAACAATTCTAATTCTTGGGGTCGGGTCATGTTCCCAAAATAGTGAGAAAAAATCCTGAGACAGATAGCTGCATAGGTGTATGGATGTATTGTTTTACCAAGAATGTTGTATGGATGTATCTGTATAACATCGGTGGGTGTACAGATGAATTGATGTATAAATGGTTGTGTGTATGGATGGATTGGTGTATCAATAGATGGGTGTATGGACGTTAGGCAGTGCTGGCTTTTGTGCGTGCGGTCGGGCAGCGTCAAACAGAGGGTTTCTAGTCAAAACTTTGGATAGAGCAATCTTGCATGACAACCTACATTGGGATAGGATTTTGTGCCAGTCGATTCAAGGTCAAGGTCACTGTTATTAAAAATAGAAAAATGTTTTCGCTTAACAATTTGTTTTAAATTGTTAAATCGTTAAAAACCAGGTTTCGTGGCAACGTTTGTTGTTTATATTAATGATATGATTTTGCAATCAAAGATCTTAATAAGTTCACTTGACCAGTATTGACCACTTGAGGGGTATAGAGCAGAACTGATTTATCCGGTTAAAACAAGGCCCGGTCAATTCTGGCCAACCCTTAAAGATTGGTGTATGGATGTGTTGGTATATCAATATATATGTGTATGGATGTATTGCTGAATGGATGGATGGGTGTATGGATTTATTTGAGAATCAATGGATGGGTGTAGGGATAGATGGATATAACAATAGATGGGTGAATAAATGGATGTGTATCTCAATGAATGGGTGACCAGATGGTTAGGTGATGGTGTAGAGATTACTTGTTGTTGAAATATGTAGATATATGGTTTGATTGATGTGTAAGCAATGTGCAGGTGTATGGAGGGATTGGTTGTATAAATGGACGTATGAACAGATAGATGGTTGTCTCCATGGACATGTCAATTGATGGATGGTCATCACAAGTAATGTGTGTATGGATAGATAGTTGTCTAAATGGACGTGTGTATGGATGGTGGTCTTAATGGACATGTGTATAGATGGTTGTCTCAGTGGACGTGTGTATGGATGGATGGTTATCTCAATGGACATGTGAATGGATGGATGGTCATCACAAGTAATGTGTGTATGGATAGATGGTTGTCTCAATGGACGTGTGTATGGATGGTGGTCTTAATGGACATGTGCATAGATGGTTGTCTCAGTGGACGTGTGTATGGATGGATGGTTGTCTCAGTGGACATGTGTATGGATTGTTGTCTCAGTGGACGTGTGTATGGATGGTTGTCTCAGTGGACATGTGTATGGATCGATAATTGTTTCATTGGACATGTGTATGGATGGGTGGTTGTCTCAATGGACATGTGTATGGATGGATGTCTCAGTGGATGTGTGTATGGATTGACGATTGTCTCAATGACCATGTGCATGGATCGATAGTTGTTTCAATGGACGTGTGTATGGATTGATAGTTTTCTCATTGGACGTGTGTATCGAAAGATCTTTGTCTCAATGGTCGTGTGTATGGATGGTTGTCTCAATGGACGTGGGAATGGATGGTTGTCTCAGTGGACGTGTGTATGGATGGATGGTTGTCTCAATGGACCTGTGTATAGATGGATGTCTCAGTGGATGTGTGTATGGATTGACGATTGTCTCAATGACCATGTGCATGAATCGATAGTTGTTTCAATGGACGTGTGTATGGATTGATAGTTGTCTCAATGGACGTGTGTATCGAAAGATCTGTGTCTCAATGGTCGTGTGTATGGATGGTTGTCTCAATGGACGTGTGTATGGATGGATAGTTGTCTCAATGGATGTGTGTATGGATGGTTGTCTCAATGAACGTGTGTATGGATAGATGTTTGTCTCCATGGACGTGTGGATCGATGGATGATTGTCTCAATGGACGTATGTATGGATGGTTGTCTCAATGGACGGGTGTATGGATATATGGTTGTCTCCATGGACCTGTGTATGGATGGTTGTCTAAATGGACGTGTGTATCAATGGATGGTTGTCTAAATGGACGTATGTATTGATGGTTGTCTCAATGGACTTGTGTATCAATGGATGGTTGTCTCAATGGACGTGTGTAACAATGGATGGTTGTCTAAATGGACGTGTGTATGGATGGTTGTCTCAATGGACGTGTGTATGGATGGTTGGTTGTTTCAATGGAAATGTGTATGGATAGATGTTTGTCTCCATGGACGTGTGAATCGATGGATGGTTGTCTCATTGGACGTTTGTATGGATGATTGTCTCAATGGACGTGTATATGGATGGTTGTCTCAGTGGACGTGTCTCGATGGATGGTTGTCTCAATTGATGTGTGTATGGATGGTTGTCTCAATGGACGTGTATATGGATATATGGTTGTCTCAATAGACATGTGTATGGATAGATGGTTGTCTCCATGGACGTGTGTATGGATATATGGCTGTCTCCATGGACGTGTGTATCGATGGATGGTTGTCTTAATGGACGTGTGTGTGGATGGTTATCTCAGTGGACATGTGTATGGATGGTTGTCACAACGGACGTGTGTATGGATATATGGTTGTCTCAATATACTTGTGTATAGATGGATGGTTGTCTCAATGGCCATGTGCATGGATTGACGATTGTCTCAATGGACATGTGTATGGATCGATAGTTGCCTCAGTAGACATGTGTATGGATCGATAGTTGTCTCAATGGACGTGTGTATTGATGGTTGGTTGTCTCAATGGACATGTGTATGGATCCATAATTGTCTCAATGGAAGTGTGTATGGATGGTTGATTGTTTCAATGGACATGTGTATCGATGGATGATTGTTTCAATGGGCATGTGTATGGATGGATGATTGTTTCAATGGGCATGTGTATGAATGGATGTCTTTCTTAATAGTTGTCTCAATGAACGTGTGTATGGATGGATGATTGTCTCAATGGATGTTAGTGTATGGATAGATGGTTGCCTCAATGGACATGTGTATGGATGATTGTTTCAATGGATGTTAGTGTATGGATAGATGGTTGCCGCCTCCATGGACATGTGTATGGATGGTTGGTGGTTTCCATGGACACGTGTAAGGATAAATGGTTATTTCAATGGATGTGTGATGGATGTATTGTTGACAACAATGATCATGTTGATGGATATATGGTTGCCTCAATGGAAATGTGTATGGATAGATGGTTGTCTCAATGGACATGTGTATGGATTAGAGATGTCAACGGATATCCGGATATCCGTTCGAATCATCGGATATCCGAATCGACTTTGCTATCCGGATATTCGCTTAGAAATGTCAAATTTTAAACATTTAATTAAATGTTTTGGCCATTTTGCTAAGTTATCTTTCTGCTGTCATGTCAGTGTGCATTCACGCATACGCAGATGTAACGGATTATCGACAGGTGGTGACACGCAGTATCGTATTTTTGGCTGCACAGTTTTAGAAATGTGCTAAAGCATGATGGTATGCATAAAAACATGCTAATTATCCGTCAACGTTTGAAGCTTCTACTGATCTAATTTGTTTAGCGAATACTATCATTATTTGTTTTATAAACTTCACAGTTTTAGAAATGTGCTAAAGCTTATGTAAAATAATTGGCCAATTAACAGCCATTGTTTGAAGCTATTACTTATCAATTTTTTAAAGGATTATTATCTTTAATTTCGTTTGTTCGGCTTTTTTAAGAAGAGATATAACTATAATTATGGAGACAATACACAGGTTTGTCGGCAAAGATCAGTTACTCATGGATTGTATAAATGAATTGATGAATTTATTATGTTTTCATTCGATCACGGTGATCTTGACTTATTCAAATCCACTTCCTAAAAAATCATAAGTTATGCCTTCCAATCTTCAGTCCGATGTTTGGCGACATTTTGTGAGGCCCGTAGACAAATCCAACGCAAAATGTAATAACTGCAACGTAGAGCTTGCGTATGGCGGCGGCACAGCCAACCTTCGCAACCACTTGAAGAATAAGCAACATCAGAATTAACTAAGATTTATATCCGGATATCCGTTCGGATCGTTCGACGGATATCCGGATACCAAATTTAGCATCCTTTGACATCCCATGAACCATAGTATGGATGGATGGTAGCTTCAATGGACATGTGTATGGATGATTGTTTCAATGGATGTTAGTGTATGGATAAATGGTTGCCTCAATGGACGTGTGTATGGATTGACGATTGTCTCAATGGATGTTAGTATATGGATAGATGGTTGCCTCAATGGACGTGTGTATGGATGGATGATTGTCTCAATGGATGTTAGTGTATGAATAAATGGTTGTCTCAATGGACATGTGTATAGATGGATGATTGTTTAAATGGACGTTTATAAGGATGGATGGTCATCTCAGTGGATGTGTGTATGGATGCATGGTTGTCTCAATGGATGTGTGTATGGATAGATGGTTGTCTCATTTGTCATGTAAATAGATAGATGGTTGTCTCATTGGTCATGTGGATGGAAAGATGATTGTCTCAATGGTCATGTGGATCTACAGATGATTGTCTCAATGGTCATGTGGATGGATAGATGGTTGTCTCAGTGGACGTGTGTATGGATGGATGGTTGTCACACTGTATGTGTGTCTGGGTGGATGGTTGTCTCATTGGATGTGTGTATGGATGGGTGGTTGTCTCAGTGCATGTGTGAAGCTGTTTGTATAGTGATAAATGGTCTGGTGTATGTGTTGGTTTATCTGGTTAGGGTCTCTACATGTTTGAGTGTTTGTATGGATAAAATAGTATATGGATGGATTTACATATTGTTTTGTCATTTGAATAGGTGGGGGCGCCCGTGGTGTTGCGGTAGAATCGCCGACTTGTAACTCCTGACTGCTTAGCCTCTCACCGTGTAGGTTTGAGTCCCATTCGGGGCGGAGGACTTAATGTGGAAAAGTCTACCATCTTACTTGTGGTGCCTTCGTAGTACTACACAGATATGTGTCTGGGATCTTCCTCTACCAAAATAGTAGGGCATTGTTATACTGAACATAATTTGGTCACTGCAATGTATTTCAAAAACAAAACAAAAAAAATCCTTACAAAAACAAAAAAACAACAAATATGTATGTATTGAGTCAGGTTGATGTTCCTTTTTTAGCTCACCTGAGCACAATGTGCTCAAGGGGAGCTTTTGTGATACCGCGTCGTACGTCGTCCGTCGTTCGTCGTCAACATTTTACCTTGTGAACACACTAGAGACCACAATTTTTATTCAATCTTCATCAAACTTGGTCAGAATGTTTATCTGCATGAAATCTTGAATTAGTTTATTATTGGGTCACCTGGGGTCAAAAAGTAGGTCACGAGGTCAAATTTTAGGAAAAAATTGTGAACACACTAGAGACCACATATATAGCCCAATCTCCACCAACCTTGGTCAAAATGTTTGTCTGCATGACATCTTGGAGGAGTTTGTAACTGGGTCACGTGGGGTCCAAAAATAGGTCAGTAGGTCAAATCTTAGAAAAAGCTTGTGAACACACTAGAGACCACATATATAGCCCAATCTTCACTAAACTTGTTCAGAATGTTTGTGTTCATGATATCTTGGACGAGTTTGTAACTAGGTCACGTGGGGTCAAAAAGTAGGTCACTAGGTCAAATCTTTAAGAAAGCATGTAAACACACTAGAGGCCACATGTATGTACCAATCTTCACCAAACTTGGGGAGAATGTTTGTCTGCATGCAATCTTTGACGAGCTCGTTAAAGGGTCACGTGGGATCAAAAAGTTGGTCACTAGGTCAAATCTTATAAAAAGCTTGTGAACTAACTAGAGACCACATTTATTGCCCAATCATCACCAAACTTGGTCAGATTGTTTGGCAGCATGAAGTCTTGGATGAGTTCATAACTGGGTCACGTGGGGTCAAAAAGTAGGTCTCTATGTCAAATCTTAAAAAAAAGATTGGAACGCACTTGAGACCACATTTATAGCCCAATCTTCACCAAACTTTGACACAATGTTTGTCTGCATGAAATCCTGGATGAGTTCGTTACTGGGTCACATGGGGTCAAAATGTAGGTCACTAGGTCAAATCTTAAAAAAAGCTTGTAAACACGCTAGAGGCCATATTTATAGGTCAATCTTTATCAAACCTTGTCAGAATGTTTGTCTGCAGGAAATCTTGGATGAGTTTGTAAATGGATCACGTTGGATCAAAAGGTAATCTTTTATAGCCCAATCTTCACCAAACTTGGTCAGAATGTTTGTCTGCATGAAATTTTGGATGAGTTCGTAATTGGGTCCCGTGGGATCAAAAAATAGATCACTAGGTCAAATCTTAGAAAAACGCTTGTAAACACACCAGATGCCCTATTTATAGGCCAATCTTTATCAATCTTGGTCAGAATGTTTGTCTACATGAAATCTTGGATGAGTTCATTATTGGGTCTCTTGGGGTCATAAAGTAGGTCACTAGGTCAAATTTTAGAAAACGCTTGTAAACACACTAGAGACTGCATTTGTAGCCCAATCTTCATCAAACTTAGTGTGAATGTTTGTCTGCATGAAATCTTGGATGAGTTCGTTATTAGGTCATGTGGGGTCAAAAAATAGGTCACTAGGTAACATTTTAGAAAAACCTTGTGAAAACACTTAAAGGGCTACATTGATGGCCCAGTCTTCACCAAACTTGACCAGCATGTTTGCCAGTATGAAATCTTTCGTATGTTTTGAAGTGAGTCATGTGGATTCAGTAGGTTACTTGGTAAAATGCTAGAAAATGTTCTCAACCCAGTGGCCACACTAATCGTCCAAACTTCACCAAAGATTTCTAAAGTAAATAATTCTTAATTAATTGATGCCAGATTTGAGCCTACTTAAAGCCTGTGTCATCAGGTGAGCGATTAAGGGCCATCATGGCCCTCTTGTTTCTTGTATCTTTTGACATTGTAGATCTTTAATATAATAGATAATAACTTAAAATTTCTTTAGCAATTGTTTGTTTGGATTTTTTTTGATGAAATCATTCTTAGGACTTAACAGTAAATAACTCCTATTACTCGAATGTGTCAAGTCAAGTTTGAAATGACAAATACCATTTAAAACAGCACAAATACTATGAAAATTTGGTTGAAAATGGAAATTTCTGTGTAATTGCAAAGGGTCCGGTCGGGAAAACAAGTATGAATGGGTCCGCATACTGGAGCCATTTAAAGAAAATTAAAAAAAGGCTACAATGAATGGTGTTCGAATGTTTTTTGTATGTATTGTAAGTCTTTCAAGTGAGGTTTTTTAATGGATATGTGGATGGATAAATGGATGTTTTTGTGTGTATTTGCACATGAAAAAAACAACACATTTACAATTGTTAAAAGGTAAAACAGAAATCAGTATAAAGTGCAATTATTTATTTATGTTGACTTGAAGCCAAATTTCTTTGGTGTTTAAAGTTTGCATCAGCAAGTCAACACAATGTCTTTCTTTTTAGTGTCAAAAACAATGTAAAAAGATCATAACATTATTTCAGTCTTTGAAAATACCTGTAGACCGTGGCCCGAGTCCACCAAATAGGTCGATTAAATTTAAGTTAAATGGACCGATAGTTTTGACACAAGAAGCGCAGTATCATCATCGGTCCCAGATAGTAGGGGTCTAGTGTTTGATCCAGAGTCACAATAAAGCAAAACAGTAATAACAAAATAGGTGTACATAATTTGCCCTGCTCACACTGACCTTAACAGGGAGTTAAGGGCGTTATACCTTGATTTATAGGCCTATTATCAGGTAATATGATCTGCATGATGTGACAGATAACTCTGCTTCAAGCAAACTGTGATGGGATGATTAAAATCTAATACACCACATCTTTACTCACTACCATCGACTTAGGCTTACATCACTAATATGCTAAACAAGAAAAAAAAACGTTTCTGCTGGAAATGCAATGTGCTCTATTTTTTTTTAAAGTATTACAGTCTTTTTATTTCAGGTTGGTCTGAGCTACGGAACCGTCTGAAGATGCACTACCAAAATTTGATAAAATCTCCCGTCGCTGCTGTGCCCTCTTCCACGAGGGAAACCGGTATCGACAACATCTATGCCATACCAGAATTGAAGTTGAAGCAGTCAGCTGATAGAAACGAAAAGTCTTTAAATCTTGAGGACATTTTCTTTACTGATGGACAGATATGCTACAACATCTATGTAACTGGAGATGCTGGTATGGGGAAAACATCACTTTCTAAATATATTTTATCATCCTGGTGTAAGACTCAACAAGGCAAAACCAATACTGACTTCAATGGTTTCGAGATGGCTCTGAAACAGTTTGATTTTCTTTTTTATATTTCACTGAGACATGCAGCCGGCCAATTTGACATCGAGAAAATGATAGAGTCCCAGCTTCTTAAGCATTTTGTACCTTACAATAAAATATTTATGGTGTTTGAATCAAAGTTTATTTTGAATGAACTATTTAAATTTTGTGCAGAAAAATGCTTGATAATCCTCGATGGCTTAGATGAATGGAGAGCAACAAAAGTTTCAGACAATCCTCTCATTAGTAACGGAGTTCCAATGAGAAATCCGTTTTTGAAATATACAATAATTACATTTACACGGCCATGGAAACTAGAAGAATTGCGATTGCGGGACTCCGAAGTGGATAGACAGATCAAAATAACTGGGGTTAAAGACATCTCTATGTTTGGAGAGAAGTTAATTGCTTACTTCAACACACAGGAAAATAGAAATAAGAACTTCAGAGATTTTTATAGGGATTTGATAAAAGCTGATCTGATTAAGATGGAGGAGACACCATTTCTCTTCAAGCATCTTATCTGTTTGTGGTTTTACAATAAAGAGTTTGGAAAGTCGAAGACAGAGGTCTACACGAATATGCTTGAGCTCTGGTTTGAGATAGCGGAAAAGAGAGACGGTAGGAAGGCTTTCAAACATCCAAATGATCCGTCTATCACAACACCGAATGTTTTCAAGAAAAATGGAAAATGTAATGATTATAAGACTGTGCTAATGGCTGTTGGAAAGTTGGCATTTGAAACATTATTGCAGTGGGGTAGAATGAAATTGGTGTTTGATGATGTTTCATCAGATGAGCTCGGTGTTACTGAAGATGAAGTGGAGCTCATTATGTGCATATGTCTTAACGTTGGTATACTTACTCAGAGTATTGTGCCAGATATGACTTCCAAGAAGAGAGCCATCTCGTTTACTCACAAAACATTTCAAGAATACTTTGCTGCCTTATATATTTGTTTCGGCAAATATATTGAAAATATTAGGTCCATAAGTATACAAATGACTGAGATGGAAGAATTCGTAATATTTCTAAGTGGGATGAAGCCTAATGAATTTGAAAGGTTCATAGAAGTTAAACTGAAAGAAATGTTTGCCGAAGGAACACCTCTCATTTGCTTATCGAAATACTCACGCATCTCACTACAAAAACTTGTGAACAAATGATGCATTGAAAGTGTATGTCAAAACAGGAATTACTGTCCAAAAGTAAACTTAAGAGACATTGTATGGAATGAAGAAAATATCATTGACCCCACACATTGTGGCCTAATGCCAACTTTTAATAAAGAACAACACATGGTTATTTGTGATAGTGGTATTATAGATTTGTCAATACTGGATAAGCTGAGATTTATTGAACTACAAAACATAACTGCTACAGAGGTATGTCTAAGCCCAGCCATTGAGGAGCTTACTCTAAATAACATTAAATTGTTAAAACACAGTGGAATAGTGTCTCTGATGGAAAGTGTGGTCAGCGTGAAAACACTATTTCGAATAAACATGACTGATATTACCTGCAAAGAGCTACATAGTGATTCTGAACAATGTTCCCTTAATGTTGATTTATCAAAGATGGAAAATCTAAGATCTATTACACTGTCTCAAATGTCTGCTACAGTGATGTGTCTTAGCCCAGCCATTAGGCAGCTTACTTTAAATAACATTAAATTGTTAAAACACAGTGGAATAGTGTCTCTGATGGAAAGTGTGTCCAGCATGAAAACATTATCGGAATTAAACATGACTGATATTACCTGCAAAGAGCTACATAGTGATTCTGAACAATATTCCCTTAATTTAGATTTATCAAAGATGGATAATCTGAGACGTATTGTACTGTTTGAGATGCCTGCTACAGAGGTGTGTCTGAGCCCAGGAATTGAGAAGGAGGAGCTTTTTTTTAATTAACATTAAAATGTTAAAACACAGTGGAATAGTGTCTCTGATAAAAAGTGTGTCCAGTATGAAAAGACTAAGGGCTATAGAATTAACTGACATTACCTGCAAAGAGCTACATAGTGATTCTGAACAATATTCCCTTAATGTAGATTTATCAAAGCTGGATGATCTTGATGATATTAAACTGTCTGGAATGTCTGCTACAGAGGTATGTCTAAGCCCAGCCATTATTCGGCTTATTTTAAATAACATTAAATTGTTAAAACACAGTGGAATAGTGTCTCTGATGAAAAGTGTGTCCACTATGAACGGACTATGGGCTATAGAATTGAATGATATTACCTGCAACGAGCTACATAGTGATTCTGAACAATGTTCCCTTAATGTTGATTTATCAAAGCTGGATGAGCTGAGATTTATTGAACTGTCTGAAATGTCTGCTACAGAGGTGTGTCTGGGCCCAGCCATTGAGGGGCTTACTCTAAATAACATTAAATTGTTAAAACACAGTGGAATAGTGTCTCTAATGGAAAGTGTGTCCAGCATGAAAACTCTTCAGAAAATGAAGCTGACTGATATTACCTGCAAAGAGCTACATAGCGATTCTGAACAATGTTCCCTTAATGTAGATTTATCAAAGCTGGATAATCTGAGATATATTAAACTGTCTGGAATGTCTGCTACAGAGTTGTGTCTGAGCCCAGTCATTAAAGGGCTTACTCTTGATAACATTGAATTGTTAAAACACAGTGGAATAGTGTCTCTGATGGAAAGTGTGTCCAGCATGAAAACACTTGAGTATATAATCATGCGTGATATTTACTGCAGGGAACATGGTAGACACCATTGTTTTCTGAATGTAGATTTATCCAATCTGGATAAGCTGAGTCATGTTATACTCTGGAAAATAACTGCTATAGAGGTGTGTCTGAGCCCAGCCATTGAGATGTTTTATCTTGATGACATTAAATTGTTAAAACACAGTGGAGTAGTGTCTCTGATGGAAAGTGTGGCCGGCATGAAAACACTACAGGCTATACAAATGACTGATATTACCTGCAAAGAGCTACATAGTGATCCTGGACAATGTTCCTATAATGTAGATTTATCAAAGCTTGATAATCTGAACCCAGGAACCGCTTTTGTCACTCCTAAAAATCTTACAACGTTTCACAGGACATTATTGTTTAGCAGGGCAAGAGAGAAGTCTAATGTTGTGTTTATGTCTGAGATGAGGCTGCTCATGCAGAGAAAGAGTAGCTCAGTCTTGAAATTAAACTGTTGAAACTTAGTGGATTAGTTTCTCCCTAATAGAATGTGTGATCAGCATAAAAGCCTTGGTATGGAAACAGGCAGGTCTAACGTATATGTTATATATTCACTGCACGGAACATAAAAGTAGCACATGTTTCCTGAAAGTAAATCTGTCAAATCTGGATGAACGGAGAACTATTGCTCTGTTGGACATATCAGTCACGAATGTGAGTCTGAGTCCAGCCATGTAGGAAGTCACTCTTGTCAGCATTAAATTGTTAAAGCAAAGTAGAAAAGATTCTCTGATGGAAAGTATGTCACAAATAAAATGCCTCTTTGAAATACAAGTTATACAAATTCTCTGCATAGAATACGAACATTATAATTGCTTGAAACCTTCATTATGTAATTAAAGCTGTCCCTCTTAAACATTAGTATTGGTGATGAATTTAAATTTGATAAACAATTTCTCTGAAAGTACCTCCAGCATGCAAGTGCAAAGAACATTTACTGCATATATTAACGGCACATAACATGTTTGTCACCAACATTATGTCCCATGATTGTTGAAATAAACCAGGATTGTTCAATGTTATCTTTTACTGCCATGTTTCCGAATGACACAGACTACAAAGATTTGACGAGACATCAAATGTCTGTTTTTCATTTCAAAACGAAAAAGGCATAATTACTTTTAATTCAAGTTAAAAATTGGAAATAAACAATAATGAGCAATATTGTGAAATTTATTTGTAAGAATAATGGAAATATAATTATTGGAACATGTTTGTGTCTTTTACTCCACGCGTACTCTAATTTCCGTTATTAATTTAATGCAGTTACATAATTACCTCTATCCACACTTCACTATGTACATTCTAAAAAAATACCGAACTGTTGACTGTAAAATGAACGAAATAGGGTAATATACATAAATAGTGTATTATTTTAAATGTTTTCTTTTATGAATTCTGTATAGTTGTTGGCTATTTCAGAAATATATATTTTTCAAGTATGGTCACTTTTATTTTATTGTTTTAATCTTTTGCATTAGCTGTCTGTTTTGTATAATATCACCACTTGTCACAGTATCTTCCATTGTGTTGCAAAATATTTTTTGTGTATATTAATTATTTTATTTTTTATTTCTTACTTATTATTGCATAAGTTTTCAACATGTATTTGGGTTTGCACTGTGTATATATTGTTTGTTGTAGGATTTGCATAATAAATTGTGGTCAAATTATTATTCTGTATTGGAAATCGCCAATATATTTTTACTTTACTTGGGAGATATACTGAGCGGAGGGTGGCTACTTTGACTGTAAGCTGAAATTTTAAAGATCTTCTTGTCAGAACCTTCTAGAGCTAGAGTCATCGTATGTGATTGATAAGTTCCTTAAGTGGTCCTCTTCCAGTATTGTCCACACAATTCTGGTCTTTGACACATGGCTACCATTGACATAGCTCCCAATATTCTGATACGTTTAACAACACGGCTTGACAAATGGGCAAGTTTACCTTAAATGTATTCTGTCTCAAAACTTACATGGGCATGGTTTTCTTGCAGAATAATATCTCAATTGATAGTTTGCTTACTACTTCGTTTAAGAGCATTCACAGTTCATTGCAGTTAAACTAAACCTTTATCGTGCAAAGATAATATCGTATTTAAAAATGGATTGCAATATTATATCTGCGTAAGAAGCTGTTTGTTGATGTCCTAGATTTAAATGCAAAATTTCATTTTGGGTAAAACTAACTCTGTCTATGCAACATAATAATTAATTTTTAAAATCAAAATACCTGAAAACAATTGTATATTGTAACATTTTTTTATTCAGGAAATGCCTCAGATAGCACCTTTAAGTAAGAATGGCGGGTGATTTCAGTACAAATGATCTCTCAATGAGATTTTTCAGTGTGTGATTTTTTAGCATTAAGCTTTTATTGGGCTACTTAAAGTTGACAACCAAACCTGTCCTCACTAGGAGAAACATTTCTCAGTTGAGATATTGCTCAAGCTCAAATTTGGTCTGTTAAATGTTTCCCTAACACCTCATTGTAATATAGCAATACCTTAACCTTGCCAGGTTAATGGAGTTTAACATACTAGAATTGTAACAGCATGTGTCAGTAAGTTTTATTGGTGAAAAAAGTTTGAGCTTGAGCAAAATCTCCGTTAAGAAATGTTTCGGACCAAGTCTTTGGTACAAGGATACGTACTTTGTGCTATTACCTGACATATATGCCGAACAGGGATCAGGGTCTGTCAAGTGTTTTTCGTAATAATTCCTGTAATAAGAGTTAATCAGATTAATCTTGGGGATGGTCACGACTGAACAGAAATGATGCACAATTATAATTTATAAATGCATGATGATTTAACAATGAACCATGTGTGTATGTATTAAAAAGAAAAAAAGGTAGGAACAATATTAATAATTTAACTTGTGTGCTTCTAGCATGACAATTTCAGAATCTTATTGGTCTGCTTGTACAGAATTTGACATATTTGTTACAATCTTGAACCAAAAACCATATATGTGTTGTATTGATGTCCATTAATATGTGAGTTTTCAAAATGCTGTTTGTTTCCTAGAACATTTTATATATATTCATTTGTTTGATCCAACTGTTATATAAGTAGTTGTCTTCCTTTTTCTGTACATACAGCCCAGTATAAAAACTTTATCGCCTTTAAAATGTATAGTACTTTTTCAATTGTTCTTTAGTTATTTTAATGTGATGCATCTTTCATTAAATAATCTGTGATGCAGCTTTCATTAAATAATCTATGCTAGGTATCCAAGGATGTACCTTGTAGTAATAGCTCAATTGGTAGAGCGTCGGCTTGCGGATGGGAAGGTCGGGGGTTCAAACCCCGGCCGGGTCAAACCAAAGACTTTAAAGTTGGTAGTAGTGGCTTCCTTCCTAACGCTACGGGCTAAGGAGACAGCATTACGCCTGACTCATCGGAGTGAGTATAATGGACTGGCCGGGTTCAGTCACCTCATAAGTGCCCCTGTGCTATAATGATAGAAATGTCGCTGCACAGTATCGGCAAAATGCGGGCAAATCCAATCCAATCCATGTACATTGTTATAAGAGGTGAACCTTGGTCATTATTTTACCCATTGGTTATTTGAAAGCTTGATAAACTGTCAAACCTTGCTGGTTTTCCAAGAATTATTTGTCTTTCATTTTATATGCTGTGTTATTTATGATGTACCTTGGCAGTTATCAAGGGTGTGTCTTTGCTATAATTTTGTTCATCGTTAATTTTAAAGCTTGACAAACAGTGCTGGTTTGACAAGAATAATATATCCTGCATTTTAAATAATGTGTTGTTATCCAAGGATGTACCTTGTAAGTTATCAAGGATGTGCTTTGGCTATAATTTTGTCCATCGGTAATGTTAAAACTTGACAGACAGTGCTGGTTTGACAATAATGATATATCCCGCATATTAAATAATGTGTTGTTTATCCAACGATGTACCTTGTAAGTTTTCAAGGATGTGCCTTGGCTATTATTTTGTCCATCGGTAAAGTTAAAGCTTGACAAACAGTGCTGGTTTGACAATAATGATATATCCCCCATTTTAAATAATGTGTTGTTATCCAAGGATGTACCTTGTAAGTTATCAAGGATGTGCCTTGGCTATTATTTTGTCCATCGGTAAAGTTAAAGCTTGACAAACAGTGCTGGTTTGACAAGAATGACATATCCCCCATTTTAAATAATGTGTTGTTTATCCAAGGATGTACCTTGTTAGTTATCAAGGATGTGCCTTGGCTATTATTTTGTCCATCGGTAAAGTTAAAGTTTGACAAACAGTGCTGGTTTGACAAGAATGATGTATCCTGCATTTTAAATAATGTGTTGTTTATCGTAGGATGTACCTTGTAAGTTATCAAGGATGTGCCTTGGCTATAAGTTTGTCCATCGGTAATGTTAAAGCTTGACAAACAGTGCTGGTTTGACAAGAATAATATATCCCCCATTTTAAATAATGTGTTGTTTATCCAAGGATGTACCTTGTAAGTTATCAAGGATGTGCCTTGGCTATAATTTTGTCCATTGGTAATGTCAAAGCTTGACAAACAGTGCTGGTTTGACAAGAATGATATATCCCGCATTTTAAATAATGTGTTGTTTATCCTAGGATGTACCTTGTAAGTTATCAAGGATGTGCCTTGGCTATAATTCTGTCCATCGGTAATGTTAAAGCTTGACAAACAGTGCTGGTTTGACAAGAATGATATATCCCGCATTTTAAATAATGTGTTGTTTTTCCAAGAATGTACCTTGTAAGTTATCAAGGGTGTGCCTTGGCTACAATTTTGTCCATCATTCATTTCTAAGCTTGACAAACAGTGTTGGTTTGAAAAGAACAATATATTCTGCATTTTAAATGCTGCATAATTTATCCAAGGATGTACCTTGTAAGTTATCAAGGATGTGCCTTGGCTATAATTTTGTCCATCGGTAATTTTAAAGATTGACAAACTCTCCTGGTTTGACAAGAATGATATATCCCATTTATTAAATGCTGTGTTATTTATCCTAGGATGTACCTTGAAAGTTATCAAGAATGTGTCTTGGCTATAATATTGCCTGTCATTGTAAAACTGTCATTGTACAGAATATTGTACATTATTTTCATTTTCTTTTTGAAGATGACTTAATTTAAGTAAGTTTCTGCTTGATTCTTGTTCAGTTAGGGTATTTACCCTTTGTTTTTCTTTCTTCTTGTAACCTGCTTTCAATATTAAGTATAATGAATTTTATGCATTAAATATTTAATACTTGACTTTTTATTGTTTTTATTTGATTGAATTTTTTCGTTGTATATACTGAATACTTTCTAATGTTTGTCCATGTTACTAGTTTTAAACGTCTATATATATTTGCACTGAGTGTTAATGTTTTGTGATTTTTTAATAATTGTTTCTATGTTTTTAGCTAGTTTGATCGCCCACTACCCAATATCATGATTTTGACATCATTATTTAAGCGACATTTTCTCTAAAACCGCCGGCACAAGTTTAACCAAACCTCTGGAGAAGCTTCAGCCGGCAGGTGTGGTGGGGGTGGGGGGTGGAAGGGAAAGAATTTTAATCTGTCAAAAACAAGGTCGCCAGCGATATAACCCTTATATGGCTATACAAGGAACAATAAGAGCTAGAGCTTTGATATTTGATTACATGTTCCTTGGGTGGCCCTGTATCAAGATTGTTTAAAGAATTTTAACCGTCAAAATCCTGGCTGCCATAGGGTGGCCATTTGCCATATATTGTATGATAAGAAACTTTTTCAAAAATCATCTTTTCGGAAACCACAGAGCTAGAGCCTTGATATTTGATATAATTCTCATAGGTTGGCATTGTATCAAGATGGTTAAAAGAATTTTGATTCGTCAACAAGCATGGCTGTCAGGGGCGTTGCCATTCTCTATACATGTTTATTATGATTATAGAGTAAAATTTTACCAGTCTTGTCAAAAAGTACATAAACTGACAGGGGTATGGCCATTTTTTCATACATCGCTGTAATGTTGCTTGTGTACATGCATTTAAATTATTCTGGTCTGTTGAAACAATGCTAATATTTCTTGCTAATTTTGTCTTATTGTTTATGGCACTCAGGCGAGCGATATAGGGCCACCATGACCCTCTTGGTATGCTTATTTTAAATGAAAAAGACGATTTGAATATTTAATTTAAAGATTTTAAGGAAACAAGTTGTATGTTGTAATACAAAGTTTATCATTAAATGGTCGGGTTTACAACTAAATGATTTCCCGTTTCCGTTTTTATTTCATCTTATAAGTTAACAACATATTAACGTTACTCGGTAGGAGATTTGTGTGGGTTGATGACGCATAAAGTCGCACGATCTGCACTTCATACGTTAAAATGTTATGGTCAAACTTTTGGGTCTCTATCGAGCCACTCCGAGCATTGTGTATGACTTGCGTATTTAACATGACCTGTATGGCCGCATTCAGTTAGGTGACTTCCGTACTAACATGACCTGTTTAGCCGCATACATAGTAAAGTGACTTACGTACTCACATGACCTGTATGGCCGCATTCAGTTAGGTGATTTCCGTACTCACATGACCTGTATAGTCGCATGCACAGTTAAGTGACTTACTTACTCACATGACCTGTATGGCCTCATTCAGTTAGGTGACTTCCGTACTCACATGATCTGTATGGCCGCATACACAGTGAGGTGACTTACGTACTCACATGACCTGTATGGTCGCATTCAGTTAGGTGATTTCCGTACTCACATTACCTGTATAGTCGCATGCATAGTTAATTGACTTACGTACTCACATTACCTGTATAGCCGCATGCATAGTTAATTGACTTACGTACTCACATGACCTGTTTAGCCGCATGCATAGTTAATTGACTTACGTACTCACATTACCTGTATAGCCGCATTCAGTTAGGTGATTTCCGTACTCACATGACCTGTATAGTCGCATGCACAGTTAAGTGACTTACGTACTGAAATGACCTGTATGGCCGCATGCACAGTTAGGTGACTTACGAACTCACATGACCTGTATGGCCAAATGCACAGTTAGGTGACTTACGTACTCACATGATCTGTATGGCCGAATGCACATTTAGGTGACTTAAATACTCACATGATCTTTATGGCCGAAAGCACAGTAAGTGACTTACGTACTCACTTGGCCTGTATGGCCGAATGCACAGTTAGATGACTTACGTACTCACATGACCTGTATGACCGAAGGCACAGTTAGGTGACTTACGTACTCACATGGCCTGTATGGCTGCATGCACAGTTAGGTGACTTACGTACTCACATGACCTGTATGGCCGAATGCACAGGTAGGAGACTTACGTACTCACATGACTTGTATGGCCGCATTTACAGTAGATAATTTGCCAACCTAAAGCAACACAATCTTTAGAAGAGAAACATGTTCAGACCAAATATAATTATTTCTTTCTATTAGTCATTGTGGCTCAACAATTCGTAAGAAAAACACCCTAATTAAACCAGCTGTGACCAGGTCGCTTTGAAGACCCGCTTGTCAAACACATCCGCCGCCATTTTGTTATTTATTACCTGTGTTACCTTACCCTTGGGCAGATGGTTGATTATTTGTATATCGTCATTATACTAATATTGTGTTATCTTTATACCAATAGTATAATTACATGTTGTTATATACTTTGCAGACTTACTGTTGTTGTTTCTTAACCCAAACTAAGCCATGACAGAAAATAATGGATAGATAAGTATACACATATACTGGTTCAATTAAAGAACAAGTATACAACAATTTATTACACATAATGTTGAAGTAAAATAAGAGTGCAATAATTTTAAGAATTCCTATAACCTTACTATATATATATATAACAAATATAAAGGACTTTAATAGAAGTATTCAACAACAAATACATTCTTCGCATCATTTTTTTTCGAAGGATAACATAAATAAGAACACACTTATCCCATTCCCCATTTGTGGATTTTTAATAATAGTGACAAGACTTTAGAAAAAAAAAACTATAAACGTTTGACATGACCAAATTAATTATTATAAATAATTATTAGAATAATTACAATAGTGTATATATGAAAAGAAAGCTATTACATGAAAGTATCGGAATTAACAACGATTAAAGAATGTTAAAGGTGGTATCTGACAGTTTGTCATCACTAAATACATGTAAACCTCGATTGGGAGAATTGGGGCATAATTTCTGCACAAAGTCAAACCGAAGTTTTAACACAAGACGATTTTGAACATTGTCTAAATTGTAAGACAGTAGAAATCGTGAACTAACTAACTCTTCATGCCTATTCTTTCTAAAACTATAGATAAGCATGATGGTAATTTATAAAATTAGGGACGTCAGATCATATTACCCGAATGATTATATAAAGTTACGGGTTACGTGGATGTCTTAGTTTAGAAATAGCTAACTGTGCCGCGTGGCTTAGATAGGAAATACTCGTATAAAAATGTCCTGTTGTTTCAGTATCCCTCTACTGGATCTTAAACACTTTTTTAACCTGACTTCTCCAGGGAAAAATGTCATTTGTCCTACCCGGGAACTTAAACACGTTTTCGAACTCCCATCCCCGAGAACATAATATCGTATCAAATGTCCTCACACTGTTTTCAATACCCCATCCCCTTGAACTAAAACATGTTTTCAAGGAACTTAAGTAAGTTTACAAATGACCCCTAGGAACATAAATAGGTTTTAACTGTGGTTTTATATGCCTTCATCGGGTAAATGTTTTATTGCATTTTGCGACTAACACTTACGGGTGTGTGTACCAATGTAATATCAATAGTTATGTAAACATCTAAGTATATTAATGTGCTTCTTCTTGAAATCAGTAGCAGAGCAATTAAGCGGGAAAGAGATTTCCAAACGTTTTCATTTTCGCTATGCCTTACAAAGGAATAAAGAGTCTTAGATTCTCAGTAGGGATGAGTTTGGAAACGTTTTTATGGTCTGTGTGGGCGGATGTGGGAGGGTGCAGGGGACGTTTGAAATCCTTACTCCGAAACCATTTCATGTGCCATCTAAAAACGGACAAACCCTTTTCAGGTTACTAGAGGCTAATAGGAGTGCAGCTAAAATGAATATGATGTGTACGCATGACCTCTATGTCGTATTTTTTTCTTGTTTCTGGGGAGGTTTCGTATCAACATATATAACTAGATTTTAAGTTAACTGTTATGCTACACACATTTAATGTTAAAAGAAGAATTGTAATTGGACATGGCACAGTCCCATATTTCCAATAGAGGAGATATCCAAACATAAGAGCCATATTGTTTCTGGTTATGACCATTTATGTAACATTTTATCTAAACTAATTTATGATACAAAAAATGAATCACGTGTTTTAATAATAATAGTCTTCAGGCAAAATGTAAAGATATAGAGAAAACGACAACTGCATTTAAGCAATTTTGAGAAATCGCAGCAGACAAGTGGTTCTAGTGGAATACGCCAGATTGGTCAAAAAACCAAAGATGATTTAGTCACGAACAGTCTACTAGATAAATGTCAGTAAGTCCTGTGACTGAACAAAGTCAAAAGACCATATTGCGTTTTTTCGTGACGCAACAAACAATGTTGACTTAAATCAGCCATTATGATAAATCACAATTCAATCAATGATGGCGCTAAACACAATTTTAAGATAAAAGATAAGGCTTTTTGCATTTCCGAGTACATCGGCCATCTGTTAACACCACCCGGCTATTATCAAAACTCAGCTATTAACACAATCCGGCTATTATCACCACTCGCCCATTAACAACAGTCGGCTATTAACACTACTCGGCTTTTAACACCACCCGGCTATTGACATCACTCAGCTAGTAACACAACTCAGTGACATAATTCGGCTATTAATACCACGCGGCTTCTAACACCCTCGAATATTAACACCACCCGTCTGGTAACACCATTTTGCTTTTAACGCCACTCGGCTATAAAATCACTCGGCTATTAACACCACTCGGCTATTAACACCACCCGGCTATTGACAACACTCAGCTATTAACACATCTCAGTGACCTCATTCGGCTAATAATTCCACTCGGCTACTAATACCCCTCGACGATTAACACCACCCGTGTGTTAACAACATTTTGCTTTTAACACCACTCGGCTATAAAACACAATTTGGCTATTAACACCACTCGGCTATAAAACACAATTTGGCTATTAACACAACTCGGCTATAAAACACAACTTGGCTATTAACACCACTCGGCTATCAAACACAATTCGGCTATTAATACCACTCGGCTAAAAAACACAACTCGGCTATTAATACCACTCGGCTACTAACACCCCTCGACTATTAACACCACCCGTTTGTTAACACCATTTTGCGTTTAACAACCTTCGGCTATAAAACGACACTTGGCTATTAACAACACTTGGCTATAAAACACAACTCGGCTATTAATACCGTTCGGCTACTAACACCCCTCGACTCTTAACACCACCCGTTTATTAACAACATTTTGCTTTTAACACCACTCGGCTATAAAACACAATTTGGCTATTAACACCACTCGGCTATAAAACACCACTTGGCTATTTACACCACTTGGCTATAAAACACAACCCGGCTATTAACACCACCCGGCTGATGACATCACTCAGTTATTAACACAACTCAGTGACATAATTCGGCTATTAACACAACTCGGCTACTAACACCCCTCGACTGTTAACACCACCTGTCTGTTAACACTATTTGCTTTTAACACCACTCGGCTATAAAACACCACTCGGCTATAAAACACAACTCGGCTATTAACACCACCCGGCTATTGACAACACTCAGCTATTAACACAACTCAGTGACATAATTCGGCTATTAATACCACTCGGCTACTAACATCCCTCGACTATTAACACCACCCGTTTGTTAACACCATTTTGCTTTTAACACCACTCGGCTATAAAACACAACTTGGCTATTAACACCACTCGGCTATAAAACACAACTCGGATATTAATACCACTCATCCCCCAAGTCTACTCTGGTCATCAGTCCAACATTCTATGTTGACTGCATTGTTTAACGACCACTCTTCTATTAAGACCACTTTTCACTTTAGATAACTCGCCATTTTATACTTTGCTGTTTAACTACTCTGATTTTAAGACTATTTTTCCATTATGACCAATCTCATAGACTTACTACTCTGCTTTTTAGACAACTCTGATTTCTTTACAACATTTCAATTAAGTATTTCAAATAAGTATACCTTTAATATCCTTAAGTTTGAAGATTTTCTGCCATTATACGATTTTTTTTCAATGACCCTCGTTTTAAATTGACAGATGAGTAAATTTATTTTATGCGGTAAAATATCAGGTTGTCAGTGAAATAAAGTTATTGCTTTTAAAAATGTTTTTGATTTTATCGTTCACTATTTCCTTTAATAAACTCTATTCTTGCAATACCATACTTTAGGCAACAGATAGTCCAGACATTAGTTCAGGTCAATCTGTGTTTCATTCCTAAAATGAAGACAAATGGCGACCATTTTAAATGGCAACTTAACATCAACAGCTTTTGTAACTGTTTCTTTTTCTCTTGTCGTATCAACAGAAGAAAATAATTAACAAAAATAAAAATATAGTTTTATGCACATTAAATACAGTCATCAATATTAATAGTAATAGTAATAGTAATAATAATAATAATAATAATAATAATAATAATAATAATAATAATAATAATAATAATAATAATAATAATAATAATAATAATAATAATAATAATAATAATAAGCTCCAAGTATGGGAGGCCCCGGGTTCAATCCCGGGCCACCGTCGTGCTAACGCTCAAGCAAATATAAGGGTAGTTTCACGACTGGTTGGCCCGGTGATAGGAAGGGATTTGCCGGCACTTTCTTCCGATACTGCGAAGCGACATTTCTATCATTATAGTACAGGGAAACTTATGAGGTGCTCAGGGACTGAACCCGGCCGGTCCTTTATACTGACACCGATGAGTCAGACGTTACGCTGTCCCCTTAGCCCCGAGCGTTAGGAGGGAAGCCACTACTACCAACTGTAAAGTCTGTAGTTTAACCCACCGGGGTTTGAACCCGCGTCCTCCCGATCCGCAAGCCTGGTTGGCCCGGTGTCAGGATAATGTGACTGGATGTGGTATCATGTCAGGTGTTCACGGCATGCTATACACAGTGAAGTCAGCACTATATCACAAGATAAAATTGTTAATACATATGGAAATGATCTGTTAATTTTTTGTAAAGAAATCGTATATAAAAATGTAAACGGTAGATCTGGTGTAGATGAAAATATTGGCAAATATACATGTGTAACAGGATAAGGTCAGAGTGTTGTTTTATACATTTTCACTTGTTCTGTAAAATAAAAAACGCGAAAAAAGCACAACACCCCAACAACAACCAATAATGATAGTAGAACAAATAAGTAGAAGAAATAATTGTTACACAAGTTATAATTAATGGTATAGTAGTAAATCATCATTGTATTTATAATTTCTTAGTCTGGAAAGTACTCAGGCACGATTAAATATATATTATGTAATTGTATAAAAATGACACAAGATATTAATGAATATGATATTAATTATAATAGTCTACTGAGACTAGGTAAGATACGAACTATGACATCCATTTTATTATCTTTAATTGCGCACGAGCAAGCACGGAAATATTCCACCCTCTCTTAAATTTGATAATGTACAAACATTCCAAAAATATTGTTTCAAATACATGAACAAAAGGAAGTTAAATCACAAGGCAACTTTCCGCGTGTCTTATGTAATGTTTTAACCGAAACTTATATTTGAATTAAAGAAGGAAGAGGGAAGTATATATTTCCCATATACACGAACAGTTTCAGATACGCCACGAGATTTATTACAATAACTAATGAGAACCTTTTCAGCTTGAAAGGATCTCTTTACTTGCTAGTATGCATGTTCAGTTTCATCCCAAAGTTACATAATCATAACATAATGTTTAAAAAAACAACCGCGCTTCATGGTATCCTAGTATTATTCTGCGAGATGTACATTTCATAAAAAAAACAGGAAGTTTTCAAATGTGATCAAAGTGCTTCAGGCACAAAGGCATGAACAACTGCTCCTTAAAGTTAAAAGAAGTCACAGTTGTAAGTTGACAAGAAAATCCATGTGTATTTGCTTAAAATGATCTAATACTACGCAACGTCATAGATTGATAGAATTATCTGAAACGTTTGTGTATAAACTGGCTGTGTCCAAATCCATAGTTTCTTAGTCCTCAGGCTCATAATATCGGACAATGCCACGACAATAAAACATTACCTTTAGGTATTTTAGAGAGATCACGGTCCATGGGTTCGGCCATGTTTAAGTGAAGACGATTTAATTATAAATCCATAAGTCATTGGCAACGTAAATAATGAAAAAAAATGTTAGGGGTCTGCAGAGGTTGTCGTTAGAATAAAACTGTTATGATGAACTAAAAAAACTATATCAAAACAAAAGAACATAATTTTATTAAAAATATATTACATATCTGGCATTATCTGAGACTTAGCAGAACATGTGTATACTTCTTCGTACAATATCACATGAATAATGAGTGTTCGTCGTGGCTACATCGTTGTTCAAATCCCATTTAATAGATCATATATGCACGGTCAGATTTCCCTGTTTCAAAAAGGTCTAATAAATTTGCTCTAATTGTGACACAGGTTACCGTCAACGTTACAGTGTTATTATTATTATTATTTTATTATTATTATTATTATTATTACTATAACACCCGTACGTACAAACGTACATACACACATACATACATACATGCATGCATGCACGCACGCACACACGCGCGCGCTCACACACACACACACACACACACACACACTTACACACACACACACACTGACTTGTGGCACATGATGTTCTTTGAATCCGTCCGGGATCTAAATACTTTTGTATAAATAACTAACCTTACCACAGCAGAAACACACACACACATACACACACACGCACGCACGCACGCACACACGCTAGCATGCACGAACGTACGCACCCACGCACACACACACACACACACACACACACATATCATCATTAAAAGACAGGTCGGGTCCAGGATTTTCTTTTTTCAGGAGAGGTTCCCGTTGGTACGTTGAGCGAAAACCAGAAGTGCAAGCCGTGCTAGGGGGGGGGGGGGGGGGGGTCAGATTTATTGTCTTAAATATAGCAGCCGCATAGAGCCATTTCCTGCATTCTAGAATTTGTAAGAAAAATTTCAAAGCCACCGATAAACAATTTCAATCTAACCGAAGTTGCTACTTTTATGTTAATGTATTTTTTTGTTAACGAATGATCTATTTTGATTTCTTCCTGATAATATTTTATGGATTTAAGGCGAAACAAATTAACACAAATGAACACCCTTAACAAAAACTAGCAACAAATTGCACGTACTCGGATTATTTTCCTTTGCTAAATATACATAACGCGGAATCGAGGACATAAACTATTCAATACGTAGGCCCAATTTACGATGCGAGTTTTACAAAGTAGTTTCATTATTACCTTATATGTTGTTTTATCTGTTTTACTGGACACACATGTGACAATAATACTACTAGTTCAATAAAGATGTGACATACCCTGAAATGTTAAAAACAAAAAGGAACATATTTTAGACAATGTGGTGTGGGGGCGGAGATGGGAAGCTCCGATTATAACCCCTACCACCGTCATTCCGCTTGTTCAGCACATTAAAGTATATAGTATTTCATGTGCTGAATTAGCGGGGTAAGGGTGGTAAGGGGTAAAGTTTGTGACAGAGAAACGACTAGAAAGTGAAATGTTAGTTAATTGTTTCTCGGGCAGAAAACAAACACATAATATTGTCGTTGTATTTTCCTTACCATAATAATGACATTTAACTAAAAAAGCAACGTCAGTTTAACCCGACTTGTTCACAGTTTGTCAGTTTTGTTTGCTTTAATTTGGTCTACACAGTACAACACTGTTGAGTCACAATGCTTAATGGTATAACATGTTCTTTCTGATCACCACATTAAATATAATATGTTGTTCCTAAAAACACTGTTGTTTAAGAGAAAGGCGAAAAAACGTCTTAATATGCAGACCGTATTAATGTATTCTAACAACGTATGTGGTAAGATTGATAATGTGTGTATATGGAAAAAGGGTGAAAGAAAAAACGTTGATGGGTAGATAAAAAGTGTGTGTGAGGAGGGTGAAAGAGAGTATGTGCGAAATAGGAAAGTATCCCTGAGAAGGACATGTGTTTAAAGAGGTTAGAGCGGATGTCTGAGGATGTTAAAGGAGGAAGTATAAGGAGGGTAAATGTGAGTTTGTAAGTCTAAGAAAAACTGTGAGGAAAATGATAGTGTATATGTAAGGAGAGTGAAAGTGTGTGTGTGCGGATAATGAATCATGTGTGTCAGGAGTTGAAAGTTGGTGTTTCACGATGGTCAAAGAGGAATTGTTAGGAGGTGTGAATAGGTATGAAGATATCGTAAGAGGGCGTGTGTGTGTTTGTGTGAGTAGATAATAGTGGGCTGTGAAGAGGCCAAAAGAGGAAATGTAAAGAGAGTTTAGGTGGATGTGTGAGGAGGATGAGTATTCGTTTATATGTAAACTAAAACTGTGTGTCGGGAGGATGGATGTATGTGCGTGAGAAAAGTAATCGATTGTGTGTAAGGTAGTGAGAATGGATCTCTGGTTTGTGAGTGGAAAATAGTGTAAAAGTGGTTTTGTAGAGGGTACGAGGATGATGATAGCGGGTGTTGGGAGAATGGCTAAGGGTGGATGAGATGGGTTGGATTGTTTGTGTGTGTGATAGGTGATGAGAGTGGTCTGTCAGTTGGTCAAAAGAGGAATTGTGAGGAGGGGAAAAGGGGTGTTTGAAAAGGGTAAACGTGAGTATGTGAGAAGGTTGAGAGCGGTAAAGTGAACGTGGGTGTGTGAGGACTGTAAAAGCGAGTGTGTGAGGGAGGTGAATATGATAAGGTATAGTGTGAGGATTTTGTGGGTGCGAGGAAGGTGCGAAGAGTGTGTGTTAAGAGGGGAAATGGATGTGTGATGAGGGATAAAAGGAAAATGTGAGTATATTGAGGGTGTATTTGTGGAAGCTTGGTTGTGTGCGAAGAATATAAGTGGGTGTGTAAGGATAATAAATGTGAGTGTGTGAGGAGAATTAATGTGGTTGCTTTTTTACGGAATAAATGTGAAGAAAGTTGAAACTGACACATGTATCGAGTTAGAATGTAATGGACAGACAATAATTGTTTAGCAGGTTTCTGAGAAGCATGAAAGTTTGGAGGAGTTGTAAGTGTGTATTTGGAGGATGTAGGTGAGTATGAGTAGGCTGAACGTAAATAATGGCCGTGTAGATAAGATTCAATGGAGTGTTTGATTTAAGATAAATCAAGCGTTATACAAAATAAATAACTTTACAAAATGTTGACGTGTATGCCATGTTTTATGAAATTTCTCTACCCAGTTTTGATCTTGTTGTTATATGTACTTCTTAAATAGGTATTAAATGTGTCTCCGTTTTTTAAATGAGAAAACTTGAAATACAATGTTGTATCATCTCTAGGAGAAGTGTTTTGCTATTGATGTCGTTTGGAAACATAGTATAGCATTAGACAAACCAACCAAACATGTACTTGAATGGTTTGACTCAAACATACAAGCCAAAATGATTAAGCTATTGTGTTTAAAACTGCATACTTGACTAACAGCCCGTTTCACTTAAAGACAGATGTGGAAATGATAATTTGTATTTTCTCTAAGACAGAATGTTTAAAATGGCTATTTACATAGCAAAATATAATCCGCCGGTGTTAATACTTTGAAGTATGTTTTTAAAGATGAAACAAATATTTCACAACAATATTAAAGCACTATTCAAATATTGTCTTTATTGTTGTTTGTTTACATCTTTGATAACGACCTTCGCGGGAAAATAGATCTAATGCTGCCAGTTAAATTATGAATGCCGCTGAACCAATCTGCATTCTATTAAGTTTAATAAATATTCCTTAAAGTTGGGAAGATGTAAACTTGTTACCCAAATTATGGACGGCCAGTCTTACTGATGGTACTGTCCAGCTTAAACCGACTTATTATTGTAAAGTAAATGGAATAAAAGCAAACATAAGCAGGGTACAACAAGTGTTTTGCCGCATCTTCAATTGTAGAGTATCCAAAATAGGATCACTCGATGTCAAGTGCTTTGAAACCATGCTATTATGGTTTGTAGCTTTAACACCTTTTGTGTCGTTGACCGTTGTTTATATATCACGCCAACAAAATTTAAAGGAGAGTATTATTTAGTTCTCTTATTAACCTATTTATTGGATAAATCATGCTAAATTCGGCTTCACACGGCGTATACAATCCAAAAAACAAAAAGAACAAAGTAAACATATTTATTTTCAATACAGGACGTTAAGGAAAAAATGTACGGTTATCAACTGGCCAGGGGAATGTCAAAAGCGATTTAGGTAGATCGCTATGCATTGTAGGCGAGATAGCAATGTTTGTCTACAAAGAGTTATGTACTGAAAGCTGATTCACTTCCTCATTTTAAGCTGAGTGGAGAAGGCCAAAGCTAAGATCTAGTTTTATTAAAATGTACAAGGATCTCATGAATCTTAATGATTAGTGTGAGTACCACTCTAGATCTAACATATTGTAAGTAAATGCGAAATTAACGACATTTGTTCTTTTTTGTCTTGATGTAAGCATGATTTATTATTAATGATAACACTATACATCTCCATCTTCCCTCCCTCCTTTCTGTCGCTCTCTCTCTCCTCTCCGCCTCTCTCTGTATACAGATACCAGTGTCAAGGGCGGATCTACGACTCAAATTCAATTTGGTTTTAAGAAGTAAAAGTATGTTTAGCAATATGCATTTATTCAATACATGTAGAGGCAACACTCGATAATTTGACCGCTGTATAACAACACTGGCCAGGGTCTTAACTGGATTGTGATTGGTGTGCAGCCCAGGAGTAATGGAGACAACGGGACGTGTTTTTCTAGGATGCGCGTAAATGCCTTTGAAGGCATATCCCGGGCAAAATTTCAATAATATGGCACGTATAATTACAAACAGTTAAACTTTATTTACATTATTTACAAGAACAACATTTGTTTCTTGTGACAGTATGTCGATCACAGACACATCACCAATACTGGAAACTCTGTTAAACTATATCTCACACTGTGCAAAGACAGTTATAACAATAGAGTAGTTATTTAGAAGGAAATAAAATGACAAACATTTCAACTTTCATGTACTTAAACCACTGACCGAGCAGCAGAACAGGTATTTTATGATTATGAAATTTATTACTTGCAATAGGAAAAATGTTATGAACACATCAACACATCGCAGTTTAGTAAATGGCAGGTCCTTTTTAAATTCCGTTTTGTTAAGTTTTTAATTTATTTCGTTTTATTTGATATACGGCTACAGGGCTCATACCTGTTTGAACCGCCAATTTATTTAGACCCAAATAACATTCTCCTGTCAAAAGTGTCATGTGTTCATGAACTAAAATGCCATTTACACACGAATATACCCTCAGCATTTGCCTAAACCTCAAAGCAATACAGTGAACCCGAAATAGTGTTGCTATCTGATAAACCATTCCCTCTTAGAAAAAAAAAAACAGGTCAAGGTCTTGGAATATATATATACATATATCTCACAGAAATGCTGTAAATTGTCGTTCTGTTGTACGTTATCGAAACAAAGATAGGTTGTTACGGTAAACATTTCAGCTTAACCTAATTGAGTACTTTTTCTATGTTAAATTGATACTCACTCTGACGTCATTTCTTCCTGTCCATAATAATGACGTTATTTTCAGTACATAAAAGCTATACTCATTTCTGTGTGTACTCAAACCTTGCACCTATTACTATATGCGTTCTATTCATTATTGTTCCAAGATTAATTATTCATTTGAATTAGGTCTACTACCTTTAGTTTGACAGTTTAATAAGCTGATACCAAACAACAAAGAAGGCTAATTTTGTTGTTTCAGGTAAATGCCTATTATAGAATTTATGTCTAAATAAAAAGCTATAGAGGATCCGATACGAGTTGTCATTAAATGCACATATTTATTCAACGAGTTAAGGTTCAAGTCCCCTTCAGATGCGAATGAAATAATGCTGAAAGGTATTGAAAATGACCTGCGGTGCGCCGGTGGTTCTACCCAGACATTTTTTGTGACCTTTATCCATTTAAAAGCTGGACGTCGCTCATAGTTGCTATCTGCGGTGTATTTAAAAAAAAATAAACAGCAATAACCGAGCCTATGGCGAGCTTACTATTTGCCTGAACGAGTCTAATCAATGCTTTTGAACTATACGTTATTAATCCTATAAAAAGCCCCTGCCACGTTTAATAACACAACGGCCTGCTTTAAAGCAGTGCCAATCGGCCGAAAAGTGATACCGATGTAAAGCCCGCTTTTGAAGTAATCAGATTGTCTAATAAGGCAGGGCCAAAAAATGATATAGATTTAAGCAAGAAGCTCTGGGAAGTGGCAGCCGTTTTATTTTAACTCGGTGTATGTGTCGACGCCGAAAAGTTGCATACATTTATGAAAAAATATATTCTTAGTTTTCAAACATTCACGGTATGAATTGGTAAAGTTTAACCAAATTTGTTATAAATTTACAACGTGTAGATTTCACAAAACCACAAGCAAGCATTTTTTTACTTGGATTAATGCAAAAACTGCAAGATGTCGTCTGGGAAACAAACACCTTTGAGTGAGTTTTGTGATCAAGCATACAAAAATATAAAACATTGTCTTCGTAAGATGATTTTATAGTTGTGTGCAATAACACAGACAAGGAAAGAAAGGATAAAGTCCTAAAATTTGTCGATTTAAACATATATATATATATATATTTCACTATAGGTCTATGGTTCATTTGTACGTGTGCCACATTACCGTTCCTCTGTTAGATACATCGATATTTAATCTGCCGCCTCTTTACCATATAAGGTATGAATTATGTGTATTAAAAATACAAACTCTTTTAGATAAGAAAACTTTACGATTGATGGCCACGTGATCAGTGTATCTAGAGACCCGGAACAAAGATTTCAGCTGCAACGATTGGTTCAAATCAGACGACGGAATTATACGAGTGTTGCCGAATCAATATTAGCTTACGAGATACTTTGCGCAGTTAGCCCGTAAACATCAATGTGAGAGAACGTGTTAATATCAACGTCAAACATAATATAAATTTGATGCTTTCAACGTGATTAATGCAATAAGTTTACCTTTTTGTCAGAAATCTTAAACCTACGATGTTATTTTAGGACTAACAGGACTTTACGTGCACGACAGGTAAAAGCACTTTTATGTTCTTTGTTTAAACTGGCCATGTTTACGGTGACCTTGCACTCAATAATGACTCTGGCATTAAAGTTAGTATCCGACGGCTCGCCTATATAAATACATTTAAGAACAGTATACCTGTGTCATTGGGTTTTATGGTAGAATTGCATGGTTCTCTATGTATATAACTACTTGACTTGACGCGCAATCCGAGCATGCCCCACCCCCATCCAACGTCGCATAACAAAGCACCAGCTGATCTTCGAAAACAAACTTGCAATTCAGAATACATCGGCTATTAACTTTCTGAAATAAACCTAGGGGTAATAATGTGGAATAAATAGCCCCGTCAAAATGGTAGCCAAATCGTAATAACTTGACAGGAATCTGTTTACAATACGTATTAGTAAAAATGTAGAAATGTAATGAAAAGAAACGATGAACCGAGCATTATGGCAGAAAAGAGAGAGAAGGAGGGAGACTGGGAGAGAGAGAGAGGGAGTAAGAGAGGGAGAGAGAGAGAGAGAGAGAGAGAGAGAGAGACTACACTAAGTATAATTACAAATGTAAGTCTGTTTGTTATTTCATATAGTCTTATATGTCTACGTTAATCACTTATAATATGATAAGAACTATGACATGTGCTCATGTGAATAGCTTTTTTGTAAGTTAAGTGAGTGCTATTCTAGACATCCCGTGGATCACACAATGCCTATCCCTGTATTGTAGCGTTGATTTGAGCTGACAAATAGAGGTTACATGCATAGATTTCTAAATGTGTTTACCTTTTTTAAATAAGCCATTACAATTATGTTTTTCTGACATTTTAACCTTCTTCAAATGTGCACAAGCGACTTAATCTTTTTTGTTTAAAATACATCTAGACCCGGACAGGTCAGCTTGTAGGAGTCACTGGCGGACAGCAAGTACATGACTAGTACGCGACCACCAATATCTCCGCTAATTGGTCTGTGGCTTATCTGTGGTCGTGTTCTAGGTCATGATATTGTTTGTGTGAGTAGGTAATACTGCCGTGTGGGGAGGCCGAAATGGGAAATGTGAAGAGAGTTTAAGTGGATGCCTGAGAAGGGGGATTGTTGGTCTGTGTATAAATTTAAATCAATTGTTAATGTGGGTGTGCGAGGAGGGTAATAGTGTTTGGGTAAGGTAGAGAGAATTGGTCTCTGAGGAGGATGAAATGGGAAGTTTAGAGAAATGGAAGCGATTGTAAAAAAACGTGTAAAGGCGCTTGTGTAGAGGGTGCGAGGACGGTGAAAGCGGCTGTGGGGACAATGATCAAGGGTGGATTAGTTAGGTTGGAGTGTTTGTGCGTGTAAGTCGATGAGAGGGAATAAGTCAGAAGGTCAACAGAGGTTTAAAAGTGAGTGTGTGAGGAGGGTAAGTATGATAAGGTTGAGTGTGAGGATGATGATTGGTAGGGTGCAATGAGGTTAAGAGTGTGTGTTAAGAATGGATGTGTGACGGGCGTAAAAAGGAATATGTGAGGAGATTGAGCGTGTGATTGAGAAGCCTCTGGTGCGGTTTGTGCGAAGAGTGAAAGTGTGTGTATGGTAATGAATGTGGGTGTATAATGAGTATCAATGTGGGTGCTGCTTACAGAATAATGTGAAGAGAGATGTAGCTGATACACGTCGAGTTTGAATGTGGTGGACTGGCATAAATTGTTCAGCAGATTTTTTATGTTAGTATTAGTTGCAAACTAGCGAAACAAAAATCAAATATCAGAAGAACTCATACGAAAACTTAAACGTTCGAGATGTTACTGAGGAGCGTGCAATTTGGCATGAGGAGCTAAAAGTGGGTATGCGGAGGATGCAGGTGAGCGGGAGCAGCTAAAAATGGATATACGAAGGATGTAGGTGAGCGTGAGGAGTTGAAAGTGGGTATGCGGAGGATGTAGGTGAGTGTGAGCAGCTGAAAATGGATATACGAAGGATGTAGGTGAGCGTGAGGATTTGAAAGTGGGTATGCGGAGGATGTAGGTGCGTGTTAGGAGGTTGTAAGTGGGTATGCGGAGGATGTCGGTGCGTGTGAGAAGGTTGTAAGTGGGTGTACGGAGGATGTAGGTGCGTGTTAGGGGGTTGTAAGTGGGTGTACGGAGGATGTAGGTGCGTGTTAGGGCGTTGTAAGTGGGTGTACGGAGGATGAAGGTGCGTGTGAGGGGGTTGTAAGTGGGTGTACGGAGGATGAAGGTGCGTGTGAGGAGGTTGTAAATGGGTGTACGGAGTATTTTGGTGAATGTGAGGAGGTTGTATGTGGGTGTACGGAGTATGTAGGTGAGTGTTAGGAGATTGTAACTTGGTACGCGGAGGATGTAGGTGCGTGTGAGGAGGTTGTAAGTGGGTGTACGGAGTTTGTAGGTGCGTGTGAGGAGGTTGTAAGTTGGTGTACGGAGGATGTAGGTGAATGTGAGGAGGTTGAAAGTGGGTGTATGGAGGGACTTGGGATTGGGATTTGCCGGCATTTTGCCGGTACTGCGCAGCGACATTTCTATCATTATGGCACAGAGGAACTTTTGAGGTGCCCAGGGACTGAACTCGGCCGGTCCATTATACTTACACCGACGAGTCAGACGTAATGCTGTCCCCTTATCCCCGAGCGTTAGGAGGGAAGCCACTACTACCAACTTTAAGGTCTTTGGTTTGGCCCGGCCGGGTTCGAACCCGCGACCTCCCGATCTGCAAGCCGACGTTCTACGATTTGATAGTGGGTATGCGGAAAATGTAGGTGAGGTTGGGAAGCTGAAACTGTGATGAAGCATTATGTGACCGCCAGGAGCGTAGCACTGGTCTAGGTGTAAGCATTGACGATGTCAAAAGTTGCTGTGTAGATAAGATTCAATGGAATATATGATTTAAGGAGTTTTGCGAAAGAACTAAGAGGCTGTGAGGGTGCTGTTAGTTTATGTAAGGATCGGATGGAAGTGAATGTCTTGGATTGTAGATCCAATCAAATAATGTGATACAATTATTAAGCATTGTAATGAGTAGTTCTTGTTTCTTATCGACTCATTCAGGACAACAGGATGCGACATAAAACTATTAAACTATTTTGTAAAAAACTGCAAACTTGTCTTACAGCCCGTTTTAATTAAATACGTATGTGGTAATGACAGATTTTATTTTCTCTTACAATGTAACGGCTCCTTACATAGCCAAATATTGCCATTTTCTAATTTGAATATTTATTGGATAAAACATGCAACAAGTACTACACGCGGCGTACACAATCCAAAACAACGGTGAGCGAAATACATGTATTAATTTTATATACGAACGTTTAGTAAATCACAAAAATTGTACGATCATCAACAGATCAGGGCAATGTCAACTGCGATTAAGGTAGAGCGCTATACACGAACAGATTAAATGCGAGATAGCAATGTGTGTCTGCATAAAGTTATGTACTGACAGCTGATTCGCTTCCTCATTTTATTAAAATGTACATGGGTCTCATGAATCTCGATGATTAATTTAACTACTACTATAAGAACTAACATGCAATTAGTATAATAACAAGTGAAAGGCGAGTGCTCTTATTCTTGATTTACTCATTATAAATTATTGTTATATCGCACTTTATTTTCCCTATCTCAATCTCTCCCTCCCACCCTCTGTCACCTCCATCCCTATATATAGTCTTGGGAAAACATCGGACTAAAAAAACAGGGCCAATATCAAATAACTTATTTATTAATATATAGTATTAAACTAGTGTCAGATTGTTTTCATTACATAATTTTAGTTGCCAATAGTTAACAATAATGCTTGGTGAAATAGTGGTGTGAGACAATCTGCATTATGGTGACGTTGATGAGGTCATTAATCAAAAAGCTGCATAACACTCATGTAATATGACAAAATATTTATTTGATGTAATGAACGGAAAACAGGAGGAATCATCTGATAAATGTATATTTGTCTCAAATAAATCAGATTACTTGGATAATTTAGCACATACACTAATGAAGTCTGCAATGCAGATAATTACGCCAATGTAAACAATAGCCCTGCATATTTTAAATATACACACAGACTAAAAGAACTAAATAAATACTTTATATCGTACGGTTGATTTTAATCAAATGTTCACTCTAATTAACTCAAACAGAGAGGCAGTTTCGAACTTCCGCTACTCCGGTAATAAAAAAAGTTCGTTAATGATACGTTTGAATCGCTGTGTAGTATGGTTTTCTTAATGCCATGCTTAATTTTGCATGCCCACCTTTGAGTGAGTTTTGTTATCAAACATACAATAATATAAAACATTGTCTTCGTAAGATATTACAATTGTATGCAATAACACAGACAAGGCTAATAAAGATAAGGTCCTCACATTTGTTCGATTTAAACATAGACCTATTTCACTATAGGTCTATTGTCACTTGTACGTGTACTAAATTTCCTTTCCTCTGTTAGATACTTCGATATTTGATCTGCCGCCTCTTTACCTCTTTACCATATAAGGTATGAATTGTGTGTATTTTAAAAATACCAACTCGTTTAAGTAATACAATTTTGCAATTAATGGTCACGTGATCAATGTATCTGGAGACCCGGAACAAAGATTTCAGCGGCAACGATTGGTTCAAACCAGACGACGGAATTTTTCTGTTTGGCAGTTGGCCCGTGAACAACAATGTGAGAGAACGTGTTAATATCAACGTCAAGCATAATATAAATTTGGTGCTTTTAACGTGATTAATGTAATAGGTTTACCTTTTGTCAGAATTCTTACACCTACGATGTTATTTAAGGACTAACAGGACTTGTCGTGCACAACAGGTAAGACACTTACATCCTCATAATTTAAACTGGTCATGTTTACGGTGACCATTTACTCAATAATGACTGGTATTTAAGCTAGTATCCGACGGTTCGCCTATATAAATACATATAAGAACAGTATTCCTGTGTCAATGGGTATTTTGGTATAATTACATGTTTCTCTGTGTATATAACTACTTAAATTGACTCGACGCGCAAGCCTAGATTGCTCCACCCACCACCCCACCGTCACATGACGCCCCACCCCACCGTACCAGCTCACCTTCGGGAGCAAACTTGCAACTCGGAATACATCGGCTATTTACTTTCTGAAATAGACCTAGGGGTAATATGGGGAGTAAATATCCCCGTCAAAATGGTAGCCACATCGAAATACCTTGACACGAGTCTGCTTACAAAAGGCATTGGTAAAAATGTCGAAATATAATAAAATGAAACAATGAAAAATGGCAGAGAGAGAGGAAGAGAGACAGAGAGAGAAGGTGAGAGAGAGAGAGAGAGAGAGAGAGAGAGAGAGAGAGAGAGAGAGAGAGAGGGGGGGGGGGGGAGACAGCGGGAGAGAATATAAGTCTGTTTGTTATTACTTATAGTAAAATGGTATATGTCTACGTTAAACACTAATAATATGATACGAAGTATGACATGTACTTATGTGAATAGTTCTTCTGTACGTTACGTGAATGCTGTTTTAGACATCCCGCGGATCAGACAATACCGATCCCTGTATTGTAGCCTTGATTTGAGCTGAAAAATAGCGTTTATAGACTTCTAAATATGTTTTACTTTTTACAGTTGCAGTGCCGACCATGACAATACCGTACTATATACAAACAAACAATAAGCTTAAAACGAATAATAAATATGTAAGGAAGTTAAGTATATAGTAATTCGATTATGCGTGTTTAACTTTCCCACTTACACACTATATTTGATCGTATTTTCAGAGAAAAAATAGTTCTACTTTCACTATGCACGCCGTCATTCGTTGAATACCGTTGATCCTCACTTGCATAACTTATGTAAAAATGCCGTATGTTAATATAAACAATTGCAAATGTAGCTTGGTTCCCAGCTCCTACCTGTGACAGAAGTTTTCGTGCCAAACAATATCGTGCCAAGTACAATTCGTACCAAAACGGGTAACATTTACAGACACACACCGTTTTGTTTACTACGGTAGGGACTACACGTGTCATTGAACTAGACCAGCACCACTTACGCAAAGAAAAATGTGCAGCACATGTCAATCGGAGAAATGGTTTTATAAACATAAAAAATACAAAATGCATTTAGAGAACCAGTAACATTTATGTATCAATTTTTATAACTATTAATTATGGTTTTTGTTACTTTGTCTATCTTATATTCAGAAAATACTTGTAATTTCGATACAGGTTGATAAAATTTAAATATCTGTGAAAATTTTGATAGGACCTTTTCTTATTTACTTATTTGCATAATACATGCAGTGTAATGTACTGTTGACTTACCAATCATCTGGTAACCAATGTGAAAATCAAGTACAGGGGCGGATCCAGGATTATTTAGAGGGTCCTAATTGAGAGAGCACTAGAGGTGCTAACCGTATAGATGGGTCTGGAAGGCATGCTCTCCTACAAAACTTTTGAAATGTAGCAGCTACATAGAATCCTTGCATTTTAGAGGCTGCTTAAACGTTTTCCATTAGTCAATACTGTTTATATTCTCCTCGTCAAAGATAATCTATGACCATATTATTTCATGGGATAACGGTAGACGTCAAATTGAGAGCTATAGTTAGAGGATCGGCTTTCACTGGAAGAGTATTGATATCTAGATGACAAATTGTGCCACTTCCTGCAATTCAGATGGACCAGCGCTTTTTTACAGTTTAATTTCAGTTTTATTTTATGCACAAATACGTGCATGCTCGTCTTATCTGTACATGTTATTTTTATACATATCCATTCAAAAATGCATTAGCTAAATCCTGTCTATAAAAATGTTTTTGCTGTAGTTTACATGCAATTCTAACTATTTCAGTCGCTTTTCTCAGGTGTGCCGATTGCCGTTGTAGAGTTTAAAAATAAGTCGGGGTTCATCAACACAGAGAAAAGTCAGCCTGACTAAAAAGACATATTTTCAAATTACAGTGAAAATATATCATTAGTAGTAACCATCATCGTGTATATAAAACGTATTCCATGAATGCCCTTGTTGTGTGAATAAGTTTTGCTCGACTATTATCGAAAATCCTTTCCATTATCTAAAAAATAACTAGCCTCCTTAGGCATGGTGCACTCTGTCATTACAAGTAATGCATAATGGTCAGTGCAGTACATTATTCTATTCTTTATAGTGCATAGCAATAAGTACTAGGACAGTGTTGAACACTTTATCCTTATTAGTTTCTTTCAACATTTAAATAAATTAATAAAGAATTTTATTGTACTGAAAATATTGCGGCTCCACACAAACAATCATCTGGCATCAGATTATTTAACATTTAATTAGAAATGAACAAAATGATAGTTAACTTCATTTTAAAGTTGGTATCCAACAGTTTGTCTATATTATAAACACGTACCAATATCTAGCCACTGCTTGGGGAGTTTGTTAATACTTTTTGCATTAATCCATACTTCAGTCGTTATTAAGATGATTTTAACACTAACCTTATTGTTAGACTGTAATTATCACGAAAAAAAAATACTCTAGGTCAAATTTTAGGGAAAAATTGTGAACACACTAGAGACCACAGTTATAGCCAAATCTTCACCAAACTTGGTCAGAATGTTTATCAGCATGAAATCTTGGAAGGGTTTGCAACTGGTTCACGTGGGGTCAAAAAGTAGATCACTAGGTCAAATCATAGAAAAAAGCTTGTGAACACACTAGAGACCACATTTATAGCCCAATCTTCATCAAACTTTGTCACTATATTTGTCTACATGGAAATCTTAGACGAGTTCGTTATTGAGTCACGTAGGGCCAAAAAGTAGGTCACTATGTCAAATATTATAAAAAGGTTGTGAACACACTAGATACCACATTTATAGCCCAATCTTCACCAAACTTGGTCAGAATGTTTGTCTCCATGAATTCTTGGATGACTTCGCAACTGGCTCACGTGGGGTCAAAAAGTAAGTCACTAGGTCAAATCTTATAAAAAGGTTGTGAACACACTAGAGACCACATTTAAAGCCCAATCTTCATCAAACTTAGTCAGAATGTTTGTCTACATGAAATCTTGGATGAGTTCGTTATTGGGTCCCGTGGGTTTAAAAAGTAGGTCACTAATTCAAATCATAGAAAAAGTTTGTGAACACTGTAGAGCCCACATTTATAGCCCATTCTTCATCAAACTTGGTCAGAATGTTTGTCTACATGAAATCTTTGACGAGTTCGTTATGGGTCACGTGAGGTCATAAAGTTGATCACTAGGTCAAATTTTAGAAAAAGCTTGTGAACACACTGTTGACCACATTTATAGCACAGCCTTCTTCAAACTTGGTCAGAATGTTTGTATACATAAATTTAGGTAAGTTCGTTATTGGGTCCCATGGGGTCAAAAAGTAGGTCAATAGGTCAAATTTTATAAAAGCTTTGTGAACACTCTAGAGATCACATTTATAGCCCAATCTTCACCAACCTCGGTCAGAATGTTTGTCTGAATGACATTTTGGAAGAGGTCGTAACTGGGTCACGTGGGGCCAAAAAAGTAGGTTATTTGGTCAAATTTAAGAAAAAGCTTGTGAACACACTAGATACCACATTTATAGCCCAATCTTCACCAAACTTGGTCAGAATGTTTGTCTCCATGAATTCTTGGATGACTTCGCAACTGGCTCACGTGGGGTCAAAAAGTAGGTCGCTAGGTCAAATAAAAAAAAGCTTGTGAACACTAGAGAACACATTTATAGCCCAAACTTTACCAAACTTGGTCCGAATGTTTGACTGCATGAACTCTTGAAAGAGTTTGTTATTGGGTCACATGGGTTCAAAAAGTAGGTCACTAGGTCAAATCATAGAAAAAGCTTATGAACACGCTAGAGACAACATTTATAGCCCTATATTCATCAAACTCGGTCAGAATGTTTGTCTGGATGAAATCTTGGATGAGGTCGCAACTGGGTCACGTGGGGTCAAAAAGTAGGTCGCTAGGTCAAATCTTTGAAAAAGGTTGTGAACCAAATTTATAGCCCAATCTTCATTAAACTTGGTCAGAATGTTTGTCTACATGAAGTCTTGGATCATTTCGTTATTGGGTCACGTTGGGTCAGAAATTAGGTCACCAGGTCAAATTTTAGAAAAGGTTTGCGAACACACTAGAGATCACATTTATTACCCATTCTTTACCAATCTTATTCAGAATGTTTGTCTGCATGAAATCTTAGATTAGTTTGCAAGTGGGTCAAGTGGGGTCACAAAGTAGGTCACTATGTCAAATCTTAGAAAAAGATTGTGAACACACTAGAGGCCCCATTTATAGGCCAATCTTCATCAAACTTGGTCAGAATGTTTGTCTACATGAAATCCTGGATGAGTTTGTTATTAAATCATGTGGGGGCAACAAGTAGGTCACTAGGTTACATTTTAGAAAAACCTTGTGAAAACACTTAAGAGGCTACATTGATGGCCCAGTCTTCGCCAAACTTGACCAGCATGTTTGCCAGTATGAAATCTTACATATGTTTTGAAGTGAGTCATGTGGATTCAGTAGGTTACTTGGAAAAATTCTAAAAAATGTTATCAACCCAGTGGCCACACAAATGGTCCAATCTTCACCAAAGATTTCTTAAGTAAATAACTCTTAATTAATTGATGCCAGATTTGAGCCTACTAAAAGCCTGTGTCATCAGGTGAGCGATTAAGGGCCATCATGACCCTCTTGTTTCTTAATAGTTTTCACAATTTTAATTCCATAGTCATGAAACAAACAATACATGTTTGCTTATTGGTTGGGTTTATTGTCCCACCAACAGTACTTTAGTTATCTGTAGATGTTGTCCACTTGAAGCATATATAGTGCTGCCATCACTATGTATAGCATGCTGTGAACACCTGGCATGATACTACACCCAGTCACATTATCCTGACATTGGACCAAACAGTCATGTAACCATGGCTTGCTGTTAGTTGAGAACGTTGGCAATAGTCTTTTAAAACAAATCAGGCATTTTTATTATGCTTGCTACAACAAAGTTCAAAAGAATGCATGGGACAGTATTGGTCTCCGGTTTAATACATTCCTGGCTGCTTGCTGTTCCCTATGTAGTCGATGCCTTGATGAGTCTTGTCAGCTTCATTGTAAGCCTTCTTGATGTTTTGCCTCCCCTTGGCATCATTTTAACAAATAAGTCTTTCCTCATGGTCTGCAACCCTGCTTCTCCTCTCCACCCAAACTGTGTAATTATGTCAACTAACATTTCTTTGTCATGTTTCAGTTGTTATTTCACTGAAAACACTGGAGTTATAAAACACTGGAGCTATAAAAAATCACATCAAGTGTTTTGTTTATAAATTTCCTAATCTTCAGTTAATATACAGATTTAAATTTAGTGTGTATATAGATTTATATTCACTTTGTATAAATATTTTGTTTGTATAGTAATTTATATACATGATAAAGCTAATTCAAATAAATTATACTGTAGCATATAAATAAGTTTTCATCACATGCAAACATGTAAACTCTTTATATAAGAAAATGGTTGTCATAATTGTAGATGCATTTGTACATGAAATCAGATAGAGCATGGCTTAGCTGGCTACCTTTTTTGTCAGTTGACAATGTTGGCAATGGTTGTGTGTGTGTGTGTGTGTGTGTGTGTGTGTGTGTGTGTGTGTGTGTGTGTGTGTGTGTGTGTGTGTGTGTGTGTGTGTTTTAATCATGGAATTTTGGATTTAGTCAACATGCATGGAGCAGTATTTGTTTCAAGTTTCATAATTATATTGTGGTTCTTAATAGTTCACAAAAATTATAAGTAATCAAGGCAAATTATTGTTACCATATAAATTAATTTCATCAAATGTTTTAAAAATGAATTCCATGATTGAGGGATTTGCCGACATTTCTATCATTATAGCACAGGGGCACTTATGAGGTGCCCACAGCTGAACCTGGTCGTTCCATTATACTGACACCGATGTGTCAGGCGTAATGTTGTCCCCTCAGCCCCGAACGTTAGGAGGGAAGCCACTACTATCATCTTTAAAGTCTTTGGTTTGACCCGGCTTGGGTTTGAACCCATGACCTCCAGATCTGCAAGCTGATGCTCTACCACTTAAGCTATATATATAGCTCACATTTGTAGAAAAGACCATCAAAACGTGATTAAATATACGCCAGTCTCCTCTTGCTCTCCTTGCTGTGCCCAACGCCCCAATAAAATGCATTTACGACAAATTTTTCTACATTATTGACACACCGACGACCTGAAGTTGTAAAAAATTACTTCAATTTGTTTACTATTTGCATGCAATTCATTGAACATATACTTTCGGAATGTGCCGAACAAAAGCGATAAACACGATTGGTGGAATCTGCTAAGCGAAAATGAGTAGGGGAAGTAATAGGGACAGCTTTTCTATTGCAGTAAACTAGTCCCAACTTAAGCTGTGATACATCGTTTGTTTTGTATGTCAGAATGCTTATTTGTTTATAGAGGTAAAATATCGATAAAGTAAGAATAAACATTATATTCGTGGAGTCATTCTAGCACGTTATATTATACGCTGTTAGCTAGTGTAAAGGTAACATTTTTTAAACACGTGAACATAAACATGTCAAAAAATAAAACATTAAGTAATAAAATTAAGTTTACATATTCGTAAAAATACGTTTTAAAGATATATTTTTTGTTGCTGATACATAGCTTTCCTTTATTCAGTCACTCACTTACCATCTAACTTTTTAATTATAATTTAAAGGTGGTATCCGACAGTTTGCCTATATCAAATACATGTAAGAATATATTTGCCCTGGTTTGTGGAAGATGGACATAATTTCTTCGTAAACTTGAACTTAAGTCTAAATATAGACGAACACTTATCAAATCTAGACAGTAGAAATCATGAAATAAATGGATGTTTATTCTGATTGCCTGGGGAACATGAAGTAGATGAGATGTCAACAAACCAGTTGTTATAAACTGTCAGCCAAATAAGCTGATTGGGACGAGTACCAACCACACTGGACTACTTGGATAAGGGAAAATAAAATAAGTATTATTCGTATTTAAACACACTGTTTAAAAGTAGTGATCCTATATAAAAATAGTTTTATTTCAAAATTCTGTTTGTCTTAAAATATCTTTTGCTGTTATTGTTCTTAAATAATAAATACAGATAAAATGTGTCTGTCTAGATGTAAGATGGTGTATTTATGCTAAATTGCAATATAAATGTATTACAAATGATATACATTTTTACAAAAAATATGCTCTTTTTTGTGTTGTCTGGTAAATTTATACATGCGCTGTTTCTTTTTCTTGCTACTTTGAAACGTGTTATACCATATGTATGATGTGTGTTTAATTTTAGGACATAAATTATTACAAACAAGAATAAAAATATTAAAATATTCACACCTCAACATCTCAATAAATCATACTGATTAGATCATGAATAGCACATTATGACACATTTATCTTTGAAACTGCTACACTTCCCCCATCCTTAATCATTGTTACTCGCCCTGAATCTCAACTCCCCTACATCACCGTAGCATATCACCACACAAACAGGATACGGCAGTAGGTAATGGTACTGTAGGTGTGGAAAAAGTAAGCCTGGAAGTGAATTAAAACCACAGACCTCCCCAATACTAGCAGGTCGCTGTACAAATTGATTAAAAAGGTCATATGAATGAACTACTTTTTTTGGACTTATTTACCCTCGCCGTAAATTACAAATTTGGCGAGCATTAGTTACAAGTTGATTAAAAGTTAAATATCACAGAGGGTTACTAATGGCATGAGGATTGCTTTTAGCTATGGTGTTTAAAATTCTTAAATAGACTTAAAAATCAAGATGTTATTATTAAAAATGATGGTCAGCTTCGAGCAAATTAAGTTTGATAATGAGGTTTGGTGGTGATCTGTTTAATGATACTGAGCATGAGGTATGACATAATAATTAAAAAAAAACCTCATGGATGCTTTAATATTTTATAGTTGTAAATATGTTCGTCACATTATTTATAGTCAACATTTAACGTATGTTTAGGGTGTACAGTTACAAATTACATGATTTTTCTCTACTGAACCACCTGTTTCTTAACAATAAATAATGTTTAATGGCACGTGTTGATTAGTTTAATAAACAAAAATCCATATTAGCCTGCACCTCATTGGGAAGGTTAAACAAAATTGTTAAAATAATAACCACGGCTACCTTTTTAGGGTCTTATTAAATTATATATGAATCTAAAAATAATTATATACATTATTTTCATGCCCTATAGAGGTGCCAGACGGCGATATATAACTGGGTGCAGGGGATGATTAAAATTGAGCATACTCCCCACTGGATACCTCTAACCTCCCGACGTCCCCCTCTCGGGCCCCTTGTTTTGGTCAGGGTATAGGTTAGACGCCACTAAATAAGTTTGTTCTATATTGTATAGTGAATTGCGAAAAGATGAAATCAAATTGCACCATGACCAAGTTATGATGGAACACCATAGCCATATATAGGTGAAACGAGCTATTTATTGTCTAACAGAAAGACCCAGAAATAAGGCAACTTTTGCAACTTGTAAGAAGGTTCAGCTTCATAGACTGCGCATACCGCCAAATTGCCAGTCGGTAACCGCCAAATTTCAATGAAATATGTACTTCCTGTAAAAGTGGATCAGTCCATTTTTGTGCATTGGGGTAAAAGACTTTTGCTTTCTTCCAATTCTACATAGTTTCAGCTTCCTTTTGATACCAAAAGGTTAAGATTACCTTCAATATAGGAAATTTAATGCCAAAACATAGCAAAAGATTGTTACTAAAGAGGAAAAGTCCATGTCACGCATTCTACTTCCGGTCGGTATATAGTGTAACCACCCCTATATGTAGTAACCCCGTACAGCCTCTTTGCAGTAAATAGTTTGTAAAAAAAATAAATTAATAAATAAAACATAATCAATAGTGAATGCACGAGAGTGTCATGTGTTGGATTTCGACAACCGACTGCCTTTGTACAGTTGGTTTATTTCTAAATGCTGGTAGACATGGTTGTTTGGAAGGCAACATGACTCCATACACTATGAATGAACTACCAGTGACAGTGCTACTTTTATACCGAGATAAATAGGGCTATATATCCCGTCCTGCATAATGTCTGGTATTACTGAACAGCTGCACAGCATACACCGGCCAAAACTCACCACATCTGTTTCAAGTAACTACAGTCTTCAGAAGAATGTAGTTGATATATTGCACTCTTCAAGCAAACAAATTTACTGCCAATTTACAATGTACAGGTACAAACACTTATCACCTTCCGATAGTAAATAAATTCAGTACTTTGATTTTATTTATTTACATAAGGTTGTCTTCATTGCATTCAAAGTGCAGCTACATATGCCTGCAACTTGTAATATAGTGAGAGGTACACATTATTGATTAATGAAATAAAGAAAGGAACCTTAGGACCTACAACTAGCTACGCTGACTTTTAAGACTTAATGTTTACACTTTTTAATAGTTTACCTTTTAGAACTATTATGCCACATCTACTTCAGCATTCATGTTCTAGAAATCTAGTGTTACAAGTAGGTTTGCTTTCTGAATCAGAGCCACCATTTTGTAAGTTTTGAATTAGCGAACAAGATGCTTATAATTGGCGAGACAATGTTTGTTTTGTTTCAAATACGACCAATACATATATATCTAATTGTGGTTGCTCTTACAACAAACGGCAAGCCTTAAATGGTCTTCTAACACATTTTGAGTTACCTCTTCATTCAGTTTGCAACATTTACCTATGAAAAAGAGAATTGTATATTCAATATTTAAACACAAAACCACACATTTTCGATTTTTTGGCGTCAAAAACAATCTTCCCAGAAGACTTTTAATTAAAAAAAAGTTGTTTTCTGTTTTCAGAGTATAGAAGAGCGCATTCCTAAGCTGTATATACTACCTTCTTGGAATGGGGTGAAACACTCAACTTCAAAGAGTCTGGTCAACTGAACACATGTCAACTGAACATTTCTGGGACAACCGACCCTGACTTTAAAGGTAATATGATTTCTCTTTGCAAATATATTTGGTAGCATGAACTATGAGAATTTTGCCTTACTGGGCATTTTTTTCACAATGGTGTAGTAGAATTTCAATTTGTTTATCACACAGGTTTGCTGATTGCTTGTCCATCCTAAACTGTTCAAAGGTTTGAGTTATTTGTACATAGCCTATTAAATATCCAGTACTAACTTTACATAGGTCCAAAGGTAAAATAATATCATTTTCTTATTAAGATGGAGTGTCATGCAAACGTTCTAGATTGATATCTCTAGGCTCAAGGCCATACTTAAAGTTCAAATGTTTTTTTTAATAAATTATATAATTGTAAATTGATTTTATTTTCAAAACAATCAACACAACACCAATAAATAAGCATACAAAAATATGTCATTGATCACTGACACCATGTTCGGTAAATGGTTGCATCCCTTTTTTAGATTAACATATTAAAAAATAATCCTTACACTATACATGATATCACAACAATATTGCAGGACTTTTGTTATTATTGTAATGTAATTCACTTTAGCTTTATATATAGAAATAAGTATTTCCTCTTTGTAAATTTGAGATTAATGTTATTTTTAACATGGCTGTAATTAACAAAATAATTGTATAGAATTGCTCAGAGAAATCGTGGTTATATAAAAATAGTTTTTGAAATACTATTTAGTCATGTTTTCTACTTTTATTTATTCATGTTACTGAAAAGAAGCTCCAACTTGACTCCATTCCACAACACATATTTCCCCTATTGAATTGGATATTTCCCCTATTGAATTGGATATTTCCCCTTTAATCTGTATTTAAAAGCCTTTTATTGTTATTATTATCTCATTGTATAAAAGGTCCTGTGTTTCAGTGATTGTGCGTTTTCTGTTTTCTTATGTAATTAATTCGTCTCAAACACAGCCTGAACAGCATAAATTGGCCATGTCTGCTATTGAAATCAACATTCCTGGACTAAAAACATGGTCTTTAAATTATTTTTAGCTTAACATGCTCAAGGTGAGCTTTTCTGATACTTCTTTGTCCGGCGTCCGGCGTCAACACAATTTAGATTGTGAGCATGCTAGAGGCCACAGTTTTTATCCAATCTTCATCAAACTTGGTCAGAATATTTGCCAGCATGAAATCTTGGATGAGTTCATTATTGGTCACCTAGGGTCAAAATCTAGGACAAAATCTGAAATTTTAAGACAAAATTTTGAACACTCTAGAGACCACATTTATAGCCTAATCTTCACCAAACTTTGTCAGAATGTTTGTCTTCGTGAAATCTTGGATGAGTTTGTTACTGGATCATGTGGGGTCAAAAAGTAGGTCACTAGGTCAAATTTTAGAAAAAGCTTGTGAACACAATACAGGCCACATTTATAGCCCAATCGTCTTCAAACTTTGTCAGAATGTTTGCCTGCATGGAATCATGGACCAGTTTATAACTGCGTCATGTGGGGGCAAAACGTAGGTCACTACATCACATCTTAGAAAAAGCTTGTGAACATCTAGAGGCCACCTTGATAGCCCAATCTTCACCAAACTAGTTTAGATTTGTGTCTGCATAAAATCTTTGGTAAGTTTGTAACTGGTCATTAGGTCAAATCTTAGAAAAAACCTTGTGAACACACTAGAGGCCACATTTCGGGTCCAATCTTCACCAAACTTGGCCAAAATGTTTGCCAGTATGAAGTCGTAGATATGTTCTGAGGTGGGTTACAGGGATTTTCCACGTCACTGAGTAAAATTCTAGAAAATGTGCCCAGTGGCCACACTAATGGCCCAATTTTCACCAAAGATTTCTAAAGTAAGTAACTCTTAATTACTTGACGTCCGATATGAGCCTACTAAAAGCCTGTGTCCTCAGATGAGTAATTATGGGCCGTCATGGCCCTCTTGTTTAATATTAAGGATAAGGCTGTTAACATTCAAACTGTGTTACACTTTGGCCATTGTAATGAGTACAAAATGTAAAATGCAGCTACCTTCATGGCTTTCGGGATAATCTGATCTGCACATAGAACATATGTATTCAACGATGTTGCAGTACTGTCTATACTCGTCATTTAAGCAGATAATTATGTAACGAAAAAAACAACACGAAAGTACAACAAGATTGGGACAAATTATTTAGTGGGTTAGTACATGTATGTGACGAAACGTTAAATGTTAATTTTATTCTGTACTGTTCTTTGTGTATGAACGTTGAAAAATGTAATGGTATGGTAAACCTTCTATAAATATCTATTGTGTTCAAATGTTTAAAATTTGGGACTCACACCTTTTATTTTTTTACTCTAGATTTTCAACCCAGCGAGTCCTAGGACCCACGATCTTAGATTTTTAAAAAAATCACTGTTATAGCATTACTCTGTCAAAATCTTTTAAAATTTGTGGGTTTTTATGTCTTCCGGTTGCTGTAATTTCTACATACTCGTGCAAATAGCCCATATATTGCTATGTTTTGTTTTTGCTTACATATCAGATATATTACAATAAATCTTAATGTACATATTAATATTGTCCAATCAACAAAGTGTGTAAATTCTGATTAGATCCATTTTCTGAATCTGAACTGTATGCTTGGGCATTATAAATACTAAATAAAAGGCTAAGAGATAATATATACATGTAGTGATCAAGTAAACACAACAAACTTTAACTAATACATTGACACTAACTTTTTGTTAAGAATTGGAATGGATAAACTATAATATCTTATTGTTCACCTTCTTTCTTGCCTTTTCCGCCGGAAGAAAAATTGTACAGATACGATATTCATGTTCCTTGTTGTTCTGGATGCATACATTGTTCTGGGTTCACAACTGTTCTGTACACGTAATGTAATATTGGTTGGATGACAATCTGGCTTATATTTGAATTTTACTTTACATTGAACATAATTATTATTATCGTCAAAGAACTCAACAAATGTATTTTAAATGCGATAGTGATTATAGCATTGTGCTGTTGTAACTGCAGGTCTCAAGGCTTATACCACCAAAGATGGCAGCCGCAAATTGCCCAGAAAGGACCAATTGGTACCAGTGTATCAGGCTCTTAATGGAAGGGGGTAGGGCGGTTTTGAAGGAATTCATAAAGAAGAGTTACACACCTACTGGTTCGTTAGATTTGTTTTTGAACTTAAAACCAAACAAAGACTCTCTTTCTTCATTACATAGGAGAAATATTCTTAAAACAGACCAGTGGGATAAGTTGTTTCCTAGTGCAGACTTAGAAAATATGGACATCACTCTTCTGTCTTGTATAATTTGTAACTGCATAACCCAACAAAGGTCAGTAGAAAGAAGGGCAGTGGATGATCTACGTGAACTAAGAAACAGTTTGCATGGTCATGCATGCACTGAATCTATGAACAAAGATGAGTTTGAAAAAAAATGGAGAAAAATAACTACGGTACTTACAAACGCACAGCACGCTTTGGGCGTCAACATCTCTCTGAATGAATTTATTACTAAAATAGAGAATGAAAAGGTGTTTAACAATGACCTTGTGAGGGACGAGCTTGAAGCTTGGGAACGTGTTGATGCTTTGATGAGAGATATGAAGGAACATAGAAAAGTCATTTCAGATGTCAAGGATGAACTTTTGTATGTCAAGGATCGTGTGTCCAATATTGAGACAAAGTTTGAAGATGAGAAGAAATTGACAATTGATGAGAAAGGTAAGATTAATTTCATAGTCTCCGTATTGTTGATGTGTCATTTAATAGCTGCTTATTGAACACATCATTAGCATAACCGTTTGTGTATTGAACACATCATCATCATAACCGTGTTACTTCCTGTCAGCACATACATTCATATTTTATTGTCCCCCGTCACCCCGTTATAGAACTTTGGAGGTTTGTGAGTATGTGTTCATTTTGGATGGGTGTGTATATTGGTTGATTGGTGTGTATATTGACAGGTTGTTTGTATATAAATCTGTTTATCATAGTGCATGAGTGTGTCTATTTAGTTATGGGTGTGTATGTTGGGATATATTTGTGTGGAAATTTACACATTGGTATGTAAATTGTCAGGAGTGTCTATGAGTGGGTATATATGTTGACATGAGTGTGCATATTTAAAGTGGGTGTGTATGTTGGCAGGTAATTGTGTATGTTGATTGTTGTGTGTGCATAGTTACAGGTGTGTATCTATGGTTCTGTAGTGTATACTTGTTAATATTTTATAAATAGTCATTAATAACCCATTTTGAATGTATTTGTCCAACTGTATGCCGACTTTGTCTGCTTTTGTCCCCATCTGTTATGAAGACAAATTACATTGTATGGCTTAACTTGGATTCATGCCGTAATTAAATTAATCAAAAGCGCTTTTCACAAATATTTCATATCTGATCCATAATAATATCATGTTGCATGTCTGTGTCAAATATATGCTCACTTAGTAGTTTTTAGTGTTCAGTAGGACCATGTTTTTGCTGTCTGTTTGGTGTGTTTTTTCGTATTTCTATGTAATTTTTTGTGCCTCATGTTGTATTTTTTCTAATTTTTGTTTCTATAATGTCATAAAAAACAATTTCAAAGTTGTCTTTGTAAGTCTTTGTGGCGTCTGTGCATGCCTTTGTGATGTCTTTGCATGTCTCTGTGTGTCTTTGTGTGTCTTTGCATGTCTTTTGCAGTGTTTAGTAGGACCCTGACATTCTAGTGCCTACATTTACAGATTGGTGTGCATTCTGACAATTAGGCGTGTAGGTTTACAGATAAGTGTGTATATTGACATGTTAACATATAAGTGTGTTTAATGACATGTTAGTTTGAATACTGACAAACGTGTATGCAGAATGATAGCTGTGTGTTTGAATATCTGCATATATTGACAGATAAGTGTGTATCATGATAGAACGGTGCAAAAATTGCCAGAAATGTGTGCGTATTAACATATGGTTGTGTTTATTTATAGATAGGAGTTAAAAAAACTCATGGCAGATGGATGTGTTAATTGACACAAACTGTGCAAACTAACAGATGGATGTGAATATGGACAGATGGATGTGTAATGTAACAAAGGGGTGTTTATATTGACAGCAGGGCATTGAAATTAAAAGATTGAATGTGCATATTGACAAACAGGTGAAGATTTTGACAAATGTATGTTTATATTGACAGATGAAGCAGAACGTGCCTGTTAATAAATGAATGTGCATATTAACTTATGGATGCTCATATTGACAGATAAATGTGCATGTGACAAATAAATATCGGTGTTTAGGCTAGAGCGCGGCTTTGCGGGTTTGACGCAAAATTCTTAGAGTTTGTGCACCTTTTTCAACTGAAAGGGTCATTTTGGCGCACGCTAATAAAAGAAAAGAATAAATAAAACGGAGAGAAATACTTCTATTTTTGTATCAATCAATCGTTATTCCAAGTCTAGCTTGTACACAAACTGGTTTCTGCTAAAAATAAAAAAAAAATCGGCGTTACCGTTTGACCAAAAAACAGCTGCATTAGATTGATTGTATATGCACTAGCGACTTCCGGCTCGATTGACAACTCTGTTGATTATAATTAATAGACGCTTCACGTTTAATGATGCGGTATATAAGTAAAGCACTAGGGTGATTCGAAACCTCGAGACATTTTTCGTGATGTCTGCTACTAAAAACCCATTTTTGAGTTTTTCTTTTCATCTTTTTAAAAGTCCCACTGATTGGAAAATTAGCCCACTGTTTTCAGAAGTAATGGGTCGAATTGGCCCACTGCTTTGAAGTTCTAGCCTAAACAATGAAACATGCATATTGTCTGATGAATATGCATATTGACAGATGGATGTGTATATTGACAAATGGATGTGTATATTGAAGATTGATGTGTATATTGACAAATTGATGTGTATATTGATAGATGGATGTGTATATTGAAGATTGATGTGTATGTTGACAGATGGATATGCGTATTGACAGATTGATGTGTTGATTGACAGATGGATGTGTAAATTAACAGATGGATTTGTATATTGAAGATGGATGTGTATGTTGACAGATGGATGTGTATATTGACAGATGGATGTGTATATTGACTGGGGTAGGTATGTATATTGAGAGATGGATGTGTATATTGACTGGGGTGGGTATGCATATTGACAGATGGATATCTATATTGGCCAATGGATGTGTAAGTTGCCAGATGGATGTGTATATTGACTGGGGTGGGTTTGTATATTGAAAGATGGACGTGTAAATTGACAGACGGATTTGTATATTGACTGATGGATGTGTCTGTTTGTAGATGGATGTGTATATTGCCAGATGGATGTGTATATTGACTGATGGATGTGTCTGTTTGTAGATGGATGTGTATATTGCCAGATGGATGTGTATAATGACTGATGGATGTGTCTGTTTGTAGATGGATGTGTATATTGACAGATGGATTTGTATATTGACTGATGGATGTGTCTGTTTATAGATGGATGTGTATATTGACAGATGGATGTATATATTGACAGATGGATGTGCATATTGACTGATGGTTGTGCATATTGACAGATTGATATGTATTTTGATGGAAGGGTATGTATTGTAGCATTTGTATGTGTATATAGACATAAGTTTGTGCATTTTGACAGATGAATGTGTATATTGACAGATGAATGTGTATATTGACAGATGGACGTGCATATTGACAGATGGATGTGCATATTGACAGATGAATGTGTATATTGACTGATAGATGTGCATATTGACTGATAGATGTGTACATTGACAGATGGATGTGTACATTGACTGAAAGATGTGTACATTGACTGATGGACGTGCATATTGACAGATGGATGTGCATATTGACAGATGACATACATTTAACAAGTTTAATGTCATCTGTACTTTTGTGTTTGTTAAGTTTGAGTTTAAGTATGTAATACATTTATATTGTAAAAATATTAAACAATGATTACTCTGTGGCATATACATTGTAATTGTGTGCATTTTCTGTTTTGCCAAGAAAGCCATTTTAGGCGGGAATCTTTCTCCATTTAAATGAGTGCAGCTGGATTATTGTACTAACATATTTGGATGATTGAATACGTTTATATAAGGCAGTTTTGTGCATTTTTACAGATTATAAACAATAACACTCATTAAAAACATGCTAGAACATGCTATATAGATATACAATATCAACATTTGTGGTACAAGTGATAGGCCGAACCTTATTGATTGATCGCACTTATTTGCAAGGGGTTGCTGCGCAGGAGCCCTTATGTCATATGCTGAGCTTGACTATTACCACGAACAAGTTTTAAACATATCTTAAGGCTGTTTTGTTTTAGAATACTTTAATTATGATGATTAATATTTTCTAAATGTTAATTGAAATTACCTAGGCATATGAACCAAAATAACTTGCATCCCTTGTACGCAATAACTTCTGTGATGTGTCTTCCCAGGCAGTTTTGGCGCGTTATCTGATTACGTCATAAACGCGAACACTACAGATGGATGTACATATTAACAGCTGGATGTGTTTGTTGACAGAGGGGTGTTTATAAAGACACATGTTTTTTTTTTCTTATTTTAAAGACTAATAATGGTCGTGTTCCCAGCCATAAAACGTATGTTTTCCCAATTATAATTCTTACCCCTGGTCAGATGAATGACATAATTTAGTCACATGAGAAAACGATACTGTTTTTATGAATGAAATATAAAAGGAGTTAATATTTTTGTTGTCTCAATGGACGTGTGTATGGATGGTTATCTCAGTTGACATGTGTATGGATGGATGGTTGTCTCAATGGACCTGTGTATGGATGGATGGTTGTCTCAGTGGACATGTGTATGGATGGATGGTTGTCTCAATGGACGTGTGTATGGATGGTTGTCTCAATGGACATGTGTATAGATGGTTGTCTCAGTGGACGTGTGTATGGTTAGATGTTTGCCTCAATAGACATGTGTATGGATGGATGTCTCAGTGGACATGTGTATGGATCGATAGTTGTATCCATGGACTTCTGCATGGATATATGGTTGTCTCAATGGACGTGTGTATGGATGGTTATCTCAGTGGACATGTGTATGGATGGATGGTTGTCTCAATGGACCTGTGTATGGATGGATTGTTGTCTCAATGGACCTGTGTATAGATGGTTGTCTCAGTGGATGTGTGTATGGATTGACGATTGTCTCAATAACCATGTGTATCGATCGATAGTTGTCTCAATGGACGTGTGTATGAATTGATAGTTGTCTCAATGGACGTGTGTATCGAAAGATCTTTGTCTCAATGAACATGTGTATGGATGGTTGTCTCAATGGACGTGTGTAGTGTGTATGGATGGTTGTCTCAATGGACCTGTGTAGTGTGTATGGATGGTTGTCTCAGTGGATATGTGTATGGATTGATAGATGTCTCAATGGACGTGTGTATGGATGGATGGTTGTCTCAATGGACATGTGTATGGATGTTTGTCTCAATGGATGTGTGTATGGATGGTTGTCTCAGTAGATGAGTGTATGGATTGATAGATGTCTCAATGGACGTGTGTATGGATGGATGGTTGTCTCAATGGACGTGTGTATGGATGGATGTCTCAGTAGACGTGTGTATGGATGGATGGTTGTCTCAATAGACATGTGTATGGATGGATGTCTCAGTGGACGTGTGTATGGATGGTTGTCTCAATGGACATATGTATGGATGGATGGTTGTCTTAATGGACATATGTATGGATGGATGATTGTCGCAATGGTCGTGTGTATGGATAAATGGTTGTCTCAATTGACATGTGTATGGAGGGATGGTTGTCTTAATGGACATGAGTGTGGATCGATAGTTGTATCCATGGACTTCTGCATGGATATATGGTTGTCTCAATGAACGTGTGTATGGATAGGTGTTTTTCTCAATGAACATGTGTATGGATCGATGGTTGTCTCAATGGACGAGTGTATGGATGGTTGTCTCAATGGATGTGTGTATGGATGGATTGGTGTCTCAATGGACGTGTTTATGGATGGCTGGTTGTCTCCATGGACATGTGTACGGATGGATGGTTGTCTTAAATGACGTATTTATAAATGGATGGTTGTCTCAATGGACGTGTATATGGATGGCTGTCTCAATGGACGTGTGTATGGATGATTGTCTCAATGGACATTTGTATGGATCAATAGTTGTCTCAATGGACGTGTTTATTGATTGTTGGTTGTCCCAATGGACGTGTTGATGGATCGCTGGTTGTCTCAGTGGACATGTGTATGGATCCATAGTTTCTCAATGGACGTGTGTATGGATGGTTGATTGTTTCAATGAGCATGTGTATGGATGGATGCTTGTTTCAATGGGCATGTGTATGAATGGGTGGCTTTCTCAATGGACATGTGTATGGATGGATGATTGTGTCTCAATAGATTTGTGTAAAGTTATCTCAATGGACGTGTTTATAGCTGGTTGTTTCAATGGACATGTGTATGGATGATTATTTCAATGGATGTTAGTGTATGGATAAATGGTTGCCTCAATGGACGTGTGAATGAATGGATGATTGTCTCAGAGAATGTTAGTGTATGGATAGATGGTTGCCTCAATGGACATGTGTATGGATGGACGATTGTCTCAATGGATGTTAGTGTATGGATTGTTGGTTGCCTCAATGGACATGTGTATGGATGATTGTTTCAATGGATGTTAGTGTATGGATAGATGGTTGCCTCAATGGACGTGTGTATGCATGGATGATTGTCTCAATGGACATGTGTTTGGATGGATAATTGTCTGAATGGATGCTAGTGTATAGATAGAAGGTTGCCTCAATGGACGTGTGTATGGATGATTGTTTCAATGGATGTTAGTGTATGGATAAATGGTTGCCTTAATAGACGTGTGTATGGATGCATGATTGTCTCAATGGACATGTGTATGGATGATTGTTTCAATGGACATGTGTAAAGATATATGGTTGCCTCAATGTACGTGTGTATGGATGGATGATTGTCTCATTGGATTTTAGTGTATGGATAGATGGTTGCCTCAATGGACATGTGTATGGATGATTGTTTCAATAGATGTTAGTGTATGAATAGATGGTTGCCTCAATGGATATGTGTATGGATGATTGTTTCAATGGATGTTAGTGTATGAATAGATGGTTGCCTCAATGGACATGTGTATGGATGGATGATTGTCTCAATGGATGTAAGTGTATGGATAGAAGGTTGCCTCAATGGACGTGTGTATGGATGATTGTTTCAATGGATGTTAGTGTATGGATAAATGGTTGCCTTAATAGACGTGTGTATGGATGGATGATTGTCTCAATGGATGTTAGTGTATGAATAGAAGGTTGCCTCAATAGACATGTGGATGGATGATTGTATCAATGGATGTTAGTGTAGGGATAGATGGTTGCCTCATTGGACATGTGTATGGATGGATGATTGTCTCAATGGATGTTAGTGTATGGATAGATGGTTATCTCAGTGGACGTGTGTATGGATGGATGGTTGTCACACTGTATGTGTGTCTGGGTGGATGGTTGTCTCATCTGCTGTGTGTCTGGATGGTTGGTTGTCTCATTGGCTGTGTGTATGGATAGATGGTTTTCTCATTGGATGTGTGTATGTATAGATGGTTGTCTCAACGAATGTGTGTAGAGATGTACTGATGTTTAATTGGATGTGTATTGATGGATTGATGGCTCAATAGATATGTGTATTGATGGGTTGTTGTATCAATGGATATGTGTATGGACGGATGATTGTCTCATTGTATGTTTGTATGGATGGACGGTTGTTTCAGAGCATGTGTGAAGCTGTTTGTGATGTGATAAATGGTCTGGTGTATAGGTTGGTGTATCTGGTTAGTGACTCTATGAGTGTTTGTATGGATAAAATAGTATATGTATGGATTTACATATTGTTTTGTCATTTGAATAGGTGGGGGCGCCCGTGGTGTAGCGGTAGAGCCGCCGCCTTCTTACTCCTCTGACTACTTTGCCTCTCACCGTGTAGGTTTGAGTCCCGTTCGGGGCAGAGGACTTAATGTGGAAAAGTATCCCATTTGATTTGTGGTGCATTCGTAGTTCTACACAGACATGTGTCTGGTATCTTCCTCTACCAAAATAGTTGGACATCGTTATAATGATCATAATTTGGTCACTGCAGTGTATTTCAAAAACAAAACAAAAAATCATTAAAAAACAACAAAAAAACAAACAAAAAACATATATGTATGTTGAGTCAGGTTGATTTTCCATTTTTACTTGTATCTCTTGACATTGTAGATCTTTAATATTACTTTTTAACAGACATAAATTAGGTGAATTAGGTAAATTAAATCGAAAGTATGCATTGAAAGTGTAAATCTTTCATAATATGTCATGGAGTTTATTAAGTTATAAACTATGAGTTATGCATACATGTATATACATTCTATTATTGCAACAAAATACATGGTTTTGATTTAGTTAATGTTGAATAAAATAAACCTTGTTTGTAATTCGATTATTGGTGTGTTGAAAAGTCTCATTTGGGAGACAGAAACATATTTCCTAAAATAAAATTTGTCATCCTAGACATGTTTGCTGCAGTATTGGTAAAAAAGTGCACTTTGTCAATTTAGTGTAATTGTTGCATTCTTTGAGAAATATGAGAGAAATAAGCCATTTACTATGCTGAAAAGTTAACACAGTGTTGTCAGCACTTTTCCATTAGTTAATGGCGGCAGTGCTTTTGCCTTTTGGCCCATCAGAAAATTATTCCTATTTCAAGTTGTATTTGCCATAATTTATATCCAGCATTCAACTCTATAGTCATTCTTTTATGTAAATCTTTGATATAATTCATTTAAAACTCAAATATTGCTATCAATCCCAGATTTTTCAGTGATTGCATGTTTTTCTGTGTCTGCCGTGTTAAATTTATAATCATCACATTGCAGTGGGATTTTTTGTTTATTTTGAAGCTAAATTTAACACATATTTATACATGTTTGTGCAGGGCATTACTGTCTTGAGGGGATTTTACAATGGACTACTGGTGTTAACTTGTATTAACATGTGGAGACAACTAATACTAGCCTAAACCATGTGACAGACCAGATCTTGCATATTAAGCCTCAGGAAAAATAGATCGGTCTTCTTGAATGATTTTAATTTGGGACATGCATTATGACTGTCAAGTCTTAAAGTCTAGCTTCCCAAGGTAATACACTGGTATTACACCAATAAACAGTATCACAGCTTTTGATAGAATATTGGCATTTGTGTTAGTCATAAGGAAAACACTAATGATAAATATTTAAAATAATGATTAATAATGACTTAAAATTTCTTTAGCAATTGTTTCTTTGGATTTTTTTTTATGAAATCATTCTTAGGACTTTACAGTAAATAACTCCTATTACTCGACTGTGTCAAGCCAAGTTTGAAATGACAAATACCATTTAAAACAGCAGAATACTATGAAAATTTGGTTGAAAATGGACATTTTGTGTAATTGCGAAGGGTCCGGTCAGGAAAACAAGTATGAATTTAAAGAAAAAAACAAAAAAAAACAAACAAAAAAAAAACAAAAAAAAAAACGCTGCAATTAATGGTGTTGGAATGTTTTTTGTATGTATTGTAAGTCTTTCAAGTGAGTTTTTTTATGGATATGTGGATGGATAAATTGTCATATAAATGGATAATTTTGGTGTGCATTGACGCATGTAAAAAATAACACATTTACAATTGTAAAAAGATAAAACAGAAATCAGTATATAGTGCAATTATCTATTTATGTTGACTTGAAGCCAAATTTCTTTGGTTTAAAGTTTGCATCAGCAAGTCAACACAATATCTTTCTTTTCATTGTCAAAACAGTATAAAAAGATCATAACATTATTTCAGTCTTTGACAAGACCTGTAAACCGTGGCCTGACTTCACCAAATAGGTCCGTTAAATTTTATAAGTTAAATGGACCGATAATTTTGACCCAAGAAGCACAGTATCATCATCAGTTCCAGATACTAGTGGTCCAGTGTTTGATCCAGAGTCACAATAAAGCAAAACAGTCATAAAAATAGGTGTGCTTAATTTGCCCTGCTCACACTCACAGTGAGTTATGGACGTTATACCTTGATTTATAGGCCTATTATCAGGTTATATGATCTGCATGATGTGACAGATAACACTGCTTCAAGCAAACTGTGATGGGGCGAATAAAATCTAATACATCAAATCTTTACTCACTACCATCGACTTGGGCTTACATCAATAAGATGCTAAAAAAAAAAAAAACTTTCTGCTGGAAATGCAATGTACTCTAATTTTTTAAAGTACTACTGTCTTTTTATTTCAGGTTGGTCTGAGGTACGGAACTGTCTGATAAACCTCTACCAAAATTTGATAAAATCTTCTGTCGCTGCTGTGCCCTCTTCCACGAGAGAGACTGGTATCGACAACATCTATGCCATACCAGAATTGAAGTTGAAGCAGTCAGCTGATAGAAACGAAAAGTCATTAAATCTTGAGGACATTTTCTTTACTGATGGGAAGAAATGCTACAACATCTATGTAACTGGAGATGCTGGTATGGGGAAAACAGCACTTTCCAAATATATTTTATCATCCTGGTGTAAGATTCAACAAGACAAAACCAATACTGACGAGATGGCTCTGAAACAGTTTGATTTTCTTTTTTACATTTCACTGAGACATGCAGCTGGCCAATTTGACATCGAGGAAATGATTGAGTCCCAGCTTCTCAAGCATTTTGTACCTTACAATAAAATACTTATGTTGTTTGAATCAAAGTTTATTCTGAATGAACTATTTAAATTTTATGCAGAACAATGCTTGATAATCCTCGATGGCTTAGATGAATGGAGAGCAACAAAAGATTCAGCCAATCCTCACATTAGTAACGGAGTTCCAATGAGAAATCCGTTTTTGAAATATACAATAATTACATTTACACGGCCATGGAAACTAGAAGATTTGCGACTGAAGGACTCCGAAGTGGATATGCAGATCAACATAACTGGGGTTAAAACCATCCGTAAGTTTATAAAGAAGTTAATTACTTACTTCAACACACAGGAAAATAGAAATAAGACCGACAGAGATTTTTATATGGATTTAAAAAAAGCTGATCTGATTAAGATGCAGGATACACCATTTCTCCTCAAGCATCTTATATGTTTGTGGTTTTACAATAAAGAGTTTGGAAAGTCGAAGACAGAGGTCTACACGAATTTGCTTGAGCTTTGGTTTGAGATAGCGGAAAAGAGAGAGGGTAGGGGGGCTTTCAAACATCCAAATGATCCGTCTATCACAACACCGAATGTTTTCAAGAAAAATGGAAAATGTAATAATTATAAGACTTTGCTAATGGCTGTTGGAAAGTTGGCATTTGCAACATTATTGCAGCGGGGTAGAATGCAATTGGTGTTTGATGATGTTTCATCAGATGAGCTCGGTGTTACTGAAGATGAAGTGGAGCTCATTATGAGCATATGTCTTAACGTTGGTATTCTTACTCAGAGTATTGTGCCAGATATGACTTCCAAGAAGAGAGCCATTTCGTTTACTCACAAAACATTTCAAGAATATTTTGCTGCCTTATATGTATGTTTCGGCAAATATATTGAAAATATTGAGTCCATAATTATAGATATGACTGAGATGGAAGAATTCTTAATATTTCTAAGTGGGATGAAGCCTAATGAATTTGAAAGGTTCATGAAAGTTCAACTGGAGAAAAAGGCTTTCAGTTATCAATTTTGTTCTACCAGAAGCTCGTACTCGTACATGTCAGTACAAAAACTTGTGAACAAATGCTGCATTGAAAGTGTATGTCAAAACAAGAATTACTGTCCAAAAGTAAACTTAAGAGGCATTGTATGGAATGAAGAAAATATCATTGACCCCACACATTGTGGCCTAATGCCAACTTTTAATAAAGAACAACATATGATTATTTGTGATAGTGGTATTATAGATTTGTCAATACTGGATAAGCTGAGATATATTGAACTACAAAACATAACTGCTACAGAGGTCTGTCTGAGCCCACTCATTCAGACTCTTATTCTTAATAGCATTAAATTGTTAAAACACAGTGGAATAGTGTCTCTGATGGAAAGTGTGTCCAGCATGAAAACACTATCGGAAATATACATGACTGATATTACCTGCAAAGAGCTACATAGTGATTCTGAACAATGTTCCCTTAATGTAGATTTATCAAAGCTGTATGGTCTGAGACGTATTGTACTGTCTGGAATGTCTGCTACAGAGGTGTGTCTTAGCCCAGCCATTGAGGGGCTTAATCTTTATAATATTAAATTGTTAAAACACAGAGAAATAGTGTCTCTGATGGAAAGTGTGTCCTGCATGAAAACACTAAGGGATATAGAATTAATTGATATTACCTGCAAAGAGCTACATAGTGATTCTGAACAATGTTCTCTTAAAGTAGATTTATCAAAGCTGGATAAGCTGAGATATATTAATCTGTCTGGAATGTCTGCTACAGAGGTGTGTCTGAGCCCAGCCATTGAGTGGCTTACTCTAAATAACATTACAATGTTAAAAATCAGTGGAATAGTGTCTCTGATGGAAAGTGTGTCCATCCTGAAAACACTAGAGGTTATAGAAATGACTGATATTACCTGCAACGAGCTACATAGTGATTCTGAACAATGTTCCCTTAATGTAGATTTATCAAAGCTGGATAAGCTGAGAGATATTGAACTGTCTGGAATGTCTGCTACAGAGGTCTGTCTGAGCCCAGCTATTGAGAGGCTTACTTTAAATAACATTACATTGTTAAAACACAGTGAAATAGTGTCTCTGATGGAAAGTGTGTCCAGCATGAAAACACTAAGGGATATAGAATTAACTGATATTACCTGCAAAGAGCTACATAGTGATTCTGAACAATGTTCCCTTAATGTAGATTTATCAAAGCTCGATGATCTGAGATATATTAAACTGTCTGGAATATCTGCTACAGAGGTGTGTCTGAGCCCAGCCATTGAGGGGCTTACTCTTGATAATATTAAATTGTTAAAACACAGTGGAATAGTGTCTCTGATGAAAAGTGTGTCTAGTATGAAAACACTTAAGTATATAATCATGCGTGATATTTACTGCAGAGAACATGGTAGACATGAATGTTTTCTGAATGTAGATTTATCCAAGCTGGATAAGCTGAGTCATGTTCTACTGTGGAACATAACTGCTACTGAGGTGTGTCTGAGCCCAGCCATTGAGATGGTTTATCTTGATGACATTAAATTGTTAAAACACAGTGGAGTTGTGTCTCTGATGGAAAGTGTGTCCAGCATGAAAACACTACAGGCTATACAAATGACTGATATTACCTGCAAAGAGCTACATAGTGATTCTGGGCAATGTTCCCATAATGTAGATTTATCAAAGCTGGATAATCTGAGCCCAGAAACCGCTTGTGTCACTCCTAAAAATCTTAAAAAGTTAAAGCAGAGAGCACACGTTAACATGGCAACAGAGAGGTGTATTCCTGTTTTTATGTATGAGATGGGGCTGCTCGTGCAGAGAAAGAGTAGCTCAATCTTGAAATTAAACTGTTAAATGTTGGTGGATTAGTTTCTCCCTAATAGAATGTGTGATCAGCATAAAAAGGCTTGGTATGTAAACAGGCAAGCCTAACATACATGTTATATATTCACTGCACGGAACATGGTAGTAGTTCATGTTTCCTGAAAGTAGACCATGTCAAATCTGGATGAACAGAGAGAACTATTGCTCTGTTGGACATATCTGTCACGAATGTGAGTCTGAGTCCAGCCATGTAGGAAGTCACTGTTATCAGCATTAAATTGTTAAAGCAAAGTAGAAAAGATTCTCTGATGGAAAGCATGTCACAAATAAATGCATCTTTGAAATACAAGTGATACAAATTCTCTGCATAGAATGTGAACATTATAATTGCTTGAAACCTTTATTATGTCATTAAAGCTGTCCCTCTTAAACATAAGTAATGGTGATGAATTTTAATTTGATAAATAGTTTCTCTGAAAGTACCTTCAGCATGCAAGTGCAAATAACATTTACTGCATATATAAACGGCACATAACATGTATGTCACCAACATTTGTTCCATGATTGTTGAAATAAACCAGGATTGTTCAATGTTATCTTCTACTGCCATGTTTCCGAATGACACAGACTACAATGTTTTGACGAGACATCAAATGTCTGTTTTTTTATTTCCTGCAAAACATGAGAATCAAATGTTTGTTTGTTTATTCGGATTATCGTCCCACCCACAGTATTTCAGTTATCTGAAGACAGTGTCCACTTGAAGCAGATATAGTGCTACTTTCACTGTGTATAGGATGCCCTGAACACTTGGAATAATACCACACCCAGTCATATTATCCTGACACCGGGCTAACCAGTCGTGGAACGACCATTATATTTGCTTGAGCGTTAGCAAGAGAGCTATACCACTACCGTTTTTACGACTTTGGTATGTTGCGGCCCGGGATCGAACCTGGGGCCTCCCTACCGATTGCACTACCAGGTCCGGTCAAATGTTTGATTATGCATGTTGAGCATCTGTGTTTAATCGTATCTTTTGTTTCTTGATGGGAATATTGTATTATGGCATACAGAGTTTCAGGACCAAATACAGACAGCAATTGTAATCGTTATTAATATTGTTAATTTTGTTTAGTGTAGAAAGCGGACATAAACCGAAAACGGCACTGTTACTTTTTATTGAAGTTAAAAATTGGAAATAAACAATAATGAGCAATATTTTGAATGTGAAATTTATTTGTAAGAATAATGGACATATACTTATTTGAACATGTTGGTGTCATTTACTCCACACGTACTCTAAATTTCCGTAATTAATTTAATGCAGTTACATAATTACCTCTGTCCACACTTCACTATGTACATTCTAAGAAAAACAACTGTTGACTATAAAATGAACGAAATAGGGTAATATACATAAATAGTGTATTATTTTAAATGTTTTCTTTTATGAATTCTGTATATTTGTTGGCTATTTCAGAAATATATATTTTAAAGTATGGTCACTTTTATTTTTTTTTAAATCTTTTGCATTAGTTGTTTGTTTTGTATAATGTCACCACTTATCACAGTATCTTCCATTGTGTTGCAAAATAATTGTTGTATATAATGATTATTTTTTTTTATTTCTTGCTTATTATTGTATAAGTTTTTAACGTGTATTTGGGTTTGCACTGTGTATATATTGTTTGTTGTAGTTAGGATTTGCATAATAAATTGTGGTCAAATTATTATTCTGTATTGGATATCGCATATATATTTTTACTTTACTTGGGGGATATACTGGGGGAGGGTGGCTACTTTGACTGTAAGCTGAACGTTTTAGACCCTTCTTGTCAGAACCTTTTAGTGCTAGAGTCATTGTATGTGACTGATGTGTTCCTTAAGTGGTCCTCTTTCAGTATTGTCCAAACAATTCTGGTCTTTGACACATGACTGCCACTGACATAGCTCCCAATATTCTGATACGTTTAACAACATGGCTTGACAAATAGGCAAGTTTATCTTAAATGTATTCTGTCTCAAAACTAACATGACCATGCTTTTCTTGCAGAATAAGATCTCCGTTGATAGTTTGCTTACAACTTAGACATAAAGCATTCACAGTTCATTGCAGTTAAACTAAACCTGTATCAAGCTGTTTGTTGATGTCCTAGATTTCAATGCAAAAATTCATTTTGGGTAAACCTAACTCTGTCTATGCAACATAATAATTATTTTTTAAAAATCAAAATACCCGCAAACAATTGTATATTGTTACATGTTTTTATTCAGGAAACGCCTCATATAGCACCTTTAAGTAAGAATGGCGAGTGATATCAGTACAAAAGATCTCTCAATGAGATTTTTCAGTGTGTGATTTTTTAGCATTAAGCTATTAAGAGATATTGCTCAAGCTCAAATTTGTCTGTTAAATGTTTCCCTAACACCTCAATGTAATATAACAATACCATAACCTTGCCATACTGGAATTGTAACAACATGTGTCAGTAAGAAGTTTTCTTGGAGTCAAAATTGGAGCTTGAGCACAATCTCAGTTGAGAAACGTTTCTGAAAGTCGGACCAAGTCTTTGGTACAAGGATACGTAATTCGTGCTATTACCTGACATATATGCCGAACAGGTATCAGCGTCTGTCAAGTGTGTTTCGTAATAATTCCTGTAATAAGAGTTAATCAGGATAATCTTAGTGATGATCACGACGGAACCAAAAATAATGCACATTTACAACTTAATAATGCATGATGATTCAACGATGAACTATGTGTGTATGTATTAAAATGAAAAAAGGTGGGAAATTTAACTTGTGTGACTCTAGCATGACAATTTCAAAATCGTATTGGTCTGCTTGTACATAATTTGACATATTTGTTACAATATTAAACCCAAAACCATATATTTGTTGTATTGATGTTCATACATGTGTGCGTTATCAAAATGCTGTTTATTTCCTAGAACATTATATATATATATATATATTCCTTTGTTTGATCCAACTGTTATATAACATAAGTATGTGTCTTCCCTTTTCTGTACATAAAGCCCAGTATAACAACTTCATCGACTTCAAAATGTATAGTATTTTTTCAATTGTTCTTTAGTTATTATAATGTGATGCATCTTTCATGAAATAATCTGTGATGCAGCTTTCATTAAAAAATCTATGCTACAAATCCATGGATGTACCTTGTAGGACCGGCCGCAATAGCTCTATTGGTAGAGCGTCGGCTTGTGGATCGGGAGGGCGCGGGTTCAAACCCCGGCCGGGTCAAACCAAAGACTTTAAAGTAGTGGCTTCCCTCCTAACGCTCGGAGCTAAGGGGACAGTATTACGCCTGACTCGTCGGTGTGAGTAAAATCGACCGGCCGGGTTCAGTCATTGGGCACCTCATAAGTGCCCCTGTGCTATAATAATAGAAATGTCGCTGCACAGTATCGGCAAAATGCCGGCAAATCCAATCCAATTCATGCACCTTGTAAGTCATAAGAGGTGAACCTTGGTCATTATTTTATCCATTGTTTTTTTTTTAAAGCTTGATTGACTGTCAAGTGCTGGCTTTCCAAGAATTATTTGTCTTTCATTTTATATGCTGTGTTATTTATGATGTACCTTGGCAGTTATCAAGGGTGTGCCTTGGCTATAATTTTGTCCATTGAGAATTTTAAAGCTTGACAAACTCTCCTGGTTTGACAAGAATGATCTATCTCGCATTTCAAATAATGTGTTGTTTATCGAAGGATGTACCTTGTAAGTTAATAAGGATGTGCCTTGGCTATAATATTGTCCATCGGTAATGTTAAAGCTTGACAAACAGTGCTGGTTTGACAAGAATGATCTATCCCGCATTTTAAATTATGTGTTGTTTATCCAAGGATGTACCTTGTAAGTTATCAAGGATGTGCCTTGGCTATAATTTTGTCCATCGATAATATTAATGCTTGACAAACTCTCCATGTTTGACAAGAATTATCTATCTCTCATTTTAAATAATGTGTTGTTTATCAAAGGATGTACATTGTAAGTTATCAAGGATGTGCCTTGGCTATAATTTTGTCCATCGGTAATGTTAAAGCTTGACAAACAGTGCTGGTTTGACAAGAATGATCTATCCCGCATTTTAAATAATGTGTTGTTTATCCATGGATGCACCTTGTAAGTTATCAAGGATGTGCCTTGGCTATAATTTTGTCCATCGGTAATGTTAAAGCTTGACAAACAGTGCTGGTTTGACAAGAATGATATATCCCGCATTTTAAATAATGTGTTGTTTATCCAAGGATTTACCTTGTAAGTTATCAAGGATGTGCCTTGGTTATAATTGTGTCCATCGGTAATGTTAAAGCTTGAAAAACAGTGCTGGTTTGACAAGAATGATCTATCCCGCATTTTAAATAATGTGTTGTTTATCCAAGGATGTACCTTGTAAGTTATTAAGGATGTGCCTTGGCTATAATTTTGTCCATCGGTAATGTTAAAGCTTGACAAACAGTGCTGGTTTGACAAGAATGATATATCCCACATTTTAAATAATTTGTTGTTTATCAAAGGATGTACCTTGTAAGTTATCAAGGATGTTCCTTGTCTATAATTTTGTCCATCGGTAATATTAATGCTTGACAAACTCTCCTTGTTTGACAAGAATGATCTATCTCTCATTTTAAATAATGTGTTGTTTATCAAAGGATGTACATTGTAAGTTATCAAGGATGTGCCTTGGCTATAATTTTGTCCATCGGTTATGATAAAGCTTGACAAACAGTGCTGGTTTGACAAGAATGATCTATCCCGCATTTTAAATAATGTGTTGTTTATCCATGGATGCACCTTATAAGTTATCAAGGATGTGCCTTGGCTATAATTTTGTCCATAGGTAGAGCTAAAGCTTGACAAACAGTGGTGGTGTGACAAGACTGATCTATCCCGCATTTTAAATAATGTGTTGTTTATCCAAGGATTTACCTTGTAAGTTATCAAGGATCTGCCTTGGTTATAATTTTGTCCATCGGTAATGTTAAAGCTTGAAAAACAGTGCTGGTTTGACAAGAATGATATATCCTGCATTTTAAATAATGTGTTGTTTTTCCAAGGATGTACCTTGTAAGTTATCAAGGATGTGCCTTGGCTATAATTGTGTCCATCGGTAATGTTAAAGCTTGACAAACAGTGCTGGTTTGACAAGAATGATATATCCCACATTTTAAATAATGTGTTGTTTATCCAAGGATGTACCTTGTAAGTTATTAAGGATGTGCCTTGGCTATAAATTTGTCCATCGGTAATATTACTGCTTGACAAACTCTCCTTGTTTGACAAGAATGATCTATCTCTCATTTTAAATAATGTATTGTTTATCAAAGGATGTACATTGTAAGTTATCAAGGATGTGCCTTGTCTATAATTTTGTCCATAGGTAATGTTAAAGCTTGACAAACAGTGCTGGTTTGACAAGAATGATCTATCCCGCATTTTAAATAATGTGTTGTTTTTCCAAGGATGTACCTTGTAAGTTATCAAGGATGTGCCTTGGCTATAATTTTGTCCATCGGTAATGTTGAAACTTGACAAACTGTGCTGGTTTGACAAGAATGATCTATCCCGCATTTTAAATAATGTGTTGTTTATTCATGGATGCACCTTGTAAGTTATCAAGGATGTGCCTTGGCTATAATTTTGTCCATAGGTAATGTTAAAGCTTGACAAACAGTGCTGGTTTGACAAGAATGATCTATCCCGCATTTTAAATAATGTGTTGTTTATCCAAGGAATTACCTTGTAAGTTATCAAGGATGTGCCTTGGTTATAATTTTGTCCATCGGTAATGTTAAAGCTTGACAAACTGTGCTGGTTTGACAAGAATGATATATCCCACATTTTAAATAATTTGTTGTTTATCAAAGGATGTACCTTGTAAGTTATTAAGGATGTTCCTTGTCTATAATTTTGTCCATCGGTAATATTAATGCTTGACAAACTCTCCTTGTTTGACAAGAATGATCTATCTCTCATTTTAAATAATGTGTTGTTTATCAAAGGATGTACATTGTAAGTTATCAAGGATGTGCCTTGGTTATAATTTTGTCTATCGGTAATGTTAAAGCTTGAAAAAATAGTGCAGGTTTGACAAGAATGATCTATCCCTTATTTTAAATAATGTGTTGTTTATCCAAGGATGTACCTTGTAAGTTATCAAGGATGTGCCTTGGCTATAATTTTGTCCATCGGTAATGTTAAAGCTTGACAAACTCTCCTGGTTTGACAAGAATGTTATATCCCATATCTTAAATGCTGTGTTATTTATCCGAGGATGTACCTTGAAAGTTATCAAGGTCGTGTCTTGGCTATAATATTGCCTGTCATTGTAAAACTGTCATTGTACAGAATATTGTATTTTTTAAGGTGACTTAATTTAAGTAAGTTTCTGCTTGATTCTTGTTCAGTTATGGTATTTACCCTTTGTTTTTCTTTCTTCTTGTAACCTGCTTTCAATATTAAGTATAATGAATTTTATGCATTAAAAATTCAATACTTTATTTTTATTTCTTTTGTTTGATTGAATTTTTTCGTTGTATATACAGAATATGTTCTAATGTTTGTCCATATCACTAGTTTTAAACGTTTATATATATTTGCACTGATTGTAAATGTTTTGTGATTTTTTAATAATTGTTTGTTTTATGTTTTTAGTTCCCCTGAGTTCAGGGTTAGCTAGTTTGATCACCCACTACCCAGCATAAAGAATATAACATCATTATTTAAGCGACATTTTCTCTCAAACCGCCGGCACAAATTTAACCAAACCTCTTCAGAAGCTTCAGCCGGCAGGTGTGGTTAGGGAGTGGGGGTTGACAGGGGGAGAATTTAAAACTGTCAAAAACAAGGTCGCCAGTGATATTTCTCTTTTATGGCTATACAAGAAACAATAAGAGCTAGAGATTTGATATTTGGTTACATGTTTCTTCGGTGGCTCTGTATCAAGATTTTTTAAAGAATTTTTATCGTCAAAAACATGGCTGCCATGGGGTGGCCATTTGCCATATATTGTTTTATAAGAATTTTTTTTCAAAAATCATCTTTTCGGAAACCAAAAGAGCTAGAGCCTTGATATTTGGTATAATTCTCATAGGTTGGTATTGTATCAAGATGGTTAAAATAATGTTGATTCGTCAACAAGCATGGCTGTCAGGGGCGTTGCCATTCTCTATACATGTATATTATGATTATAGAGTAAAATTTTACCAGTCTTGTCAAAAAGTTCATAAGCTGACAGGGGCGTGGTCATTCTTTTTCATATATCGCTATGATGTAAAAAATGAAATCGTCATTGTAATGTTGCTTGTGTACATGCATTACAATTATTCTGGTCTGTTGAAACAATGTTAACATTTCTTGCTAATTTTGTCTTAATGTTTATGACACTCAGTCGAGCGATATAGGGCCACCATGACCCTCTTGGTATGTTTATTTTAAATGAAAAAGATGATTTGATTATTTAATTTAAAGATTTTAAGGAAACAAGTTGTATGTGGTATTACAAAGGTAATCATTAAATGGTCGGGTTTACAAACTAAATAATTTCCCGTTTCCGTTTTTATTTCATTTAATGAGTTAACAACATATTAACGTTACTCGGTAGGAGTTTTGTGTGGGTTGATGACGCATAAAGTCGCACGATCTGCACTTCATACGTTAAAATGTTATGGTCAAACTTTTGGGTCTCTATCGAGTCACTCCGAGCATTGTGTATGACTTGTGTATTCACATGACATAAACGGTCGCATGCACAGGTTAGTGACGTACGTACTCACATGACCTGTATGGCCGCATGCACAGTTAGTTTACTTACGTACTCACATGACCTGTATGGTCGCATGCATAGTTAGGTGACTTATGTACTCACATGACCTGTATGGCCGAATGCAATGCACAGTTTAATGACTTACGTACTCACATGACCTGTATAGTCGCATGCACAGGTTAGTGAAGTACGTATTCAAATGACCAGTCAGGCCGCATGCACAGTTAGGTGACTTACGTACTCATATGACCTGTATAGCCGAATGCAGAGTTAGGTGACTTCCGTACTCACATGACCTGTATGGCCGCATGCACAGTTAGGTGACTTCTATAATCAAATGGCCTGTATGGCCGAATGCACAGTTAGGTGACGTACGTACTCAAAGACCTGTAGGGCCGCATGCACAGTTAGGTGACTTACGTACTCACATGACCTGTATGGCCGCATGCACAATTAGGTGACTTACGTACTCACATGACATGTATGGCCAAATGCATAGTTTTTTGACTAACGTACTCACATGACCTGTATGGCTGCATGCACAGTTAGGTGACTTACGTACTCTAATGACCTGTAGGGCCGAATGCACAGTTAGGTGACTTACCTACTCACATGACCTAAATGCACAGTTATGTGCCTTACAAATTCACATGACCTGTATGGCCACATGCACAGTTTAGTGACGTACGTACTAACATGACCTGTATGGCCGCTTACACAGTTAGGTGAATTACGTACTCACATGACCTGTATAGTCGCATGCACAGTTTAGTGAAGTACGTACTCACATGGCCTGTATGGCCGCATGCACAGTTAGGTGACTTACGTACTCACATGACCTGTATGGCCGAATGCACAGTTTAATGACTTACGTACTCACATGACCTGTATAGCCGCATGCACAGTTTAGTGAAGTACGTACTCAAATGACCTGTCTAGCCGCATGCACTATTAGGTGACTAACGAACTTACATGACCTGTACAGCCGCATGCACAGTTAGGTGACTTCCATACTCAAATGGCCTGTATGGCCGAATGCACAGTTAGGTGACTTACGTACTCAAATGACTTGTAGGGCCGCATGCACAGTTAGGTGACTTACGTACGCACATGACCTGTAGGGCCGCATGCACTGTTAGGTGACTTACGTACTCACATGACATGTATGGCCGAATGCACAGTTTTGTGACTTACGTACTCACATGGCCTGTATGGCTGCATGCACAGTTAGGTGACTTTTGTACTCAAATGACCTATAGGGCCGCATGCACAGTTAGGTGACTTACGTACTCATATGGCCTGTATGGCCGAATGCACAGTTATGTGCCTTACGTCTTCACATGACCTGTATGCCCGCATGCACAGGTATGTGACTTATGTACTCACATGACATGTATGGCCGCATGCACAGTTATATGACTTACGTACTCACATGACCTGTATAGTCGCATGCACAGTTTAGTGAAGTACGTACTCAAATGACCTGTCTAGCCGCATGCACTATTAGGTGACTAACGAACTCACATGACCTGTATAGCCGCATGCACAGTTAGGTGACTTCCATACTGAAATGGCCTGTATGGCCGAATGCACAGTTAGGTGACTTACGTACTCAAATGACCTGTAGGACCGCATGCACAGTTAGGTGACTTACGTACGCACATGACCTGTAGGGCCGCATGCACAGTTAGGTGACTTACGTACTCACATGACATGTATGGCCGAATGCACAGTTTTGTGACTTACGTACTCACATGGCCTGTATGGCTGCATGCACAGTTAGGTGACTTTTTGTACTCAAATGACCCGTATGGCCGCATGCACAGTTAGGTGACTTACGTACTCATATGGCCTGTATGGCCGAATACACAGTTGTGTGCCTTACGTCTTCACATGACCTGTATGCCCGCATGCACAGGTATGTGACTTATGTACTCACATGACATGTATGGCCGCATGCACAGTTATATGACTTACGTACTCACATGACATGTATGGCCGCATGCACAGTTCGGTGACTTGCGTACTCAAATGGCCTGAATGGCCGCATGCACAATTAGGTGACTTACGTACGCACATGACCTGTAGGGCCGCATGCACAGTTAGGTGACTTACGTACTCACATGACATGTATGGCCGAATGCACAGTTTTGTGACTTACGTACTCACATGGCCTGTATGGCTGCATGCACAGTTAGGTGACTTACGTTCTCAAATGACATGTAGGGCCGCATGCAAAGTTAGGTGACTTACGTACTCATATGGCCTGTATGGCCGCATGCACAGTTAGGTGACTTACGTACTCATATGGCCTGTATGGCCAGATGCACAGTTAGGTGACTTACATACTCACATGACCTGAATGCACAGTTATGTGCCTTACGTATTCACATGACCTGTATGCCCGCATGTACAGTTATGTGACTTATGTACTCACATGCCATGTATGGCCGCATGCACACTTATGTGACTTTCGTACTCACATGACATGTATGGCCGCATGCACAGTTAGGTGACTTGCGTACTCAAATGACCTGTATGGCAGAATGCACAGTTTTGTGACGTACGTACTCACATGACATGTATGGCCGAATGCACAGTTATGTGACTTACGTACTCACATGAACTGTATGGCCGAATTAACAGATAAGTGGCTTACGTACTCACATGGCGTGTATGGCCGCATGCACAGTTAGGTGACTTACATACTCAAATGACCTATATGGCCGAATGCACAGGTAGGTGATTAAAGTACTCACATGACCTGTAGGCCAAATGCAGTAATGTGACTTACGAACTCACATGAACTTGTATGGCCGAATTAACATTTAAGTGGCTTACGTACTCACATGGCCTTATGGCAGCATGCACAGTTAGGTGACTTACGTACTCAAATGACCTTTATGGCCGAATGCAGTTATGTGCCTTACGTACTCACATGACCTGTATGGCGCCTGCACAGTTAGGTGACTTACGTTCTAAATGACCTATATGGCCGAATGCACAGTTAGCTAACTTACGTACTCAGATGACCTTTATGGCCGCATGCACAGTTTGGTGACTTACGTACTCAAATGACCTGTATGGCCGAATGCACAGTTAGGTGACTTATGTACTCACATGACCTGTATGGCCGACAAACAGTTTAGAGCTTTACGTACTCACATGGCCGCATGCACAGTTATGTGCCTTACGTACTCAAATGGCCTGTATGGTCGCATGCACAGTTAGGTGACTTACGTACTCACACGACCTGTATAGCCTCATGCACAGTTAGGCGACTTACGTACTTACATGACATGTATGGCCGAATACACAGTTTTGTGACTTACGTACTCACATGGCCTGTATGGCTGCATGCACAGTTAGGTGACTTACGTAGTCAAATGACCTATATGGCCGCATGCAGTTATGTGACTTACGTACTTACATGGCATGTAAGGCCGCATGCACAGTTATTTGACTTACGTACTCAAATGGCCTGTATGGCCGCATGCACAGTTAGGTTATTTACTTACTCAAATGACCTATATGGCCGAATGCACAGTTAGGTGAGTAAAGTACTCACATTACCTGTATGGCCGAATGCAGTTAACTGACTTACGAACTCACATGAACTGTATGGCCGAATTAACAGTTAAGTAGCTTACGTACTCACATGGCCTGTATGGCCGCATGCACAGTTAGGTGACTTACTTACTCAAATGACCTATATGGCCGAATGCACAGTTAAGGGACTAAAGTACTCACATGACCTGTATGGCCGAATGCAGTTATGTGACTTACGTACTCACATGAACTGTATGGCCGCATGCACAGGAGATAATTTGCCAACCTAAAACAACACAATCTTTAGAAGAGAAACATGTTCAGACCAAATATAACTAAATCTTTTTGTTAGTCATTGTGGCTCAACATTGCTTTGATTCTTTCGGAATCAAACCAGGTCGCTTTGAGGACCCGTTTGTCAAACACATCCGCCGTCATTTTGTAATTTTATATCTTTGTTACCTTACCCTTGGGCAGATGGTTGATTATTTGTATAGCGACATTATACTCACATTGTGTTATCTTTAGTACAATTACATGTTATGTTCTTTGCAGACTTACTGTTGTTGTTTCTTAACCCAAACTAAGCCATGACAGAAAATAATGGATAGATAAGTATACACACATACTGATTCAATTAAAGAACAATTATACAACAATTTACTACACATAATGTTGAGGTAAAATACAGGCATGATTTTAAGCTTGAAGAAAAAATAGCTGAAAATGAAAATGAAGTGTTTTACCGGTTTAATTAAAGGTTTTACGGCCGGGGGTCTGGGAAGCTATGGGAAAATGGTGCAAAATCCTGCATTCTGGGCCTCTCCTGAGCACCTTTTGATGTTTTCAAAATCAAGTGTTTTTTACAGATTTTTTCAAACTTGAAAACAATGTTATGATTTTTCATGCCCATACCTAGATATTTTTGGGACAGTTTGATATTCCATTAAAACTACATCCCAGTGGAGGAATTCTTTTTCAATAGATCCTTGTGTACAGAGGAAATATAGGTCAAACATTGATGTTGGTAATTAAAATAATGTTTTTTTTGTTCTTAGTTGCTTGTTAATATTATTTTGTCATTATCCTAATGCACTGTTTTCAAATCTGGCAACTGGCTTAATGTCTTTAACAATTTAAGACCAAAGAAAAAGAAAATTATCTTAAACATGTGAATTCAGTATCATCAAGTAAGAAGTAAGTGACACAATAAACTTGATAACATTGATAACAAGTCCAACTGATTTCAGTGTTCAATATCAATTATTTAACCCTTTGTTTGACTTTGTTTGCAGACTCAGAATGACACAGTTTCGATTTTTTGGCGGCCTTTGCAAAAAGTTATTTTGCCTTCCTTTTTGTTAACACCTTATCTCTTGAAATGACAATATTCAATGTTCGTTTTCGCTCCTCTGATTGTTCCTTCTTTGTTGCAAGAGCAGTTTTGTACTGGCGACATGAACTTCTCAAATTTGCACATAATGATGCATCAACGTTTTCATGCAAGTAGTATTTCTTCTTGAAATATTCCACTGCACTCTTATCAGCTGACTTGGGAATATTTCACATTTTGTATTGAATTGTAAGTGTCAATGTTAATCCTCCCAGATTTACTGTCAATTACATCATTCATTATATTAAATGAACTTTCCACTTGTGGGCCATGAAAGCAGCTTAAGATGGACTTCACCATCTTTGTCAAACATGGATATTTCAGATGAACTTCCTTCTTACCCCACCATACATCTATTCGTTCTCCTTCCTCAATGTCTGGAATTGTATCAGTCTGAAATTTCCTGACCTCCAAATCATACTTATCTTTTTCATCATCAGCTAATACATTGGTAACCAAACCTGGTAGCTTTGCGAGATAACCCAGAGAAAGTGAATGACCTCTAGAATCCGGATGAATTGCAGATACTGCTTTCAGGAAAACATTACAAATTGGCAGCTTCTCCTGAAGTGTCTTGCCACATGCAACATATGCATCTTCAACCTGAAATATAAAATGAAATAAAATTTTCTATATGAGAAATAATTGTACATGTATTCAACATAAATAAATCATTTTAAAACACAATATCAAATATATTTCTATTCAAATTAAATGTTCTTTTCAGTGTGCATGATGTATGTGTATTTATTTCAAATTAATTTTCTATGAAGTATGCACAGCTTCCAATTCACATTGGTCAGCTGCAAGTGTATTTTTGAGATGATACTCGATTACATTCATGCAAATTGTCTGTCTTCTTCTTGTAACACCACTGTGTCCACATCTGATTTTTAGTCTCCAAACTTGTACAATATATTCATGTACAGGAACAAATACATACTTGTTTCAAACTTTTTGACAAGATGGTCTTTTGCTGGAGATTTCACTACGATTTTTGTAGCTCTTGCACCTAGAAACATCTTCTCTTGCTTTAGGAGGTTCTGTTTTGAAGTTATGTCAAGCTTCTTAAGTTTTCTAGATGATGTAGCTGTGCTGATGATCTCTGGCTTCACATAACATCCAACAAACTCCTTCAATAACTGAACCTGTTCATAAATTTAAATTGTTATTAAAAGACATTTATGAAATTGATGTTTACTGTCTACTAACACGAATGAATGTTTTACATGTGAGTGCAAAACAGTAAATACATGTACATCTGCAATAAAGTTATTTGCTACATGTGTAAAATGAGGTGAAACACAATTGAAACACTAAGTTCGTGAACATCCATCTGTTTCTTCACTTTTGTCTACTGATATGAATATCTATGAAAATCAATATGTATTTGCATACACCAACAAATACAAAAAAAACACTCACATTCCCATGAGTTCATATTCTTCTGATGTTCAATTAATCAAAAGTCTGGTAAAAAAGTGAATGTGATGACTATCATTTTAGTATTAAAAAAACTACACATACATGCTGCTCATGCAACTCATGAATAAATGGCTCCTTCATTTTGAACAAATTGACAAATTGCTGCAAAAGGGGCAAAGCTTAAGAATTCAACCCCATGATCATCTTCGTTGATTTCCTCTGGTAGAAAAGCTTGTCTGCAATTCTTTCTTTACGATCACGCCCCTCTTTTGTTAATTTCTTATCAAGTAGCACCTGAAAAAAGAGACCAATTCTAATTTAAAATATGTAGGACATTCAAGATATTAAATTAAGATAAATGAATATGCAGACAACATACATGTACAGTTCTTAAAACATGTACAAACTACAAATGTTTAAAAATATAAAAGAAAAAAAAACATATTCATCACCTTCTTAATTTCCAAAAAATAAATCACTTCAGAGTTTTAGTATAACATTATATTGTGTTTTCTTAACAATGTATTCCGCCATCCATTATGTCCATATATATATGTCATACCAGTTTAATTTGCAATTATATTGATCATTAATTTATAAAATTATTTGAGCAAGAAAACATACTAGTCTTATGTGCACTGTATTTGTGTGTGTAAAGATTTGAGATATGCATTCATTCAATAACTGAGATCCTTCTGGATTTAAAATTAAAATCTTACCATGATCTAGTCAATATTGCCAAGAATCAAACCGAACATTGTCAAAAATGCTGTAAATGAAAATAAGTAACTGTAAAACAAACCATGCAAACATCATGAAAATATAAGGTCAAACAATAATCTGTCTTCCCTGGAAGTTATATTCTGAATGAAATAAACATTTTCTTTTCTGTTACTGGGATGCCATTCCAAGGAAGACTGAATCATTTTTTTTTTTCAAATATTAAAACATGCTTAACTTACTTATGTAGCAAACACTTTCAGTAAAGAACAATGAACAAAACACAACAAAAACATATCAAAAGCAAACAAACCTTTCTTATCTCTGTTATTCTTTCTCTAGAAGCTTCTGACACCACAAGTCTATGGTATGTCTCAAGAACAACAGGCAGGTACTTTACTTTCTCTGAGTGTTTATCTGATGCCCATGGAAAATAGAACACTGTATAGCATTCCAACAGCCGTAAAGTGTCAAGGGTAATATCGTATACGGACAGCCATCTATGGCTAACGTATCTTCCAGGCATAGTAAATTTCACACCAAGCATGTCACATACTTCTTGAAATAGTTCTCTGAGATCCAGAGACCACTTGAAATCGTTGAATAAATCATTGTATAACTGTTCGACCAACCAATTAAAAGGCTTACAAAAGGCTTTAGCAGCAATGTGAACATGATGGCATGTGTCGCCATCTATGTCCACAAGATGTGGTGCTTTTTGATTCCTAAGGCGCACTTCAAGCCCAGACTTTGACCCACACATAACATCACAACCATGAGTACAGACATCAAGTTTTTCCATGGAATTTCATGTTTCTCCATCAGTGTAACAACTTCATTAAAAAGTGAGTCACTGTTAACCTTAATACATGACAAAGATGCAAAATGCTGTACAACCACTTGATTTCTTTGCGGACAGAAATAGCTTACTAGAATTGTTAAAACTTTCTGAAAGTTGGAACTTGTACTTTCATCCATATTGAAAGAGAAAGGTGTACATTTTAAAGTTGCGACTAGCTGTTCAGCAAAGGTCTTTCCAATACCATATTGTGTCTTGTAAGAGGCGGTTGTTCGATTCATATGCATAAACTCGAGTGCTTTTGGGTCAGATGCTAAGGCTTTGGCGAGATCAATTATTCCTGGAACAACCGAAAAGGAGAGAGATGTCTCTGCGGTAAATCCGAGAACCATGGCCTCAGCATTGAGTATCCTGTCATTTAATGGGGTCAGAGTTAAAGGTACTGGTTCTTCTATTACCGCTGTATTTTTAAAAGCGGGATGAATTCCGTATGGTACATTTCCTTTGCGACTGTCAATTGGATAACCAGATTTAGCTGAAAAGAGAAATGGAAAACATATAACTGCAGTGATTTGGATAAAATATTTAACCGATCATTATTCAATTAAGTCCTTGCATTTGTTATCTGAACGACAAAACTTGTACAACAATTAATTAGTTTTGTAAGGCAAGCATTGCCTGGACAGATTTTCTTCATTAGATCCCATCATGCTGAATTTTTAAGCCTCGTCAAAGTTTTTATATCTGCCTTTGTTACTTGCAAAACAGTGATCTCAAACCCCTGACGGACAAGATTTTTTTTAAGAGTTTACAGATGACGACAGACAGCTGAACTTAAAATAAGATTAGCATGCACTTGGACGGCAACCCCCAGACTTCCCCTTGATCTGTCACCCGCGGGTCTGCAACCTACTTGTAAATGGTCAACTTTGAAAGACATTGGCAGCACCCCTCCATAGCACATTGCCAACTTTGAAAAACAATTCGGCAGCACCCCTCCTTAGCACCTGTACTTTTTATACCTTAATGTTATATAGCCTTCAAAGTTTGGACATTGAAAAAGAGAGAAAAGTGCAAAGAAGGGGGGCAGTTCTCCTTATCTTAAAAGAACATACTCCTTTGCAAAATAAGATAAAAATGAGTTTATTTGAATTTTGAGCACTAAATTTTGACTTACCTGACAAAGTAATAGAATGATTGGAGCTAAGTATCTTCAGATTATCCCTATGGAGTTTTTTTTTTATCATATGTTGCTCTAGACTCCTCCAACCTCTCCCACCGTAATATATATTCTTGTTGCAAAGTTCACACTTTGCCAGTCCTCTCATGTCAAGCTCTCTAATAAAACGTCGAACTGGCTCCCCGTCAACGTTTTTCTCGAGCCATCCCCATTTCCACGGGTTTTTAAGCGCTTTATCTACTAAGAGCTTTGTACTTTCTTCCCACTCCACAACTATCGTAGCCATGATACTCACATGGCATTTGTAAGCCAAACTCGTTTAATACACGTTAAACCATTGGACAACGCTTCGATCTAAGCCAATCAGATTGCGGCTCACATTTCACAAACCGGAATCATGCCAGTAAATCACTCGGAACTCCTCGGGTAATTCCGTCCTCTACGTAATCATATGTATATCCGAAGCTTGCCGGAGATCGCCGAGTAGGTACGATTGGCCGGTAAATGTAAAAAGCGGAACAATATCGACGAAACGTGACTTTGAATCCGGAGCGGAAATTAAAATTAAAAATCGGAATCGGACGCGACAAAAAGCGGAATTCCGCTTTAAAGCGGAATAAAATCATGCCTGAAAATAAGAGTGCAATAATTTTAAGAAGTCCTATGACCTTACTTTATACACTTAACACATACAAAGGACTTAAATGGAAGTATTTAACATCAGATTCATTCTTCTCATCAGTTTTTGCGAAGGATAACACAAATAAAAACAAACTTATCCCATTCCTCATTTGTGGGATTTTACTAATAGTTACATGACTTTAGAAAAAGCCTATGAACCTTTGACATGACCAAATTAATTATTATAAATATAAACACTAGAATAATTACAATAGTGTAAATATGAAATGCAAACTATCACATGAAAGTATTGGAATTAACAACTATTAAAGAATGTTAAAGGTGGTATCTGACAGTTTGTCATCACTAAATACACGTAAACCTCGATTGGGTGAATTGGGGCATAATTTCTGCACAAAGTCAAACCAAAGTTTTAACACAAGAAGATTTTGAACAATGTCTAACTCTACATGACTATTCTTTCTAAAACTATAGATAAGCATGATTGTAATTTATAAAAATATCGAATACTGGATGATTTTAGAAAAAACTTTACTTTCAGAAAATGTGGCTTTTACTAAAGCAAACATCCTCTACCCACCCAAAAAATTAGAAACCACCATCTTCAAAGCTCTGGGTGATTTCTTACACAATATCAAGATGTTCACAAAAATCCAGGGTTGGGCGGTAAATACCACCCCCGGTATTTACCGGTGGTATTTACCGGTATTTACCGGCCTGGAAAATACTCCTCAAAGTGGCAAATACTGGCGAATACTACAAAGATGATTTTTTTGCCTTAAAATACTACAGAAATCTTAATTTAGTTGACAGTTATTAATGTATAATCATAAAAATAATTCAATTGCTCAGACATTTTATTTAAATATCATTTCAGGTGATCATTATAAGCACATATGGTAAAAATAATTTTTAAATAACTGTCTTTTTTTTATTAAGAACCTAAAATACAGCAGGTGAGAAATTAATGCAAATTCACCTATGCACCTGGCTATTGACATTTAACAACAATCAGAACACCTCGGATAATTTACGAATCATCTCTGGGATGTATGTAGGTAGTCGGATCACCTCGGCCATTTAAATAAATGGGACTTCTTTTGAGACAGACGTCAAAACAAAGATGGCAGCTCGGTTGACAGCTCACTACAGTACGATGCCAGTAAGTCTTCCATTTGTGGCGACTTCAAATTTAAATCATCCGATTTTAATTTGCCCAGCACAGCAGACACACAGCTGTCAAACGATGGCAGTGTTTATGTTTTTTTGCGAACTACTTAGGCATATTCTTCTTCCGACTTCCGGCGAACAAAACGATATTGATTTCATTAAGTATTATTGCAGCAGATACATCTGAGGGATGATTGTCCCGAGGACGGAATTACCCGAGGAGTTCCGATTGATTTAACAAGCGAAGCCATATTGTCTAGAAAATTAAAACAACAGGTTTCAAACATGGGGCTGTAATAGCTAGGGGCAACAAAGACAACAGTAAAGTGTAATAAATTACCTAGACAATTTGTCTAGGTGCAAGCAAGTGGTTGTATATTGGTATGACATGAGCTACAGTGTCATCTGTATGGCTTCATTTTAGTTACATTTATAACAGACAGAAATTCTCTTGTCATCATCATTTCTATAACTGCACTCCACACTATTACCAAGCTACTATTCACTATGAAGCCAAAGCATCCAGTCTGGAACTGTTTTGCCATTGTAGACCAAGACAACAAGACTAATGCTAGATTCCATGGATGGCAAATTCCACTGACCATTTTTTTTTCAGTACTTAAATATTTATTTATTATGAATAAAGTGATAAAAGTGTAAAACTTAAGTATAAATAAAATGGCAATTGATGGGTAAACTTGAAATTATCCATATGAATGAAGATAATAGGAAATATTGTATATATTCCAGACTGGTCAATTCAATCGACCATAATTTGCCAGTATTTGCCGGGAAATACCGGTAAATACCGCCGGCATGGAAAATACTCATATTTGCCGGCATTTTGCCAACCCTGCAAAAATTAAAAAAAAAATGAAATCAAAACACTGAAATTAAAACTCACAAGTGTTAGTCTGACCACCCAACTCATGCCTCCTCATAAATAAAGCACTTAACGTGCTCATTCAAGTATAAATTAAACCATAGTGGATTTATCAACCCATTAAAACTTATATGTCTGACATTAGTGATTAATATCACTAATATATTATTAAATAGTTAAGATACCTTAAGGAATTTAACTTATTGTACTTCAACGTAAAAGGGATTGTATCACCAACCCCACCCAGAGTTGAACTGGGGAACCAGTCAATTTGAAAACACAAATATTTAAACTGGTCCGACCATCTAGGTCTAAACGGCGTAATCCTTTCACACCAAAATACAATACAAATCGAGGACCCCCGCGAGGGATGCGTATAAATAAGCACAAACCCGGCTTGCCCGGATCAACTGCGGACCCAGCAAAGCCATTATGGCTTGACTGGGCCCGTAGTAGTTGGTAGGGCCTGATAGGCGTGCTCTTTTTATACCCTATTACATAAAGCATATAACAACTTTTAATGACCTGGCTTATCCGGATCGACTCCCGACCCTACGGATGGGCGGTGGCTCATCATGGCCAGGAGGAGTCGGGACAATCTGATAAGGATCACTATCCATGTTTTTATTTTTTCCATTTATATTGTAATAATTTCGCCCGCCTTATCAGGGTTCGACATTAAGGCCCGACCGAACGACATTCACTAGTAGATCGGTGGTCTGGTCTAGCTAAGTACTAGGCTAGCTGAACCAACTGGTCGTGTTCATGTATCTGGTGCAATAATACTTACAGAACTCACGGAAGTCGGAAGAATATGCTTAAAATGTAGTTCGCACAAAACATAAACAATGGCGTCGTTTGACAGCTGTGACTTTGCTGCGCCGGGTAAATTAAACTCGGATGATTTAAATTTGAAGCAGCCACAAAGTGAAGTTTTACAGGCACCGTACTAAAGTGAGCTGTCATCCGAGCTGCCATTTTTGTTTTGACGTCTGTCATTTAGGGAAATGGCCTAGATAATCCGATTACCTACATATATCCGAGAGATGATTCGTGAATTTTCCGATGTGTTCCGATTGCTTCTCCCCCCACGCACTTGTAAAATATCCAATGTCGTAATACTTATTGTTAAGCAGGATACGAATGGTTATTTCTTCATCTTATTTCTTATTTTGTAATGTTTACGGAATTTTCCTATTATTATTTATAATATTGAAATTAAAATGCGAGAGATAAAAAATGCACAAATACTATCTGTACTGTTGGAATCCCAAGTATTACGACAACAGACTAGTATACGGTTTGCTTATAACGCACTCTGCGCAGATGACACAAAAACGTCGAGAAACTTAAGTTTGGTTTTTCGAGATAACAAATAGATAACAAAACACATCATCCAAATACAATATTATTTAAGATGGTAATGTGTGAGAATGACCTTAAGAAACTGAACAAATTAAGCAAGTTCTTTCGTTTAGTGCTTGAAACTGTTAAAGACCCGTCTGGCTAACACATTTCTTACTATTGTTGTTCTTTTAAATATTTGTTGTACTTGACTTCCTCACGTCAACACAGCCTGGTTCGGTTCTATTCTATTGTATCTTGAACATTATCATTGTACTCCATTTCACATAAATGTTTTGTGCTGAGAGTAAATGAACTTGTAAACTTGTAATACGAAACCAATGAGGAAGGATGCTTCAAAGAAACTGTATGACAAACCAAAGCAGATAAGACCGTTTTGTCAAACAGATGAAACTACTTGGCTAGATTTTGAAGAAAAGAGCATTGATATGTTTTGTAAGACATGCAGATAGTTTGAAGAGTGTGAAGGATTTGTTGTCGGTACGGACAATTTTAGAATAGATTATATAAATGGGCATTCTGAATCTGAGTCACATATATCTCACCAACGGAAATATGATCTTAGGTACAGCTCACCGCTCACTACTTTTGTTACATCCTATACGGGGAAAATAAATACAGCAGGTTGACAATCAGTCATGTGAGTCTAGCCTGTTCAGTTGTATGAAAACATCTTGTCATGTAGTTATGGTCATACTTAACTTTCTAGTCATATAAGTACCAATGAATGATACCTATATTAGACTAAAAAAGTAAGTATAATCATACCTAAGTTGCATTAATAGAATATTAAGTTTCATACTAATTTTCTATTCATGAATATCTCATACTTAGTTATATTGGTATGTTATTGCAACACAATGCTTGAACTCTTATAACAATTTGATTTAAGTATGCTTGTATGTGTATTATGTGTTTACATTTTGGTCTAGTCCAGTTTAGGTCAGGTCTAGTAAGTTTTTTAAGTTGCTGGACCACTGGTCCAGCTCTCAAAAAAGTTAACGTCGAGCCCTACTTATCCAGATCAGCCCCCAGCCCGGTGCCCACACTTAGTGGACATTGGACTGGGGGAAGTTGGTAGGATCTGATAGGCGCGATAATTTTACTGTCGGTAACATAAATATAAACTATAAAACACGCATCCCGCGGGGGAAAAACCTGCAATGAGGAGGCATGATGAGGGTGGATGGTGGGGGTCCTGGTAAAAAAATAAATATACCTCTTCAGGGAATATTGTGATAAATAAACCATCCAACGTCTACCGAGTGCCAACAATATACTAGTGGCTGCGCTGTTAAAACCTTCTTTACCATATATAAAATACCCCTGTTTCCTCTTCTAAGGTGTACAGGGACAAGAAAAATACGAAATACACGTAAATAAAGATACAATGTGCCTGTATTAACCTGTCTTTATCACTTCTATAGAACATTTAAAAAAAAATATTCACTCTAATTAAAATGCTCAAACTGAACTTTAAAGCCAGCAAACCCGTTATATTAATAAGCAAATTAACCAATTCTCTATTAAATAATGACAAATAGTTATACAAGTTCTACCGAGGAATATACCATCACCCCTAATATAACGCGGGGACATATCTTATATAAACAAAAGTACAAAAATATCAACACTATAATTACTAACACTCCTTATGTAATTAATAAATAATTGTTTACAACGTCCCTGGTTCTACTAAGGAAATGCTATGTCTGTATAGATCTCAAACATAACTCAAAATTCTGACGCATAATAACTTTAAAAGTAATGACTTTGCTGGCTCATATTAAGGCGCCGCCACTAGTACACTGGCATACAGGTTGTAAAGTGAAAACTACAATAAATCTATATTAAAAAAAAAAACAGCACAACATGGGGCTGTTTACATGTTCGATTTATAGCAAACTAATACGGGGAAAGCCAAGCAAGGCGCCCGAAGGGCGCTTTGCGGGCTTTGACCGCCTATAGGTAATGCGAATGGAGCGTGTGAGTAATGGGATAAGTTCAATTTCTAAAATGAAAATATATACCCGTTCGACCAAAATTTAAGTTCACCCTGTATGGCGCCATCTTGAATTTCGGTGTAACAATACAAATTACCAGCAAGTGAGGATCACAATAGCAAAAGTCTTGATGCAGGAAGTGTTTTGGAGCATAATTTCTTCACATAAATTTCAACGAGTTAAAACAACACTGTGTAATAAATTTTTTTTTTTAATTAATGGGAAAGGATTCACATGCGATGATTATTAATGCAGAAATACAAAAATCAAAATTGAAGTTTAGCAGCTATTTCCTCTGACTGATGAAAGTGTAAAGAGCGGTTCTGAGCGGGCCCTGTATGAAGTAATACAACTGTTACGGTTCTATATTTTTTCTCTATTTGAAGACCAAATCTATAAAATCTATAAAACTATAAAACCGTACAGTGATGAAATATTGATTTAACTTAATGATATCAATAAAGGTCATATACAAATAAACAAAAACTTCAGTTTAAGTTACGTTGATTACGAATCAATTTGAGTACGAATTTAGTAGTGAAATTTCAACTGGTTCCCCACTTTTGTGTACGAGTGGACGCATTTTGTCTTACACTGGGAAACCAGGCAAGTTCATTGACCAATCGGTAATTTCCGTACACAGCGTTGTCTGCAGCTAGCGTAAAGCGATAATCCAGTTTGGATTTACTACCTTAAACACACTTTATTTCATTTAGTAATCACTTATGTAACTACTTAACGATATTATTTCTAAAGTCAAAAGCCTCGATTACGATTACTTCCCTTTAAATCACAAATTTTGCTGCAGCTTTCGTGATGTCAGCAACTAAGATGGGGTTTCAATGAAAAGTTTTAAATAAAGATGAACTGTGAGCGGTAAGTGTGTGAGACATTAGTCCTTACTCTTATTATGTATTTTATCAAAATTTATTGATATCACAGTCAGCATGTTGCATAACTGCTTTTGTAAGCATTTGATATATTGATAATGGGTAAGCAATGAATCACACATGCGAACACAGTTTCTTAAACAAATTGATGGCTTAAGACTCAGCTAATGTTGAAAATGAGAATAGTCTATATTTCGGATGTGAAGATATTTCGGATTATAAAGTTTTTCATTTTTTCTTTTTAAAGGGATTATGGATACATTTCTCAACAAATGGAAGAAATTGCAGAGTGATGTAATACTGATTTAATTGACACATATGTTGTAAAAGTGTACTTTGACATTTCATTAATATTTCAAATTTGAAAGTCACTTGTTTATCAACATTCATGGTGAATTTGAATTGAACATTGAGATTAACCATTATAACATATCGAAAATGAAGAAAAAAAACCCTAATAAGATGCAGTGTCTTCTTACATCATAGAAGAGTTGTTTAACGTGCACATTCAATAAATTATATTAAAAGGTCAGTTTACAAGATTGACAATACCTACTATACCTGATATAAAACTAATTTTAGAATGCTGAAAAATTCCATGCATATTTATTCATTTATTTAGATTTGCATTACAATTTTCTAATGGTATTATTTGCAAAAAAAATGTCTGTAAACAATCCAATTTTGCCAACAGCCATAAATTCCACCACAATGAGTTTGATAAAAAGGTAAACAATTGTTATACATTGACATTTTTATGTGGAATAAAATCACTGCCATTAGGTATCATTTTAACCCAAACATATACACAAGCATACCTCTTAAGCTTTACATCAAGAAAGATTTGATGACATTCATCTGGGTTTATTCACATAATTTAATCATGATATAATGGATTGTTATCATGTTGTCTTATATTTTCAAAGCTCAGCTGTCTGTGAGGAAGGTCTTCATGAATACTGTAGTTGGCATTTGCTATGTTAACCAGGTGACAGTGCCACTCAAAATTTAACCAAGAAAATAAAGAAAGGCTGCGGATGGTTATTTGTTTTAAAACAAGTTAAAATAGACTCAATGTGTAGCTTGAGATAGATAAAATCATTAATATTATAACACAACCTTACTTAATACCTAGGTTGCATAAAGGGGTATTTTAAGTGTTGTTTTCAAAAAGAAAATGCCTAAGAATATTGTTATTAAACTTCTTAAACATTTTGGTATAGAAATTATTCTTTTCAACTTAAGACATAAGGGCAATATCAAGTCTTCTAGAAAGTTCTAGCCATGTAGTTGATTATATTTAAATTTCGATGGTCATTGCCTAAGTTTTATAAGTATATCTTCCCAGATTTTAACTTAATACAATTAATGCATTATTCTTCCAATTGAAGATGTTTAACTGCATTTTCTTGTGTCACAACTGCAAAAAAAAATAGATTGTTATTCTTCTGTTATACAGATTGTAAAAGTCCAGGAATTGTCTTCATTAGTACTGATTGCATCCAGTTTCCAGAGGTCTCAGGCAAGGTTGTCCAGAGACAGAATAACAGATTAGAAGCATGCCCATCAAGATCAAAGATGAAGTGACTTTATTCTAGGATGACCTAATATATTTTCTTGAGAAAGTGGCTGAAGTTTGCCATAACAAATCACCCTGCAGTGTGTCACGTGTTGCTAAGTCTGAATATTGAATCAAATAGAACAAGAAAGAAAAAGTTTATATAACACAATGTGTTCACAGGACCACACCCTTTTGTAACAATTAAACAGTTAAGAAAATTGTTGTTGTTTTTTGCACATTTCTCTGTAAATAAAATAAAAAGTAATGAAATAAATATATATTTCAAAACAATAATACAAGATTGTGTGCAAGCAGAGTTTATTTAACAGATGGACATCATCTCTTCTATGGATTAAATAGTTAACATTATATTGTGACCATTCTGCTTTAATTAAAACAAAATATGTGTTCAAATTAGGTTACAGCACCTTTATTTAATAAAATGTACATACCATTCATATTAGAACTGAGCATTCACATATACAATCTCATGTTCGATCAAGATGAAATGTTGTGGTCTGGGATTTTTAATTAATTTCTAATAAATGCCTTATCTTATTTGTCTTAGAATGCCATGTTATTAATTGTATTTGATGTTGCTTTAGTTTAAAATATAAGTATATTGTTAATGTGTGTGTTGTTTTTAACTAATTTTTGACATTGCATATTAGCTTAAACCACTAAAGCATAATTGTCTTTATTAAAATCGCTTTCAGTGACATTTTGCATCTTTCCACTTTTTGACAGCAATAATACACATACAAGATGGTATTTTTGTTCATTAAGAAAAAATGGTTCAATCTGGTAAAACGTATAGGAAGAAGTGTTTCCTGTATTTTCTTTTTTTTTCTCAATTCTTTTTTTGACATAAAAATCATGTTTGTATTTTTTTGCCATACCAACAGTAGCTATTTATTGAGAAATTTAAAAATCGAAAATATGTTCACATTATACATCTACTGAAATACAGCATAAATGTGTGAATTTGCTTATCTATATAAACTAGTAGATGTTTATATGAAAGCTTATAAAGTGCATTTAAATGTTTTAAAACTGATATCTAGATGAAGAACTTCCAAAAAATCGTGTTTTGCTGAAAGCAGGATAGTTTCATATCTTTGAAACAACCATAACTCAATTTTTCCCGAATATCCCCAGAAGACCCAAAATCCCATGGGTGTCATGTTTCTATATAAAGAATGGAGACAACCCTACACATTTTGGTGAATACCTTACATTAAAGGAGATATTATTTATTTCTCATCATTATGAGAGTGAATAAATGTTACAGAGTTATTTATATAATTGTATTTACTAACAAATAGATCATAACAGCTTTTCGCTGGACCTAAAATTTTGTTTAAAGCCTGCTGAAATCAAAGTACATCCTGAAAAGGACAAATTATGTATCGATCTCTCTTAACAAATCTGTTATGCAAAGAAGTACTGAATCCAGAAAAAGAAACATTTATAACAAAAGAAAAGCATTTACAAAATGATGAAAAAATATACCTTCAAATAGTTTCAACTCAATACTTGAGCATAAGTGACTCATAGACATTCATCAGTGTTGAAATGCGTGATGTTGCCAAATAGATGTGTGATTCTTGACTTACTGGTATATTTATATGTAAAAAAATAACTATAGCATTAAATAAAGCGTGAATTAAAGTTATAACATGTAAATATTATTTTGTCTCAAAGCCAGCCATTGTAATTGTAGAGAACATGTATATATTCTTACATACACACTTGTCTTGCCTGTGTTTTTTTAAAGCAGCATGGTACTTCTGATAACATATTATTTCTGTTCTATTGTTTATTTTAATGCTTTTTAATGAGATGAAAAAATTATTATCCAACAGGAGTGGAGATAAAAAATCTTGGTATATTAGAAGCAATTTCACTGGTATTTAATTCACACCGAACCTGTTTTGAAAAACCTCGGTAGGCTCACTTTTCCCTCTCTTTTACATTTGGTGCCATTGCCTAATGCAGTATTCTAATTTTGGTGTGATATGCATCGGTGCTATAGAGTAGAACAATAAATGACATTCTGGGTGAGTCTCATTGTGTAACAAGGGAGGAGTGTAGCTGTTTCACAGATATAGCTATAGCTCAGGTCAGTAGGTCTGATATTTGAGATCTGGTAGATGCTCATTTTTTCCGCTTCTGATACATAAGCTAATTACATTAAATGAATGTTTCAAACTACATTTTTGTGTTTAAAAATCCTCGTAAACTATTACTTTTGAAAATGACCACGTTAATAGGTGAGCCGTGAGGAGGCTTCAAATAGGCTCATTGATATTTCAATAATGTATCGTCGGCATTCCTATTTTCGATATATTTCTATTTCCGTTATGTTTAGAAATCTCTCGCAGGCATTTTCGAATGACGTCATTACTTTGTGTGTAAACAAGCAGCTGTCAGACTCAACTGTCAAATCTGTCATCCGCAAAAAAATGCGCTTCAAACAGGTAAATAAACCTACATTTTGATTGTGGTATCCATTTTCAGTAACTTTACTTATTCCCTTTTATGCTTCGTCATAAAAATCAAAATTTACTTAAATTTGAAACACTAAATTGGAAACAAAACCATACAGTGATGCTGTTACGTCTGCTGCATAAGTCACATGACTGTCAGATGATAAACACTATTTGTATCCAATCTACAGTCCAATTCAAAAAGTATATTCCTTATATCTTTCCTATATATGTTTTCCATATCCAAACTTGATAGATGTAGTCTGCTGCTTTTAAGACATCTCTAGTTTGAATATATTTTTGTTATGATGTCAGTCAGTTTGTTTTTATTATAATGTCCAGTTCAGTAAGCTGTTCTGTCCGTAATTTTTGACTATGTCATTTTTTTAATATGAAAAATATGGCTTTAAAGGAAACCGATCTTTTTTTTAAAGGTCAATCCTGTTAAAGCCACACCAAAGTACAGGTGCTACTCCCCTACACGTCTCACTTATGCCTACAAAGCTGTCAGAGACAACAATATGTCAGTGAGAAGAGCATCTATTCAATATAATGTGCCAATGCAAACATTGAGAGACAGGGTGATCGGAAAAGTAGATATTGAAGCAATTAGGTCTGGACCACAGTCACTTTTTGATGAACATGAAGAAGCTATTTTCATCGAGCATTTGAAATCCATGGCTTGACTTGGCTATGGGTATACCGGCCCCGAAGTTAAGGCCAAGGCATCTAACTATGCTGTTTTCCTTGGCAAACGTAACAAAGGTCAGCCATTATCGGAAAAATGGTATGAAATCCAGATGGCCTGAAATTAGAACTGTTACACCACAAGCTCTTTCGAAAGAAAGAGCTCAGGCATCCTCAGAATAGGTTGTCAGCGATTTCTTTGATAATCTCCATACTGTCATGACTGCCAACGATTTTATCGATAGGCCTGAACTTATTTATAACTTTGACGAGAAGGGTGTTCTGACAGAACACAGACCCCCAAAGGTAATTGCAGGTGCAGGTCCAGTATCAGCTGTTACATCAACTAGATCTGCTATAACCACAATCTTAAGCTGCGGAAATGCTTTAGGGACACAAATTCTTCCATAAATTATTTTCAAAGGTCAGCGAATGAATCCAGAACTGCTTTCAGATTCCAGTCCCGGAGCATCAGGAACTGTTACAGAGAACGGCTTGTCTAATTCCGAGGTCTTTTTGAAGTACCTTAATGAACACTTCCTGAAATACATACAGCGACCAAGTGCAGATCAGCCAGTATTGCTCATTTTCGATGGACACAGGTCTCATGTGAACATTCCTGTTATCAACTGGGCCAAAGAAAACAATGTTGTACTCTTTGTGCTTCCAGCACATACCAGTCACATTTTGCAGCTGTTAGATGTTGGCTGCTTTGGGCCGCTACAAAGAGTGTATAACTCAGAGTGCCATAAATTTTTAAGGTCTTGTCCCGAGTCTAGAATCACTAGGTACAATGTGTGCAAGTTGGCATGTTCAGCATATACAGCCGGTTTGTCACCTTGTAACTTGAGATCAGCCTTTGGGAAAACTGGGATATTTCCATTTGAACCCTCAGTTATCTCAAAGGATGCTCTCAAGCCTGCACAAGCTTATAAGCCTATTGATTCAAAGAAAAACTCTCAACAGCTGAACCCTCTTGGTCCACCAGAGGATTTTTTTCTAGCTGACCAGAAGTTCATTGCTAAAAAGAAAGAGTATGAAAGTCAAAAGCAACAGAAACATACATTAAGTAAAATTGTATCAGGGAAATGTATAAATGACCCCACTGTTGAAAACAAAATTCTTAAATTCACTGAATAGGGTGTAAAAATAAAACCTGAATCCAAAATAAAAAACAACAATCCAAGAAAATAAAAACAAAACTGTCCCCTCCTAAGTCGAAAGAACCCCAACCCGGACCTTCAAAAGAGACAAACCCTTTAAGTGAATCGTCTGACTTTAGCGACAAAATGGACGAATCTGATAAGTGTTGTGTATGTCATAAGTTCCAGCCAGATGAGCTTAAGAATGTTGTGTCCCTGGTGTTTGTGAAATGGGCAAAGTGCGATTATGTTGGGTGTGATCACTGGAAGTAGGTATAAAATACTACTCTCGCGGCCATCTTGGATTACCGGCGTAATAGATTATATAGTATTTTATTCGCGGCCATCTTACCGGCGTACCGGCGTAATAGATTATATAGTATTTTATTCGAGGCCATCTTGGTGGCATACCGGCGTAAGCCCAGCCTATTGTCACTGGTGCGAACTTGTCACCGGCACAACCCCCTGTCTATTGATAGTTAATCTGATAAGAAGAGTGTTATTGTTCGACCCAACGACTCAGTGGTTTTCGTTGTGTCCAGTAGTAATGTTTTAGATGTAAACTTATGATAGTGTCAAAACATGATGTATGATAACATTTTAGGAAATCCATCTCTTAAAGTACTACATCGTGTTTGCTTTGTTAAACTGTTGAAAACAATGCATCTCCGTGAATGATGCTAAGATTAAGAAAGGATCACCTTTAATTGTATTTTACTCATTTAAACAATTCATTCATTGTCAACGTCGTTGTTTTTTTTTTTTATAATAAAGTTTACAAAAAATTCTTTGTTTAGTTTTATGTCAGATAGGTTGAAATTACAGAAAAGCGGAGAAGTGACCATACTAAATAAGTAGACATTGAAAAGAATAAAAGAGAAGCAAGTTTGTTTGAATTTCACCTTTTATTTCACGTGTTTTTTGTGTGATAACAATCAAGCGAGATAACTAAGGGTAAAAGACTTGACACGTTTCAAAATGTTTAAAAAACAACAAGTTTAATCAACTATGACAAGTGAATAGTTAAGAAAAATAGAATTTCTTCACCATAAAAACGACAGATCTGGTTGTTATCTTAGTTCTAATAAAAGAATTTTTAAAAGCATATGAGCACACCAAAACAGAGACAACACTGAATACAAGATTAGTCATTCTGTTTTCTTTTTTTAAAATATTATTTCTATTATATAGTAAAGAAAACCAACCATCAACTATTTTTCAAGAAACAATCTAGGTGAAATTCATAATAAATGAAACAAAAAAAAGTTTAAGGAATAAAATATCAATCACAATGTACAAGCATGAGGCTTTCACAATAGTGTAAAAACTAAGTAATGAACATGTTGTTAAAAAATATCCAAAGTAATAACTTTTTTATTATAAAACAATCTGTAACAATAAAATGAGTATACTTTGATAAAGAGTAAAACCTGAGATGTGTAAATTTAATATAAATAATACTATTAAAAACACATATAAAGATAAAAATCTTAACCTGAAATGTTCTTGCTTACTTTTTAAAACTTTTACATTTTTTTTCAATGAATCTATTTCTCATTTGTTAAAGTTGATGTTTATTGTTTTAAAGTTTTCTTATGAAATTAAAAAAATGTAACATTTTACCCAAACATTATTAGAAAACTTTATCAAAGGTGAAAATACATAAAAAAGAATATTAAATGGAAATAACAAATGGAAAAATAATCACAGTGTACAAGCATTAGGCTTTCACATTAGTACAAAAGATAAAAATATAAACATGTAAAAGATTACTATAATCAAGTCATAGTAATAAAATGAGACTAGAATTTAAAAACGGAATTTCTTAAAGAAATGTTCAAAGAACCACAGACTTATTAGACACTAAGTAACAGATCACTTGAACACCTCTTTGAATTCGTGTTAACACAGACACATTCACACACAGACACACACACACACACACACACACACACACACACACACACACACGTGCGCACACACATACACATACACACACACAAGGAGGTATGTCAAGGAAGGACCATGAGGTGAATTTGTGGGCCTTGAAAAGGGCTGTTTTTTTTATTGGTTATGTCGTGGGTGGGGAGTTAATCATAACATTCATCACACAGTTCTGTATCAGGTTCATGGAACACATCATCCTCTATTGGACAGTTGTGTGACTCTCCATGTTCAGTTAGGATGCAGTAGCAATGACTACATTCTATATAACATGGTTTCCCACATTTAGAACAGCATCCAGCCTTTACAGGATTCATTTTGAAAATGACCATGTATACGTCTCTTTTAGGGAAAAAAAGAGAGGTGAGTAACCTCTCCTTTGTGATAAAAAGAAGAAAAAGGTCAATAACCTTAGAAACATAAAAAAAGTTTCCTTCTTTGTTTCTATCCATTGAAGGCTATCATGAACCCATTGCACAGTAAGAAAGGCGAAAAATAACAATTATACACAAAGATGTTTGAATCAAACAATTATTTGTTTAGAACAGATCAAATCTAAACTATTATTCCACAACTTTTAGTTTTTCAAGAAATAAAGAAGTCTTTGGATTTTCAATAAATTAAAACATTTAAAGAAATGCATAATTAGGATAATTACAATTCCTAAACAAGAATTTAGATAAAGAAATACCAGAGGGGATTTTAAAGAAGAAGCTCTTAAATTATTGTATTTAAGTTTTTTTTCTATGTTGAAAGAAGGTTCTGATCTCTTTTTAACTGTAAGAACTATGTTCACGAAAGAAAATTTATTTTAAAAGAGATATGAGATACATTAGAATGCTAACAGCTAAATATTTCAAATTATGAATTAGTTAAATATTCTAGAGTTGATAAATTGTCATTTGAACTGTAATAGCATGTTGTTTTGAAACAAGTCTTATAATAAAAGCTAATGGAATGTACTACATATATAATACGTAAATAGTAACAATTTATGTTTAAATAAGAGGACTGTAATATATATTTTTTTGAAAGTATATAACAGTAACTAGGATAAAACAATCACAGGACGACATTAGGTTATAACATTTGAAACAGTTAAAAATATGTATAGTATTTATCTTTAACCTTCTTGAGGTAGGTGTTAAAAACATCACAAGTCACAAGCATTTATTGGTTAAGTGTTTCAGTTTATAAGTGAATCCAGGATTAGGGAAGATACTTGTTTATAATAGCATTTTAATAACACAAAGTTGTAAAATCCTTATAACTTGTAAAAAAAAAAACAACAAAAAAAAAAAAAAAACACACACACAACAAAAATAATCACAATATACATAACATTTGACTTTAACCTTTAAGATAGAAGAGAGAACTAATAGTGAAACCTATTAGGTCTTCTCCTCTGTCTTGATGGATAACTCCTCATAACTTCATCCTCTTCCCCTCCCCCCTCCTCCTCTTCTTCCACCACATCTTCCTCTCCCCCCTCCTCCTCTTCTTCAACATCATCTACATAACCAGTCTGCATCCAATTTGTAATGCTATTTTGAAAAATCCAAAATAAAAAAAATATGAACACCAAAAATGAAATGATGATGGCGATGATGATGGTGAATATGGTCATGATGAAGGGTCCTATTTAAAAAAAAAAAAAGAAAAAAATTAATAAAAACAAAATTAAACTTTGAAAACACAGAGAGGTTACATTAAATTTGTGTGTATTCTAAGGAGAGAGGTTAGTCATGTTTTATACGAATTCTATGAAGAGATGTAGAAGAAAATGCAAAAGGATCCTCTGATGGTGATTTGGGTGAGGGTGTTGACACTGTAAACAATTCTATGGATTCTTCCGATGGTGTGAGTGATGGGGGTTGAAATGTAGGCATCTCCATTCTATCAATGTTTTCCCTCCTCCCCCCTCTTCTACAGTACTTACACACCACAATTAAGATGATGATGATGAAGATGAAGATGATCATGACCATGATGACGATGATGAGGATATTATCTATAACAAGAAATAATAAAAAAAAAATAAAAGAAAATATAATTTTACTATTATCATAGTTTTAGAATTAATTAGATCTAGTGAAATTTATTTTACAAAAGTCAGTGAAAGTAGGAAAATATACCATATTACAGAGATTAATATAATTTATTATTGTTTTAATGTTACTGCAAAATCCAATTTTATTTGAATATGTATGATAATATTGAGTTTTCCGAGAAAGTTTTTAATGAGTCGTTTTTATCATAGTAGATATTGAGATGAAAGTAAATTAAGCACCCGTCAGTGTTGATGTTCTAGTTGTCATAGTTGGTGATGATGATGACATTGTCAGGGTTGTTGAAGATGATGATGGCACTTTTGTTGGAATTGATGATGATGGTGATGATGATGGCATTCTTGTCAGGGTTGATGTTATCAGCTGAGTTGATGTTTTGATAGACTGAAAAAGATATAAATAATAAATTTTATTTTATTATCAAACATATAAGATATTATTCTATAATAATAAAAAATGACAGAATTATAATACTGTATATATCAATATACATACACATATTATGAAACATGCATGTAAAAAAGAATGGTGTATTAGATCAAGATTTACTTGTCTTCTAAAATATAATTAACAATTTAATCTGTAATTAATTCTACACTTGTACTGTATGTTTTAACCCTTTTTTTTTATACATGTCTAAATCTAGAATTGAACCAGGGATTAATAGGTCTAATAATGCTGCATAAAAAATATTCAGAATGTAAATAACCGAGAATATTATACTCTAGATGTATATATGTAATAATTAAGATTATTCTGTTGAAAAAATTACTTACGTTACATTTAAATAATTGTCCACCACTGCTAAGTGTAACGATCTTGTTAGGCGAAATCAAATTTTCACATGACAGCTGCACATCTTTCATAAAAATCCAATCAACATATGGAGCGTTTAAGAGATTTATAACCGCCCCGTTGAAATTTCCTACTAAGCGCAGTCTCCTCATTTCACCATTGAACTGATAAACACCAGCTCCCCCCCCCCCCCAACACAAATTAAAACATCTTGACCTCTGCATACGTTTCTTGAGTGAAACGTATGTTGTGATGTAACTACATTTAGAAGCAAAACACCCACGGTTATTAAGCTTATCATTTTCAGTTCTTAGTAATACGCAATAAACAATTACCCAAATATGATTTTATTAACCGAATCGGATTTAATTACCCAAATTTAAGTAAAGGAGATCATAATCTAAACGTTTTAAATGTACATGTTATAATGTTGTGTCTTTTTTTTTTTTTTTTTTCATGATTTAATATCTTTCTCTAATGTATTTTTGTTTATTCTTTCTTTCTCACCCCCTCTCTCTCTCTGTTTGTCTATTTCATTCTTTTTTCATTCTCACCCTCCTTCTATCAGTTAGGTCTAATTTGAGGAGAATTCTTTCGTTTGTCAACAGCCGGAATTAAAGGATGATGCTTTTACACACTAACTTCGGTCTTTTACCATATTAGTCAGGATGACAATATGTCTGTCAATATACACCAGGTTGTGTAGGTGCAATAGCATAACCTGTTCCCATTCGTCGAGCAAGGCAACGGGTTGGGCTAAGTGAAGACTAGACCATCTCAACCAATAACAAAACGAGAGTCACCATCACCCGCGTGATACATATTGGTTGGATGGTGAGTCTTGCCTTGTTATTGGTTGAGATGGTATAGTCTCATACAAGCGTGTCTTTTTAACAAGTCATATAAATACCTCAGAGATTAATTACCACACATTACAGCTACGAACTTTAAGAAATTAAGGACGTATTATACAGTTTATCAAAATGTTTTCAGAAAAACGAAGTGTTTCAGGTAGGCTTGTAAAAGCCACATGTAAAATTGGAAAAAGAGAGGTGTGTGTCACACCTTTTAATGGCGAGACATGGGTCCATATTTCGGATCCATCCAAAGGAAAGAGCGTTTCCCTACACCTGTCAGAGGTGTGGCAGCTTGTTGAATTATATTCAAAAATATGCGAATTCGATAAAGCCTGGTATTTGAAGGTAAGTGTATAACTATTATTTTTTTTTTTTTTATGATTTTATACAAACAAAATATTAACATGGTGTTATTGGATATATTGTTGATTTTTAGTAAATACATGCTTGATTTTCACAAAATGATATTTTTATAATATACAACACACCTCCAAACTAACATATCTTCCAGACTCAAGACCCCCAGCAGGTCATCCAACAACAACAACATGAACCTAAGCAGCAGGTCATCCAACAACAACAGGAGCCCGAGCAGCAGGTCATCCAACAACAACAGGAGCCCGTGCAGCAGGTCATCCAACAACAACATGAACCTAAGCAGCAGGTCATCCAACAACAGGAGCCCGAACAACAACATGAACCTAAGCGGCAGTTACAGACCACCCAGCAGGTCCAACATCAACAGTTCCCTCAGTCGCACACCACCCAGCAGGTCGTTCAACAACAACAGTTCCCTCAGTCGCACACCACCCAGCAGGTCGTTCAACAACAACAGTTCCCTCAGTCGCATACCACCCAGCAGGCCGTTCAACAACAACGGTTCCCTCAATCGCACACCACCCAGCAGGTCGTTCAACAACAACAGGACCCTGAGCAGACTCCTCAACTTTTCTCCCCCATTTCCCCTGTGGGAGAGGTATGTCTATATTACAATTGTATCGAAACCTAATTTATTGACTTACTAAGGTTTAAACTTATGTTCTGGTATGATTTCTCTTTGCTCAAAGTTATATTTCAGACTTTGTTTCATCATTTTTAAATAATTCCATTAATATGTTTTGAATATTTGAATTATAATGACTGATTTTATACATATTTTGGTCATCTCATTATACAATATTCTAGATAGTTTGTATGTGTTTGAAAAGACAACATCTAAAACCATGTAAAGCTAGTAATAGATTTTGATTTTATTAACAGTTTATGTAACTCGGATTTCAGGATGTGATAATCATCCATAAGGATGATTTCAACGGAGGAGAGGAAGTGTTCTATGCATATCCGGTGAGTTTTTTGTTTTGTTTTATATATGTTTTGGAAAGGATGATAAAAAGAAGAGTCATTCACTGCAAACATTTATTGCAATAGTAATTAGCAAAACATTTTCTGTCGTGAGACAACAATAATTTACAAATGTTACAAGTAACACAATAATTAATACAATAATTCATAAAAAAAACATTTTCCAAAGTGCAACACTGTTAATGTATATTTCATATAAAATAATCACATTTTTTTCTATCACATTACAAGAATAATCACAGTTTTAAACATTAAAAATTAATAGATATATCTCAATTTTCAGATCCAAACGGAATTCAACTAAAGCAAAATTGTCTTGTGTGTGCTGTGTATTTTGAAGTGTCGTGTTTTTGAAGTGTAATGTTTTGCAGTGTCGTGTTTTTTTTTTTTTTTTTTTTTTTACAAAAGTAAAGACTTATAAATTTCATTTCTTTGTTATTTTATAATGTCCATAAGCATAGCTTGAAACCCCATCATTTAGTAAATAACGTTTATCATCGAAACAAGACAACCCTATTTTATTTGTTTTTTCTAAATAAATTTCATGATTATAACTTCTCAGTGTATTCATTTGTGATGATAATGAAGTTTCATTGAATAATACATTTTTATAATCTTGTAAACTCAATTCGTCTTTAACAACGACTTTAGAAATTCCTTTGGCGCGTTTTTCTTCTCTATCATCACAGCTAAATGCATACATTTTCGATCTTAATCCACTGTATTCACTAATGCATTTTTCATTTGTTTCACTTTTCATTTTTCCCATCACTTTTTTGTTTATGTCACTCTGCAGGAAGTGATCCTTCGGAAAGTCAGAGGTATCAAATAAATGGGAATGATTATACATGTCTTGAAACAGATCATCAGTTTCACAACAAAACAAGAAGGAGTCAGTGTCCGTCATCTGTAACTGAACTTTGTTATCATATTCTCGTTTCAAGTGGTTGTAATAAAAATCGTACATAGTATGTTTTGACAAGTCTAATATAGTCATCCCCACATAAATAGGCTTATTTAATTTCACTTTATGCTTACTTAGTTCCACACCGACAAGATCTTCTGAGAATATTCTATGCAGTTTGTAAGTAGATTTTGCTGTCAACTTCTTGAGTCGCTTTTCCGTATGGACCAGCTCCACGGATCGATGTTTTCGCATGTTTTCCATGGTTTTTCCTGAAGAAGAAGAACGTATTGATTTATTAGTAGGTATATACTCTTGTTTACATATATTTTTATAAGCTATGGTTAGAAAATAGTTCTTTGATAGGTAACAATCATTGATGATAGTATTAAATGATGTATATCTGAAGTACATGTAAAACATAAATTATCGATAATGAAACTTGTTTCAACTAACGTGTTTAAAAAAGTAATTTGAAAAAAAAAAAGTTCTTTCTACAATGTCATGATATATCTTTCGTCTCATCAATGTATATTACAATAAATATACAGGTAATCTGACTTCATGCTTACCATGTTAAATTGACAAGTAATTATTAATTATTAAAAGATATAAACTTACCAAAGACTGAATTATTCATCAGCTTGTAGAAGTTTTTCTCAAATGTTGACTTTGCCAGCTGTCGCATTCTTGTGTTGAACTCGACATAGGGTTCCATAAAAGCCTCTTGATGGAACTCCAACACTCTGTGGATCTTTTTCAGCTCCATACCTAGCTCCAAGTACAACTGCAGAGTGCGATAATGAACAACATACTTCTCTTTGTCCTCGAGAGTGGTAAGTAGTTTTTCAACTTTTGCTCTAGGTGGTAAATTAACATTTTCAGAGTGAGGTAAAGGGACACACCACACTTCTGCTAAGAAAAGGTGTCTATCCCTATGAGTACATGAGCACATGGGAAAGATTTAATGAGACCCAACTTCCTCCAATAGAAGAATTCTATTCTTCACTTACAAAAGAAACAATATCACAAGACAATTTTAACCATGGAAAGCATGTTTTTGAAATATGTAATTGTAAAACCCTCGGTGACTATCATGATCTTTATCTCAAAACCGATGTCTTGTTATTAGCGGATGTGTTTGAAAACTTCCGTGATGTGTCACAAAGATGTTATGATCTCGACCCTTGTCACTTTTACACCAGTCCGGGCTTAAGTTGGCAGGCTATGTTAAAAATGACAGGGGTAACATTAGAACTTTTAGATGACCCCCAAAAAATTCTGATGGTGGAGATGGGTTGTAGGGGTGGAATTTCTCAAATCTCCAATAGATACAAGAAAGCAAACAACCCCTACTTAAAAGAATATGATACAAGACAAGAAACATCCTATCTCGCTTACTTTGATGTTAACAATCTATACGGTTTTAGTATGTCTCAAAGATTACCTATAGGATCTTTTAATTTTTTATCAGAAGATGAAATTGAGATTCTCGATGTCAAAGCTATACCAGAGAATAGTCCATACGGGTATATTTTAGAGGTTGATTTACACTATCCTCAACATTTACACGATAGTCACAATGACTATCCTTTGGCACCCGAACGTAAATTCATTTCTAACGAAAAGTTATCTCCTTATGCACAAAGAGTGTGGAAAAAACTCAATAACAAATCTGAAAATGATAATTTACCACCTAGAGCAAAAGTTGAAAAACTACTTACCACTCTCGAGGACAAAGAGAAGTATGTTGTTCATTATCGCACTCTGCAGTTGTACTTGGAGCTAGGTATGGAGCTGAAAAAGATCCACAGAGTGTTGGAGTTCCATCAAGAGGCTTTTATGGAACCCTATGTCGAGTTCAACACAAGAATGCGACAGCTGGCAAAGTCAACATTTGAGAAAAACTTCTACAAGCTGATGAATAATTCAGTCTTTGGTAAGTTTATATCTTTTAATAATTAATAATTACTTGTCAATTTAACATGGTAAGCATGAAGTCAGATTACCTGTATATTTATTGTAATATACATTGATGAGACGAAAGATATATCATGACATTGTAGAAAGAACTTTTTTTTTTCAAATTACTTTTTTAAACACGTTAGTTGAAACAAGTTTCATTATCGATAATTTATGTTTTACATGTACTTCAGATATACATCATTTAATACTATCATCAATGATTGTTACCTATCAAAGAACTATTTTCTAACCATAGCTTATAAAAATATATGTAAACAAGAGTATATACCTACTAATAAATCAATACGTTCTTCTTCTTCAGGAAAAACCATGGAAAACATGCGAAAACATCGATCCGTGGAGCTGGTCCATACGGAAAAGCGACTCAAGAAGTTGACAGCAAAATCTACTTACAAACTGCATAGAATATTCTCAGAAGATCTTGTCGGTGTGGAACTAAGTAAGCATAAAGTGAAATTAAATAAGCCTATTTATGTGGGGATGACTATATTAGACTTGTCAAAACATACTATGTACGATTTTTATTACAACCACTTGAAACGAGAATATGATAACAAAGTTCAGTTACAGATGACGGACACTGACTCCTTCTTGTTTTGTTGTGAAACTGATGATCTGTTTCAAGACATGTATAATCATTCCCATTTATTTGATACCTCTGACTTTCCGAAGGATCACTTCCTGCAGAGTGACATAAACAAAAAAGTGATGGGAAAAATGAAAAGTGAAACAAATGAAAAATGCATTAGTGAATACAGTGGATTAAGATCGAAAATGTATGCATTTAGCTGTGATGATAGAGAAGAAAAACGCGCCAAAGGAATTTCTAAAGTCGTTGTTAAAGACGAATTGAGTTTACAAGATTATAAAAATGTATTATTCAATGAAACTTCATTATCATCACAAATGAATACACTGAGAAGTTATAATCATGAAATTTATTTAGAAAAAACAAATAAAATAGGGTTGTCTTGTTTCGATGATAAACGTTATTTACTAAATGATGGGGTTTCAAGCTATGCTTATGGACATTATAAAGTAACAAAGAAATGAAATTTATAAGTCTTTACTTTTGTAAAAAAAAAAAACAAAAAAAACACGACACTGCAAAACATTACACTTCAAAAACACGACACTTCAAAATACACAGCACACACAAGACAATTTTGCTTTAGTTGAATTCCGTTTGGATCTGAAAATTGAGATATATCTATTAATTTTTAATGTTTAAAACTGTGATTATTCTTGTAATGTGATAGAAAAAAATGTGATTATTTTATATGAAATATACATTAACAGTGTTGCACTTTGGAAAATGTTTTTTTTATGAATTATTGTATTAATTATTGTGTTACTTGTAACATTTGTAAATTATTGTTGTCTCACGACAGAAAATGTTTTGCTAATTACTATTGCAATAAATGTTTGCAGTGAATGACTCTTCTTTTTATCATCCTTTCCAAAACATATATAAAACAAAACAAAAAACTCACCGGATATGCATAGAACACTTCCTCTCCTCCGTTGAAATCATCCTTATGGATGATTATCACATCCTGAAATCCGAGTTACATAAACTGTTAATAAAATCAAAATCTATTACTAGCTTTACATGGTTTTAGATGTTGTCTTTTCAAACACATACAAACTATCTAGAATATTGTATAATGAGATGACCAAAATATGTATAAAATCAGTCATTATAATTCAAATATTCAAAACATATTAATGGAATTATTTAAAAATGATGAAACAAAGTCTGAAATATAACTTTGAGCAAAGAGAAATCATACCAGAACATAAGTTTAAACCTTAGTAAGTCAATAAATTAGGTTTCGATACAATTGTAATATAGACATACCTCTCCCACAGGGGAAATGGGGGAGAAAAGTTGAGGAGTCTGCTCAGGGTCCTGTTGTTGTTGAACGACCTGCTGGGTGGTGTGCGATTGAGGGAACCGTTGTTGTTGAACGGCCTGCTGGGTGGTATGCGACTGAGGGAACTGTTGTTGTTGAACGACCTGCTGGGTGGTGTGCGACTGAGGGAACTGTTGTTGTTGAACGACCTGCTGGGTGGTGTGCGACTGAGGGAACTGTTGATGTTGGACCTGCTGGGTGGTCTGTAACTGCCGCTTAGGTTCATGTTGTTGTTCGGGCTCCTGTTGTTGGATGACCTGCTGCTTAGGTTCATGTTGTTGTTGGATGACCTGCTGCACGGGCTCCTGTTGTTGTTGGATGACCTGCTGCTCGGGCTCCTGTTGTTGTTGGATGACCTGCTGCTTAGGTTCATGTTGTTGTTGTTGGATGACCTGCTGGGGGTCTTGAGTCTGGAAGATATGTTAGTTTGGAGGTGTGTTGTATATTATAAAAATATCATTTTGTGAAAATCAAGCATGTATTTACTAAAAATCAACAATATATCCAATAACACCATGTTAATATTTTGTTTGTATAAAATCATAAAAAAAAAAAAAAAAATAATAGTTATACACTTACCTTCAAATACCAGGCTTTATCGAATTCGCATATTTTTGAATATAATTCAACAAGCTGCCACACCTCTGACAGGTGTAGGGAAACGCTCTTTCCTTTGGATGGATCCGAAATATGGACCCATGTCTCGCCATTAAAAGGTGTGACACACACCTCTCTTTTTCCAATTTTACATGTGGCTTTTACAAGCCTACCTGAAACACTTCGTTTTTCTGAAAACATTTTGATAAACTGTATAATACGTCCTTAATTTCTTAAAGTTCGTAGCTGTAATGTGTGGTAATTAATCTCTGAGGTATTTATATGACTTGTTAAAAAGACACGCTTGTATGAGACTATACCATCTCAACCAATAACAAGGCAAGACTCACCATCCAACCAATATGTATCACGCGGGTGATGGTGACTCTCGTTTTGTTATTGGTTGAGATGGTCTAGTCTTCACTTAGCCCAACCCGTTGCCTTGCTCGACGAATGGGAACAGGTTATGCTATTGCACCTACACAACCTGGTGTATATTGACAGACATATTGTCATCCTGACTAATATGGTAAAAGACCGAAGTTAGTGTGTAAAAGCATCATCCTTTAATTCCGGCTGTTGACAAACGAAAGAATTCTCCTCAAATTAGACCTAACTGATAGAAGGAGGGTGAGAATGAAAAAAGAATGAAATAGACAAACAGAGAGAGAGAGGGGGTGAGAAAGAAAGAATAAACAAAAATACATTAGAGAAAGATATTAAATCATGAAAAAAAAAAAAAAAAAGACACAACATTATAACATGTACATTTAAAACGTTTAGATTATGATCTCCTTTACTTAAATTTGGGTAATTAAATCCGATTCGGTTAATAAAATCATATTTGGGTAATTGTTTATTGCGTATTACTAAGAACTGAAAATGATAAGCTTAATAACCGTGGGTGTTTTGCTTCTAAATGTAGTTACATCACAACATACGTTTCACTCAAGAAACGTATGCAGAGGTCAAGATGTTTTAATTTGTGTTGGGGGGGGGGGGAGCTGGTGTTTATCAGTTCAATGGTGAAATGAGGAGACTGCGCTTAGTAGGAAATTTCAACGGGGCGGTTATAAATCTCTTAAACGCTCCATATGTTGATTGGATTTTTATGAAAGATGTGCAGCTGTCATGTGAAAATTTGATTTCGCCTAACAAGATCGTTACACTTAGCAGTGGTGGACAATTATTTAAATGTAACGTAAGTAATTTTTTCAACAGAATAATCTTAATTATTACATATATACATCTAGAGTATAATATTCTCGGTTATTTACATTCTGAATATTTTTTATGCAGCATTATTAGACCTATTAATCCCTGGTTCAATTCTAGATTTAGACATGTATAAAAAAAAAGGGTTAAAACATACAGTACAAGTGTAGAATTAATTACAGATTAAATTGTTAATTATATTTTAGAAGACAAGTAAATCTTGATCTAATACACCATTCTTTTTTACATGCATGTTTCATAATATGTGTATGTATATTGATATATACAGTATTATAATTCTGTCATTTTTTATTATTATAGAATAATATCTTATATGTTTGATAATAAAATAAAATTTATTATTTATATCTTTTTCAGTCTATCAAAACATCAACTCAGCTGATAACATCAACCCTGACAAGAATGCCATCATCATCACCATCATCATCAATTCCAACAAAAGTGCCATCATCATCTTCAACAACCCTGACAATGTCATCATCATCACCAACTATGACAACTAGAACATCAACACTGACGGGTGCTTAATTTACTTTCATCTCAATATCTACTATGATAAAAACGACTCATTAAAAACTTTCTCGGAAAACTCAATATTATCATACATATTCAAATAAAATTGGATTTTGCAGTAACATTAAAACAATAATAAATTATATTAATCTCTGTAATATGGTATATTTTCCTACTTTCACTGACTTTTGTAAAATAAATTTCAATTTTAATTCTAAAACTATGATAATAGTAAAATTATATTTTCTTTTATTTTTTTTTTATTATTTCTTGTTATAGATAATATCCTCATCATCGTCATCATGGTCATGATCATCTTCATCTTCATCATCATCATCTTAATTGTGGTGTGTAAGTACTGTAGAAGAGGGGGGAGGAGGGAAAACATTGATAGAATGGAGATGCCTACATTTCAACCCCCATCACTCACACCATCGGAAGAATCCATAGAATTGTTTACAGTGTCAACACCCTCACCCAAATCACCATCAGAGGATCCTTTTGCATTTTCTTCTACATCTCTTCATAGAATTCGTATAAAACATGACTAACCTCTCTCCTTAGAATACACACAAATTTAATGTAACCTCTCTGTGTTTTCAAAGTTTAATTTTGTTTTTATTAATTTTTTTTTAATTTTTTTTTTTTTTAAATAGGACCCTTCATCATGACCATATTCACCATCATCATCGCCATCATCATTTCATTTTTGGTGTTCATATTTTTTTTATTTTGGATTTTTCAAAATAGCATTACAAATTGGATGCAGACTGGTTATGTAGATGATGTTGAAGAAGAGGAGGAGGGGGGAGAGGAAGATGTGGTGGAAGAAGAGGAGGAGGGGGGAGGGGAAGAGGATGAAGTTATGAGGAGTTATCCATCAAGACAGAGGAGAAGACCTAATAGGTTTCACTATTAGTTCTCTCTTCTATCTTAAAGGTTAAAGTCAAATGTTATGTATATTGTGATTATTTTTGTTGTGTGTGTGTGTTTTTTTTTTTTTTTTTTTTTTTTGTTGTTTTTTTTTTACAAGTTATAAGGATTTTACAACTTTGTGTTATTAAAATGCTATTATAAACAAGTATCTTCCCTAATCCTGGATTCACTTATAAACTGAAACACTTAACCAATAAATGCTTGTGACTTGTGATGTTTTTAACACCTACCTCAAGAAGGTTAAAGATAAATACTATACATATTTTTAACTGTTTCAAATGTTATAACCTAATGTCGTCCTGTGATTGTTTTATCCTAGTTACTGTTATATACTTTCAAAAAAATATATATTACAGTCCTCTTATTTAAACATAAATTGTTACTATTTACGTATTATATATGTAGTACATTCCATTAGCTTTTATTATAAGACTTGTTTCAAAACAACATGCTATTACAGTTCAAATGACAATTTATCAACTCTAGAATATTTAACTAATTCATAATTTGAAATATTTAGCTGTTAGCATTCTAATGTATCTCATATCTCTTTTAAAATAAATTTTCTTTCGTGAACATAGTTCTTACAGTTAAAAAGAGATCAGAACCTTCTTTCAACATAGAAAAAAAACTTAAATACAATAATTTAAGAGCTTCTTCTTTAAAATCCCCTCTGGTATTTCTTTATCTAAATTCTTGTTTAGGAATTGTAATTATCCTAATTATGCATTTCTTTAAATGTTTTAATTTATTGAAAATCCAAAGACTTCTTTATTTCTTGAAAAACTAAAAGTTGTGGAATAATAGTTTAGATTTGATCTGTTCTAAACAAATAATTGTTTGATTCAAACATCTTTGTGTATAATTGTTATTTTTTCGCCTTTCTTACTGTGCAATGGGTTCATGATAGCCTTCAATGGATAGAAACAAAGAAGGAAACTTTTTTTATGTTTCTAAGGTTATTGACCTTTTTCTTCTTTTTATCACAAAGGAGAGGTTACTCACCTCTCTTTTTTTCCCTAAAAGAGACGTATACATGGTCATTTTCAAAATGAATCCTGTAAAGGCTGGATGCTGTTCTAAATGTGGGAAACCATGTTATATAGAATGTAGTCATTGCTACTGCATCCTAACTGAACATGGAGAGTCACACAACTGTCCAATAGAGGATGATGTGTTCCATGAACCTGATACAGAACTGTGTGATGAATGTTATGATTAACTCCCCACCCACGACATAACCAATAAAAAAACAGCCCTTTTCAAGGCCCACAAATTCACCTCATGGTCCTTCCTTGACATACCTCCTTGTGTGTGTGTATGTGTATGTGTGTGCGCACGTGTGTGTGTGTGTGTGTGTGTGTGTGTGTGTGTGTGTGTGTGTGTGTGTGTCTGTGTGTGAATGTGTCTGTGTTAACACGAATTCAAAGAGGTGTTCAAGTGATCTGTTACTTAGTGTCTAATAAGTCTGTGGTTCTTTGAACATTTCTTTAAGAAATTCCGTTTTTAAATTCTAGTCTCATTTTATTACTATGACTTGATTATAGTAATCTTTTACATGTTTATATTTTTATCTTTTGTACTAATGTGAAAGCCTAATGCTTGTACACTGTGATTATTTTTTCATTTGTTATTTCCATTTAATATTCTTTTTTATGTATTTTCACCTTTGATAAAGTTTTCTAATAATGTTTGGGTAAAATGTTACATTTTTTTAATTTCATAAGAAAACTTTAAAACAATAAACATCAACTTTAACAAATGAGAAATAGATTCATTGAAAAAAAAAATGTAAAAGTTTTAAAAAGTAAGCAAGAACATTTCAGGTTAAGATTTTTCTATTTATATGTGTTTTTAATAGTATTATTTATATTAAATTTACACATCTCAGGTTTTACTCTTTATCAAAGTATACTCATTTTATTGTTACAGATTGTTTTATAATAAAAAAGTTATTACTTTGGATATTTTTAAACAACATGTTCATTACTTAGTTTTTACACTATTGTGAAAGCCTAATGCTTGTACACTGTGATTATTTTTCCATTTGTTATTTCCATTTAATATTCTTTTTTATGTATTTTCACCTTTGATAAAGTTTTCTAATAATGTTTGGGTAAAATGTTACATTTTTTTTTTTTTTTAATTTCATAAGAAAACTTTAAAACAATAAACATCAACTTTAACAAATGAGAAATAGATTCATTGAAAAAAAAATGTAAAAGTTTTAAAAAGTAAGCAAGAACATTTCAGGTTAAGATTTTTATCTTTATATGTGTTTTTAATAGTATTATTTATATTAAATTTACACATCTCAGGTTTTACTCTTTATCAAAGTATACTCATTTTATTGTTACAGATTGTTTTATAATAAAAAAGTTATTACTTTGGATATTTTTTAACAACATGTTCATTACTTAGTTTTTACACTATTGTGAAAGCCTCATGCTTGTACACTGTGATTATTTTTCCATTTGTTATTTCCATTTAATATTCTTTTTTATGTATTTTCACCTTTGATAAAGTTTTCTAATAATGTTTGGGTAAAATGTTACATTTTTTTTTTAATTTCATAAGAAAACTTTAAAACAATAAACATCAACTTTAACAAATGAGAAATAGATTCATTGAAAAAAAATGTAAAAGTTTTAAAAAGTAAGCAAGAACATTTCAGGTTAAGATTTTTATCTTTATATGTGTTTTTAATAGTATTATTTATATTAAATTTACACATCTCAGGTTTTACTCTTTATCAAAGTATACTCATTTTATTGTTACAGATTGTTTTATAATAAAAAAGTTATTACTTTGGATATTTTTTAACAACATGTTCATTACTTAGTTTTTACACTATTGTGAAAGCCTCATGCTTGTACATTGTGATTGATATTTTATTCCTTAAACTTTTTTTGTTTCATTTATTATGAATTTCACCTAGATTGTTTCTTGAAAAATAGTTGATGGTTGGTTTTCTTTACTATATAATAGAAATAATATTTTAAAAAAAGAAAACAGAATGACTAATCTTGTATTCAGTGTTGTCTCTGTTTTGGTGTGCTCATATGCTTTTAAAAATTCTTTTATTAGAACTAAGATAACAACCAGATCTGTCGTTTTTATGGTGAAGAAATTCTATTTTTCTTAACTATTCACTTGTCATAGTTGATTAAACTTGTTGTTTTTTAAACATTTTGAAACGTGTCAAGTCTTTTACCCTTAGTTATCTCGCTTGATTGTTATCACACAAAAAACACGTGAAATAAAAGGTGAAATTCAAACGAACTTGCTTCTCTTTTATTCTTTTCAATGTCTACTTATTTAGTATGGTCACTTCTCCGCTTTTCTGTAATTTCAACCTATCTGACATAAAACTAAACAAAGAATTTTTTGTAAACTTTATTATAAAAAAAAAAAACAACGACGTTGACAATGAATGAATTGTTTAAATGAGTAAAATACAATTAAAGGTGATCCTTTCTTAATCTTAGCATCATTCACGGAGATGCATTGTTTTCAACAGTTTAACAAAGCAAACACGATGTAGTACTTTAAGAGATGGATTTCCTAAAATGTTATCATACATCATGTTTTGACACTATCATAAGTTTACATCTAAAACATTACTACTGGACACAACGAAAACCACTGAGTCGTTGGGTCGAACAATAACACTCTTCTTATCAGATTAACTATCAATAGACAGGGGGTTGTGCCGGTGACAAGTTCGCACCAGTGACAATAGGCTGGGCTTACGCCGGTATGCCACCAAGATGGCCTCGAATAAAATACTATATAATCTATTACGCCGGTACGCCGGTAAGATGGCCGCGAATAAAATACTATATAATCTATTACGCCGGTAATCCAAGATGGCCGCGAGAGTAGTATTTTATACCTACTACTGGACACACCTGATATATTGCTGCAAGCAAAGGGTTATAAGACATAATGACACATTCATTTGCCCATGCCACATTAACACAGAGGAATAAATTTTGGAAATAAAGAGTGATTTATAAATGGTATTAGTTTATTAGTAAAATAATGTCGTACAAAAAATGTTAAACATAATTATGAAATTCAGAATTTTATTAGTTGCTATGTGCACATAGACTGATATGTTATTATTAAATATTAACATTAAACATGAGTTGAGCTTTTGTTTTTCAACTTATTTTTATGGCAGTGAATATATTTCTTTTGTTTGTCTCCAAATGAAATAGTTTCAAGTTGTTTCATGTTATCTTTTTATTGTGGAACACACTTTTTGAACTGCTGTGTACTCTATAATGCTTTACTGGTCAAGGTTACGGAAATAGGGTAATTTTCCAATATGGCGGCCTACACACAGAGTGTTACGCATTTTGAATTTTTCACTTACTCGGCCTAAATAATTAAAATAAAACGATTGGATATAGGTGAAACAAGGATAGATGAACACATGTAGGAAATTTGATTTTTATTATTAAAAAATTATAATTGCATAATCTTTAAAAAAGTTGCAACTATAACGAAATTCGGATCATCTACGCCATCAATGACTACAAAGTTTATTGTATTCAAACAATAATTGCGCTTTCCCGAATTAGGTCGCATCCATTGTCATATTAATAAATAGGGTAGACATTTAAAAAAAAGGTTCTATCCGGAATTCAAATAAGAACAATAGCAGTATAAACCGATTTCAGTATAAGACACCCAATATTTTTAGCTATTAACATCCTACCTTATAGCCCGAATAGCGTGGCGAAAATTTAGGTCGTGATGCTGCTATTGTATAAAGTCGTGTGGCCATCCAAGCAACTATGTCTACCGGCGTTTAGGATTCAACCAATGGCACTCGGAAGTCGAAATCCAACACATGACACTCTCGTGCGGGCCCCCACTACATTGTAAGGGTCACCCGTGCAGCCAAATCACAGTTAAAAGTCATCGCCATCTCGTTGCATGGTACATTGACTAGCATGGCGGACAAAGAAAGAACTATAAAAGATAAAGCTAGCGTCTGAATGTCCAAAATTAAATCATACATTTTTTTAAATATATCTTAATATATTTTATCCTCTAGATAATCTTTTAATGTTGTATATGCTATATAAACCTATTTTACATGTCATATTCAAACATTTACTGCGAAGAGGCTGTACGGGGCTACTACATATACCATTCTATACATAGCGTGTGACGTCACTACGTTAAAGTCATTTTGACCGTGTGTTGACGCAACACTACATATACCCAATCTCCAACGCAGTGATCTCCCCCTTTCAGTAAGGAGAATAAGCCAGCGTAGCGATGTCGTAAAACCTGTGCGGAGTTTGACATATACCCTGACCAAAACAAGGGGCCCGAGAGGGGGACGTCGGGAGGTTAGAGGCATCCAGTGGGGCATATGCTCCATTTTAATCGTCCCCTGCACCCACTTGTATATATATCGCCGTCAGGCACCTCTATGGGACATGTAAATAATGTATATAATTAGTATTAGATTCATATATTTTTAATTAGGCCCTAAAAAGATAGGGCTCGTGTTGAAGAGTCGGAATGGTTTTGTTTTATTATTTTAACAATTGTGTTTAACCTTCCCAATGAGGTGCAGGATAATATGGATTCTTGTTCATTAAAACTAATCAACAGGCGATAATAAACATTATTTATTGTTAAGAAACAGTGTTCCGGTAGGAAAACTCATGCAATTTGTAACTGTGCACCCTACACATACGTTAAATATTGACTGTAAGTAATGTGACGAACATATTTACAATTATAAAATATTAAAGCATCCATGAAAGTTTAAAAAACACACTATAATATCATACCTCATGCTCAGTATCATTAAACAGATCATCAACAAACCTATTATCAAACTTAATTTGCTCGAAGCTTATCATCATTTTTAATAATAACATCATGAATTTTTAATTCCATTTACAATTTTAAACACCATAGCAGCGCTAAGAGCAACCCTCACGCCATTAGTAACCCTCTGTGATATTTAACTTTTAATCAACTTGTAAGTAATGCTCGCCAAATAATTTGTAATTAATGGCGAAGGTAAGTAAGTCCAAATAAGTAAGTAAGACGACTGCCATCAGACAAATAACAGGGCCAATATCAAATAACTTATTTATTAACATATTGTATTAAACGAAAACGAATGTCAGATTCTTTTTATCACTCAATTTTAGTCGCCAATAGTTAACAACAATATTTGATGAAATAGTGGTGTGAGACGACCTTCATTATGATGACGTCGATGAGGTTGTCAATCAAAAATCTGCATTACATTCATGTAATATGACAAAATATTTATTTGGTGTATTGAATGGAAAACAGGGGGAATCATGTGATAAATGTATATTTGTTCCAAATAAATCAGATTACTTGGATAATTTAGCACAGCTACTATGGAAGTCTGCACTGCAGATAATTACGAGAATGTAAACAATAAAGGTTGAAAAGGTTTAAAATAATTAAAGTTATACAAGTCAAATTTAAGTCGTTCATATTTTGCGTTAAGTTCCTCGCGTGTCCGCATTTTACCTGTTATTCATTAAAAAATAACCGAGTATATTTAAAAGTATAACTACAAAGGTTATTCCCCTTGTAATTGTGCGTAACTTCAAAAAAGGCCCAGATACGCGCCTGGTACAAGTGTTGCCGAATCAGTATTAGCTTACGAGGCATTCTGTTTGCGCAGTTAGCCCGTGAACAGGAAATCGTTAGATCCACACCGTTGAAGTCTACACGCCGTTTAAGTTAGGTGTCACTCACGGTTAGCCACGCCTTCTCTGTGCAGGCACAGTATTCGTCGAAAAGAACTAACACTAGACGTCGGTTGCCAAGATATTATATTATTTACAGTCGGCACTCGTTGTCTCGACTTTGTTCGGACCTGAAGAAAATTATCGAGACAAAAGTAGTTCGACAGATAAATGCTTACTTATTGACTGTCCGCCATCTTGTGTTGGTGTGAGAACAACACTCGCATAAATTCTGACTTTCATTTCATACAGAGTAAATTAAATAAGAGATACATGTACTTCTTTCTTGTCATATTTTAATATGCAATATTCGATTATGAAATACTTTGATAATTGGTTACATAATATACAACATGAGAAATATATGTTCAATATTTACAACATCAACAACAGTATGCGGTGATTAGCTTCTGTTCGGTCATTTATCTTTTTTCCGCCGATACAAAGAATCGGTTATTGACTTCTGCTTCAAAAGGACGCTACTGTAAAATCTACGCCGGATGAATCTCTCAATTTCGTCTTATTTCTTCTGTTCGGGTTGGATACCGGGACCTTCTCCAGATTTCTCGAGCGCCGCAAAGTCACGTGTCGTATTGCAACAGTCGGAAGCCATGTCGAAAGCAATGCAACAGTCAGATGTATTGGGCATTAAATACGTGTAGCAACAGTCGCGTGGCATAATTCACTCACAATTAAGGTAGGTTTGAGTAAATGCAATCACGCCAATCAATTATGTGCGAGTACTTGATGGAGCGTCCGTAAGCAGCCTGATTGAACACATGTTAGTGATCCAATTAAGTGTATTCACACCTCGGCAAACCGTGAAGCAACTTCGAGTAAGGAGTGGCAAACAAAAGGTGTTGAATAGATACAGGGCATTCGGAAATAGGTCGATATACCGAATAATTCGACACTTAAAATATCGACAGATAAATGCTAAATGTACATAGATAAAAAAGCAAAAAAAAGTTGGGACTTTGTCAAAGGATCGACACATCGAGAATATCGACTCTACCGAAGTCGTAACAACGAGTGCCGACTGTACTGATAATAGATTTATTTAGTTCAGAAAGTAAGCACACTATATTTTCGACGGATTTTTTGCACGGTAAACAGTAATAAAACTGTAAAATAAAAGTTAGTTAAAGCGTATTTGTCAACGAGAAGAATTCTCAGTTGAAATTCTATCAAGTATTATTGACAAAAAAACAACATGATAACGGATGTTCATAACACTATTTAACTCAAGTAGTAACAGGCGTTCAAAATGTATTTAGTGACGTTATAAGCAGCACATCATTCAAGTAAGTTGGGTAATATGTGTACACAAGGTCCTGTATGACCATTATAAGCCGCACACCATTTAAATCTGGTGGATTAAAGGTGGACACAGTCATGGTCGTTACAAGCCGCACACCGTTTAAGTCAGGTGTGTTTGAGGTGTACACAGGGCACCTTATGACCGTTAAAAGCCACACATTATTCAGGTCCTTTGAGGAAAAATCGTACAAATGACACACTATGGCCGTTAAAAGCAACACCCCATTCAGGTCCATTGAGAATAATGTGTACAAAAGGAACCTATGGCCGTCATAAGCCGCACACCATTTAAGTGAGACGGATATATATTTAGATTATTTACACATGATCCCGTGTGACTATTATAAGCCGCACACCATTTAAGTCAGGTGGTTATATGTGTACACAGGGTCCCGTATGGCCATTATAAGCCACACACCATTTAAGTCAGGTGGATATATACGTGTACACATGGTCCCGTATGACTTTTCTAAGCCGTACACCATTTAAGTAAGAAGGATGTAGGTGTGCACAGGGTCCCGTATGACCTTTATATGCCGCACACCATTTAAGCCAGGAGGATGTAGGTGTACACAGGGTCCCGTATGGTCATTATAAGCCGCACAACAGTTAAGTCAGGTGGATATAGGTATACACAGGGTACATTATGGCTGTTACAAGCCGCACACCATTTAAGTCAGGTGCTATATGTGTACACAGTGTCTCGTATGACCATTCTAAGCCGCGCACGATTTAAGTCAGGTGGAGATATATATGTACACGGGGTCTTGTATGGCCATTATAAGCCGCACACCATTTAAGTCCGGTGTATATATTATGTGTGCACTAATCCCGTATGACCATTCTAAACCGCACACCATATAAGTAAGAAGGATTTAGTTGTACACTGGGTCCCGTATGGTCATTATATGCCGCACACCATTTAAGTCAGGAGGATCTAGGTGTACACAGGGTCCCGTATGGCCATTATAAGCCGCACACCATTTAAGTCAGGTGGATATAGGTGTACACAGGACACATTATGGCTGTAACAAGCCGCAAACCATTTAAGTCAGGTGCTATATGTGTACACAGTGTCTCGTATGAGCATTCTAAACCGCACACCATATAAGTAAGAAGGATGTAGGTGTACACTGGGTCCCGTATGACCATTCTAAGCCGCACACCATTAAAGTAAGAAGATGTAGGTGTACACGACATTCTTTATTTTTGTCCGACTTGTAATAATCCATTTTTAAAATGTTTTGATAAAATACATTTTATTAATATAAATAAAATGGATATGAATGTGATTGTCCTGTTGTTCTTTAGTTTTGCTTTCTCCTCATCATATTTAAAATATTTTTATTTATGAAGATTTTAAATGTGGCGGTCGTAAAAAATCTCCCCGTGCATATTCTCGATGTGTCGATCCTTTGACAAAGTCCCAACTTTTTTTTGCTTTTTTATCTATGTACATTTAGCATTTATCTGTCGATATTTTAATCTATGTTGTCATTTAATTCATCCTATATTTTATTTGTGGTCAACCATTTTTGTGTTGTTTTTCAAATCGAAATACTACCATATTCCTTTTCTGAACACTATGTGGACATTATTTTTCGATGACGTCACTACTTTCGTCATGACGTATAGAAAATATCAGCGCATGGACATTTTGTTTTCAAATAGATCGTTTTTCTTTTCGTTGCTTGCATTTGAGAAACTCGTCAGGAAGTGCGAGGTTAGAGCTCTGTAAAACCGGTTTAAGCACCCCAGTCGGTCCCTATTGCCGACTGACCGTTCCAAGGCGGTAACTGTCGTGTTTGCTCTTTTCCTTAAATGACTCATCACAAATTTGTTCTTACTTTTCGCTTGGCTTGCATGTGAAATACCTTTGTTCTGTGCCTTTTCGGAGTTTGGTATATGTTGCAATACTCATAGGACTTTGTCATATATTCTTTTTCATGATCACAACAATGTTACTTGTGCAGTGTGGCGGTCGTAAAAAATCTCCCCGTGCATGTAATCTATGTTGTCATTTAATTCATCCTATAAGGATTGTTACGTGTATTTCCTTTGATGGACATTGAACTTTGGTTCTTCAATTCCATCTTCACATGAACAGGATGCTACAACCATTTATTCGTCCCTGGTCATGTTTGTTCATGATTCAGAAAGTTAATTTTATTTGTGGTCAACCATTTTTGTGTTGTTTTTCAAATCGAAATACTACCATATTCCTTTTCTGAACACTATGTGGACATTATTTTTCGATGACGTCACTACTTTCGTCATGACGTATAGAAAATATCAGCGCATGGACATTTTGTTTTCAAATAGATCGTTTTTCTTTTCGTTGCTTGCATTTGAGAAACTCGTCAGGAAGTGCGAGGTTAGAGCTCTGTAAAACCGGTTTAAGCACCCCAGTCGGTCCCTATTGCCGACTGACCGTTCCAAGGCGGTAACTGTCGTGTTTGCTCTTTTCCTTAAATGACTCATCACAAATTTGTTCTTACTTTTCGCTTGGCTTGCATGTGAAATACCTTTGTTCTGTGCCTTTTCGGAGTTTGGTATATGTTGCAATACTCATAGGACTTTGTCATATATTCTTTTTCATGATCACAACAATGTTACTTGTGCAGTGTGGCGGTCGTAAAAAATCTCCCCGTGCATGTAATCTATGTTGTCATTTAATTCATCCTATAAGGATTGTTACGTGTATTTCCTTTGATGGACATTGAACTTTGGTTCTTCAATTCCATCTTCACATGAACAGGATGCTACAACCATTTATTCGTCCCTGGTCATGTTTGTTCATGATTCAGAAAGTTAATTTTATTTGTGGTCAACCATTTTTGTGTTGTTTTTCAAATCGAAATACTACCATATTCCTTTTCTGAACACTATGTGGACATTATTTTTCGATGACGTCACTACTTTCGTCATGACGTATAGAAAATATCAGCGCATGGACATTTTGTTTTCAAATAGATCGTTTTTCTTTTCGTTGCTTGCATTTGAGAAACTCGTCAGGAAGTGCGAGGTTAGAGCTCTGTAAAACCGGTTTAAGCACCCCAGTCGGTCCCTATTGCCGACTGACCGTTCCAAGGCGGTAACTGTCGTGTTTGCTCTTTTCCTTAAATGACTCATCACAAATTTGTTCTTACTTTTCGCTTGGCTTGCATGTGAAATACCTTTGTTCTGTGCCTTTTCGGAGTTTGGTATATGTTGCAATACTCATAGGACTTTGTCATATATTCTTTTTCATGATCACAACAATGTTACTTGTGCAGTGTGGCGGTCGTAAAAAAATCTCCCCGTGCATGTAATCTATGTTGTCATTTAATTCATCCTATAAGGATTGTTACGTGTATTTCCTTTGATGGACATTGAACTTTGGTTCTTCAATTCCATCTTCACATGAACAGGATGCTACAACCATTTATTCGTCCCTGGTCATGTTTGTTCATGATTCAGAAAGTTAATTTTATTTGTGGTCAACCATTTTTGTGTTGTTTTTCAAATCGAAATACTACCATATTCCTTTTCTGAACACTATGTGGACATTATTTTTCGATGACGTCACTACTTTCGTCATGACGTATAGAAAATATCAGCGCATGGACATTTTGTTTTCAAATAGATCGTTTTTCTTTTCGTTGCTTGCATTTGAGAAACTCGTCAGGAAGTGCGAGGTTAGAGCTCTGTTAAACCGGTTTAAGCACCCCAGTCGGTCCCTATTGCCGACTGACCGTTCCAAGGCGGTAACTGTCGTGTTTGCTCTTTTCCTTAAATGACTCATCACAAATTTGTTCTTACTTTTCGCTTGGCTTGCATGTGAAATACCTTTGTTCTGTGCCTTTTCGGAGTTTGGTATATGTTGCAATACTCATAGGACTTTGTCATATATTCTTTTTTTTTTAATTCTCCACACAGAAGAAGTATATGCTCAGTATAGTGTTTACACCTCTTACCCAAATGAACTTAATCGCGAGCTGCTTATAACGATGACAAATGACCATATGCTACATTTAGTGGTCATATAGCACACTATGTGCACTGTTTATCCATCTGATTTAAATGGTGTGCGGCTTTTAAAGTATGATGGAACACTACGCACACGTTTTACCGAACAGACTTAAATGGTGTGCGGCTTTTAAAGTAATATTCGGCATTATGTACATTTTGACCCAACATACTTAAATGGTGTGCGGCTTTTAAAGTAATATTCGGCATTATGTACATTTTTAGCCAACATACTTAAATGGTGTGCGGCTTTTAAAGTAATATGGAGCACTATGTACACCTTTTACCCAACATACTTAAATGGTGTGTGGGTTTTAAAGTAATATGGGGCACTATGTTCACATTTTACCCAACATACTTAAATGATGAACGGCTTTTAAAGTAATATGGAGCACTATGTACACCTTTTACCCAACATACTTAGATGGTGTGCGGCTTATAAAGTAATATGGGGCACTATGTACATTTTTACCCAACATACTTAAATGGTGTGCGGCTTTTAAAGTAATATGGGACACTATGTTCACATTTTAGCCAACAGACTTAAATGATGTGTAGGTTTTAAAGTAATATGGTGCACTTTGTACACCTTTTACCAAACAAACTTAAATGGTGTGCGGCTTTTAAAGTTATATGGAGCACTATGTACATATTTTACCCAACATACTTAAATGGTGTGCGGCTTTTAAAGTAATATAGGGCATTATTAAATGGTGTGTTGCTTTAAAAGCACTATTTGGCACTTTGCACACATTTATCCAACATACTTAAATGGTGTTCGGCTTTAAAAGTAATACGGGGCACCATGATCATCTTATACCCAACGGACCTAAATGATCTGCGGCATTTGCAGTCATAAAGGGACACCTTTTACTCAACAGATCGAATTGATGTGCTGCTTTTGAATGTAATATTGTTCTCTATGTGCACCAGTGTGAAACCATAAAATACCGTTGAATATACTTACAAATATTCCATAAAATTTATTTATATATGTAGTTTTGCCTGTCACTGTTTCAATTCTTGTGTGTGTTTTTACCGGATTGATGTTATCATTAAATTACACGGGACATTCGTCTTAATCTGCACTTTTCGGTCCATGTTGGTATTTGGATACACGTTTAACTCCGCCCACATACCACCATGACTCCGCCTACACTACTACACTTAAACGGTGTACAGAGTTAAATGGTGTGGGTTTAGCGATTACCCCCGAGAACAGCTATGTGAGAGAACGTGTTAATATCAACGTCAAGCAAAATATAAATTTGGTGCTTTTAACATGATTAATGCAATAGGTTTACCTTTTTGTCAGAATTCTTAAACCTACGATGTTATTTGAGGACTAACAGGACGTGCACAACAGGTAAAATCACTTACATCCTCATAGTTTAAACTGATCATGTTTACGGTGACCTTGTACTCAATAATGACTCTGGTATTAAAGCAAGTATCATACGGTTAGCCTATATAAATACATATAAGAACAGTATACCTGTGTCTATGGGTTTTGTGGTATAATTACATGGTTCTCTATGTATATAACTACTTAAGTTGACTTGACGCACAAGCCTAGATTGCTCCGCCCACCCCACACGTCACATGACAAAGTATCAGCTCACCTTCGGGAGCAAACTTGCAATTCGGAATACATCGGCTATTTACTTTCTGAAATATACCAAGGGTTAATATGGGGAGTAAATAAAATCTTCCAAATGTTTGCCACATCGAAATACCTCGATAGGAGTCTGTTTACAAAACGCATTGGTATAAATTTAATGAAGAAAATAAACCCAAGAATAATGACATAGAGAAGGAGGGGGACTGAGAGGGAGAGAAAGAGAGAGGGACAGAGAGAGGAGGCAGAGAGAGAAAGAGAGAGAGACTACACTAACTATAATTACAAATATAAGTCTGTTTGTTCTTACATATAGTACAGTCTTATTTATCTACACGTTAAACACAAAGAATATGACACGAAGTATGACATGTACTCTGTAAATAGATCTTTTGTACGTTAAATGAGTGCTATTTTAGACATCCCGCGGATCAAACAATGGCTATCCCTGTATTGTAGCGCTTTTTTGAGCTGACAAATAGCGTTTACATGCATAGACTTCTAAATATGTTTTACTTTTTTTTTAAACACGCCATTACAATAATTTGAAACGTTTACCTTTTTATTTAAATCTTAACCTGCTGTAAATGTGCACGACCTACTCACTCTGTTTTGTTTAAAATACAATAAGACATAAAAGGTCAACTTGATCGAGTCACTGTAGGACATCAAGTACGTGACTAGTACGCGACCACCAATCTCTCCACTCATTGGTCTGTGGCTTATCTTTGGTCGCAGTCTAGGTCATGTTAGTTTTAATAAAGTTTCCAAATAAAGCAATGGGGATATCCATTACATTAAAGTGTTGAATATGACATTCTATTCTGAGACATATGTTTGTAATTGATAGAACTATTTGAGTTATAATCAGAAAGGTGCACCTACTTAAATAATAAATAAACGTGTTGTTCCTAGGCAGTTAAAAACCGAAAGTTTTAGAAAACAACATGGTAATAAAGTTTATGTATCCACTTGTCAGCAATACACAAGTAAGCAGCTATTGCAAATGTATTGCATTTCTTGAAGCTGGAATAAATACTATAATGTCCAATGTCTGTGTGATTACTTTAAATAGAGATCATATATTATATACACAACATCATATCGTGTAAAAACTTAACGACATAGACAGACATCTACGGCACGTGGCTACACATGCCTATCACATCAAACGCTATTACAGGGCAGGATCCAGGAATTGTTTCAGGTGCCAGTCGTGCAAGTGGAGTCTGGGGAATGCTCCCTAAAAATATAAAAGCCGAATAGAGACATTTCCTGCATTTTAAGAAGGTGCTAAAAACCTTAGGCCTAAAAAATATAGTTTGTTTCTGGTTACCCGACCGACAGTATACTTTTAGCACCGACCGTAACGTTTTTACAGCCCTCCCCCAAAAATGCTTCGACCGGGTACGTACGGAATTAATCCTTTATGTCAATTCGTCAATAATTTAGCCCTCGCCCATCGTCATGACAACAAAATGGCTGCACCCCGGTCGCAGGCAATCTCGACGTTGCTTGCTATAAAAATTGACAAATGTTCACACCATAAAGCAGAAATAAACGTGATCAAAGCTGTTACAAATAGCAGCATGGTGTACGAGGTATATGAATCATTTACCGGCGGAAAGACATTAGATTTTGAGGCAAGATATATGGTAAGTTAAAAGCGTCAAATCTTGTTAAAATCGTGGCGTGATTTACATATTCTAGTGGTAAATTCGGCGATTATTTTTTTCTTTATTTCCCGATCTCATGTCTTTTCATTGCATTGCTTTTCATTAAAAAATCTTCCTAAAATTCTGTTGTTTCGTTTACAGACACTTGAATTTAGTAATTTAAAACAGAGGACCCCCCCCCCCCCCCCCCCCCACACACACACTGTAAATAATTGTCTAAATAAATAAATTTCCTTCTGGTAATAATTAAAATGCAGTAAATCAGATTCCAACAGAGTGTCATATTTGTAAAAACAAAATGTTTTATTTTAATGACAGACCTACAACTGTTTGTTGTAGTTTGTTCTACAGTATTTTCCATAATGTTTCAGACAACTTTACCAGGTGAAAGTTCATCTTTAAACAGAAAAGGGTATTTGCTTGTGGATATTAAAGAATACATTTTAAAGTGTTTAAAAATCTTTATTTTTCAAACTTACATTATTTGATATTCATGATTGTTCTAGTATTTCTGCTTTGTATAAATAGCTGTGTCATTGTACAGGATCTGGATATCTTACCACTGATTAACCTCTATTTCAAATTAGGTATCATAGATACTATAAAAGTATGTATAAAGCATTCTCGTCTCATAAACAAATACAAGTTTATGATAATGGAGGCTAAAAAGTGATGAAATTTCAAAATTCAAAGAGAAAGAAATATTCTTCATATTATAGAAAAAAAAATAAAACTTTAAATTGAAACACTGGTTTATTAGTTTCAATGGAATAACAGTATAAAAGGCAGTAAGTTTTCCATTTTCTACTCTTCAATACCTTCAAAGAAACCTGAAAAAAGATAGATAATAGAACAATTTTAATATTTGATGTACTTACAACCAGAATGCAATTCAGAAAGACGATATATACCTTGACTTTGGTTCCCACCTTTCCCCCGCAAAAAGAAAATGAAAAAAATGCCTACCTACCGACCCTTTGTTTTTTCACAGGTGTAACCAGAAACAAACCCTTTTTTGGCCTTATGTCCAAACTGTATCTTGGGCAGCAAAGATAATCTATAATAATATGTTTAATGGGATGGGTGGAGAGGTCAAGTTACGAGTAGTGTTAGGGGTCTTGAGGCATGCTTCAATAAGAGGAGCGTTGACATCAGGAAGCCAACAGTGTCATTTCCTGCATTTCAGATGCTTAACAGACCTTCAAAGAAAATATGATTTTAAACAAGTAGATTAATTCCAATCCATTTAAATACAGTTCAGGTGTGAATACCTGCTTACCGTTCTTATATGTAGCACTGGAAACAGGTAATGGTAAACTACCTCCATGGATTCTCTTTAAAAACATCTCAGCTCCTCCCCCCCACGAGTCCGCACTCCCCCGCTAGATCCGCACATGCCTCATACGATTTCACATTACGCTGACTGGTCATGATTAAACTGTGTCTAGCTTGCTTTCAAGCATTTTCGCCAAAAATCCTTATATAACAATACAAATGTGACTAAAGTATCAGAGTTGTTCGTGATATGAAGAAAGCATATTCAATCAGTAATGTCAAGTGGTTTTGAGTTATTTTATATAATGTATTATATAGTTGTTGTTGTTATTATATTAGCATAAAAAGCATGAAACAAGTCAATATTCCATTTTTTTCTGTTTGAAAGTTATGTTTATCCTTTTTTATTTATGTCCTCGTATTTTACAGATGATTATCCTTATCTTTCAGCTCTGATGGAGGTGTCTGTTCAAGGAGCGACATCACAGGTTACCGACTCGGACAGCGCTGACCTCTTGTGCGACCAATGTTCAGAGTCAGGCCAGGTTGTCATTGCTGCAGGATTCTGTCGGACCTGCCCTATCTATCTCTGTCACAAATGTATCAACCAACATAAGAAGATACGGTCATTGCAACATCATGAAATCCTGGAGGGAGCCGACATGCCCGAGAGAAGACCTTGCTCAACTGGTGTGGAGTATTGCAGTCTCCACCCAGAGAGACGGATAGAAATGTTCTGCTCCGATGACAGTACTCTGGGATGTACACTCTGTTTTGTGGTTGGACATAAAACATGCCATAATGTAGGATTGATTTCAGAATTATCAAAAGATTTTAAACTTTCGGCCGAATTTTGCGATTTGAAGGAAACATTGCACAAGCAAAGAACACTCACAAAACAGAAACACGAGATAATCGAAAAATGTCGCTCTAGGAACAATGAGTGTCATTCAACAACGATTGCTGAGTTTAAACGATTCCGAAAGAAGATTAATACCCTTTTGGACAGAATGGAAGTAACAGTTTCTGAAGATGCAGCCAGATTAAAACAAGAAAATGAGGTGAAATTAGACAGATTATCAGAAATTATTGCATCATGTGACAAGGAAATAGAAACGTACATGACAAACATTGAAGAAAAGGAGAAACATAATCAGGATGATGAGCTTTTTATTCTAGTGAAGAAACACTCGGGATCCCTGCGTCAAAATGTGAAAAACCTAGAAGAGTTATGTGGTAACATAGATATCCAGAAATTCCATTTTGTTGCAGACTACTCGCTCATACAATCGCTAAGTAAAGATACACGAATCAGAATATATAGGGAACCAGCAACAACATGTACATCTGTGTCCCAGATAAACATTAAATCATGCGAGGACAGTGAAGATTGTAATATCAATGGTATCGCACAGATATCAGAAACAAAACTGATTGTATCTGACTACAATAACAAATGTCTTAAGGTTGTTGATGTTGAGACCTACACAATAACAAACAGGCGACAACTGATATCAATACCATTCGATATAACCATGTTGCCTCACTCACAGGTTGCTGTAGGGCTACAAGGCGTTAAACAGATTCAGATTTTTACGACTGACGGTGACCTGAATCAGTGTGGGTGTATACAGGTAGATGGCCCCTGTATTGGACTGCACTGTAACGAGAGTCAACTGTTCGTTTCTTATAATGTACCTAGGGCTAAGGTCCAGATTCTGGACCTAACGGGCAGGGTCCAGACCACGATACAACATGATGCATCAGGAGCTACACTGTTTGCTGTTCCGAGATACATCACATACAGTCCTGATAACCACCACATATACGTAAGCGACTGGAAGAAAGACACCGTTACCTGTATCACCACAGAAGGGGAGGTCCAGTGGAACTACAGTGGCCCTGACGTTAAGTGTCCTATGGACTTGGTGCTTGGTGATAATGAGTGTATGTACATCTGTAGTGAAGACACACACTCTGTCCTCGTGGTATCTGCTGGTGGTGAGAAACTCGCCGTGATCACTAAGGATAAGACTGGAGTCTCGTATCCCAGGGCCATGCACTACAGCAGCCACAGTCAGACACTCTACGTGTCTAGTAACAGTCAACGTCCTGAAGACAAAAACTTTATAAGACGATTGACTCTGAAGTAGTCTTATAATTATCACATGTGCCAAGAGTTATATCTCTTATGAAAGCTTTATTAAGAATAAATGCATACCTAGTCCTAAATACGATGAAGTATCAACGCCTGTTTTTACAATTAATACTTAATAAATATTTTAAATATAAAAAAACAAAAACAAAGAATAAACATAATGACGCGAATAATGTTTATAGGCATGTGTCCAATATAAACAACACTATACTCTGAACATACACGTACATAGTATAGGGACATATTCTTTATCATTATGTCTAGGAAGCCGTGTATGGCTTGTCGTATTATTATACGGATCGTCCATATATTTTTCATACTAAATTTTAATAGAAACTAAAACAGGAATGTTAGTCGCAATTTTTGTTTTGAAATACATGCGCAAAAAGACGGCAGTATTGATAAGGATGCTCCTGCTGGTATGATTCTTGTCAAATTGGCGCTGATGATGATTGTGCCGGTGATGATATAGGTTATGATGACGATGATTAATATATAGGGATGTTGATGATGATAAGGGTGCACCTGATATTATGATTCTGGTAATATTGCCGCTGATGATGATTGTGACGGTGATGATATAGGTTATGATGACGATGATTAATAGGGATATTGATGATGATAACGGTGATATTGATGATATAATTATATTATATTGCTGCTAATGATGACTGCGCCTGTGATGATATAGGTAATGTTGATGGCAATTTATGTATTGGAATGTTGATGATGATAACGTTGCTACTGTTGGTATGATTCTTGTAATATTCCTGCTGCTGATTATTGTGCTTGTAATGATTTAAATAACGAAAATGATGATTAAGATATTGGGGTATACAGGATGATACGGTTGAGGATGAAACATAGATACTGATAATGTGAAAGACATAGAGCAGACCATAATTGACAATCAGGATAATGAGGTCCTCATCATAAAAATGTTGATGTTTCAAGTCCATTTAAAATTACATTTTGTTTTGTCTTCATTATCGTATGCCGGCTGTCGGATTACCATAGCATCTTCGCCTATTTTGATTTTTTTATTTAGTTTGTCTTTTCGTAACGCATGTAGCATATTGTTGCAATGATTTTTTAAATATTTATCCCGCGCAATGTACTTGTCTTTGTTATATTATCCGTCGTGGGATTATTTTATTATATTTACATGTATATGAATTGAAATGTTCCAATAAAATGTGTGTAACTTTACTATACTTTAATGTTTATGTAAACCCATTCCTGCATGTGTGTGCCAGGCGGATGTTTTAATATAAATTTTGAAGTATTACTGGTGAAAGACGTGCTTTGCTAAATAAATACAACTGAGTGAAATAAACGTTTTGTGTTTAATACATTACAGCCTGACAAATAGAAAGGAGATTCAAATAAAAGAACCCGAATCCTTTGAAACAGACAGTAAAGCATTTTCATAGTGAACCATTACTAGAAACAGCGAAAATAGGTCCCTGCCGCTTTAAACACGTCTGACATGGACATTGAATAACTTCTGCCACTAAAAGGAAAGTCGCCGATTGGGTTGACTTAAGGGGATTAATGACATTATAATGTATCTATTATTTTCAATAGTACACAGTTATAGTTTGTTCTAAGGTAAAGTCTAAGGTATATTTACATTTTTTTAAAATTTAAATTGTGTGGAACGGCCTTAAATAGATAGGGATTTCGATGTACACAAGCATTACTTCCATTATCTCGTGTTTTTGTTGTTGTTGTTGTTTTTTAAGGCGGCGGTGGTTAGTGTAGCAAGGAGAAACGTAACAGGCTTGTGGGGCGGTTCTCCTTGCCACAGCCAATTCTGCGTATGACAAGTGTAGTTCCAAAATATTAACGCGCTAGCGATATAGGGCATTGTGTAATATTAGAACAGAGGTTGATATCATTTAATTACCCCTTTAATAACTTTAAAACAAGTTGCTGATAGGCAACATTATAAAACGAAACAGATGATAAACCAAAGCTTAACATATTAATTCATTATGGTTTACTACCTTCGGGAACAACCTTGGCATTTATTTATGCATCCGAAAAACACATTTGGGACACTTTCTCCACGGAAGTCACTGTTATTTGCTGTATGGAACAGACAATCTACTGTTTCTTGATATAGATATCAGTAAAATAATATTGCCCGTTTTATCTCGTCCAATCAGATCTACGAGAACAGAAGATAGTTAGGTTACACGTCGAATATACATTTATTTTAAACCCATTTATTGATGGTAAATTGTTTTAAATTATATTAAGATGTTTCAAGATTATATTGAATCCCCATCGACTGCCCATTTCCTGGAAAGTACTTATAGTCAGGTACTGACTACATGAAGCAACGTGCAGTAAATAGTCTTGACCTGGACCTAACATCGGATGGTCAGAGTGGGGTTTAAATCTTAAACCCTCCCATCCGAGGTCCAATGTATTGACCACTAGACCACGGACACACAGAAATTTATTTAAAATTGTATATCTTGTCACCAATTCTTTGCCTTAATTAGTGTTACATTATGATTTTCACTGGCGCCATGTTTCGTTAATAACTGAGAAAATTAAATTCCAAAGACAAACCAAGAAGAGGTCCCAAGATCTGAAAATCAGAGGAAGGGACATAACCCGTTAGATAATATTTTATAATCAGACGTGGTTCATTCCCTTACTTATTCATTATTATTGAAAGAAATTGCATTTATTAGTTCAAAATGTACAATAAAATCTATAAGCTCATTCTGAATTTTCTTTATTCCCATGTACACAATCCAATCTCAATCCTTGTATAAAGACCAAGCTGGTAGCAATTGATCTTTATTTTAAAAACGACTTTGCTGTAAAGATGACCGCTATTTTCTTGTTCTGGTATAAAGACTACGTGTACACTGCAACAATCTGTAACACTACACTCGTCAAAATTTCTAAGTGCACACTTTTGTCTTCAGAGCGTTGCCAAGCTGTCATTCGTGCCAGAGGAGGACACACCCGTTATTAGAAGTGTGAATTTTGTTTTAAACACCTATGAAATAAATTGATCTTTTCTTAAAAGAGTATTGTCTTATTTTACTCGAGTACCTACCTGAACTACCTTTCAATAATTTTCAAGTATTTCATTGTCAGTTTTTATCAGGGATTCCGTAAAATACAAAGTGTGCACTTGGAAATGTTGTCTAGTGTACGGCTGTCATAAGGTCAGTACTCTCAAGAGGTCAAGTACTTAAAAACTACGACGATATCACGAAATACAAGATAAAGGGGAACCTCACGTAGGGGACATATGTATAGAAGTATGTATAAGAAGTCGCACGGTAGTCAAAGTAGATAGACATGGTCTAACTTCAAAGAAAAGAAAAATTATTGCTCCTTGTTAGTTGTCAACAATGACCGAGGGTGCTTACAATACAGTTTTCACTACCCACAATCCCAATTTCCACCTCTGCGTATATATACTGAAACCAAACCGACGGAGAATTGCCGCCCTCATTCGCCGGATTCAATTGGCCAAGGATCCGCGCACGTTTTGTGTTTGGGGAAATTGTTGGATACAGAGAAATACAAGATAAGTTATTTTGTATTATTGTACTTATGTATTTTACTACTCTGTTACATACATTGGAACATTTGGTATTATAATAACGTAATAACTTTGTACTGGTTCTACTTAGGTTTTAGATTAGCTAAATAATGCTGATTGTTAATTAAGAGATTTATTTATTAATTATCGAATAATCTAGTGATTTGATGAAAGGTTGTTTTGCTACGAACTTAAATAGACGATCATAATAAATTGCTTGGCTGTAACTGATAGAACGATTACATCTTAATTATGTATTGGTTGTAATCATATGTTTAGGTTTATATAGATAACCTTGTTTGCTAATTATCTCAAATAGAGGAGAATTGCCGCACGAATTTATATTGTTAATCATCACTAGCTGAGTGATACGGCAATTAAAGGTAAGCTCTGTATGTATATTGTATTATGTTTGTTAATTAACTAAGAATTAATACTTATTATAGATATTTGATTTGATATTTGAATTTGAACATTGTTATGTATTTATCACATATTCGATATTAATGACTATAATACAATTCTGTAATCAAACGTTGTTTTAGGTCTTTATTTCTACCTGTCGTAACCAATTATAAGTTTTAACGAATCGCTAAAGTTACGACCCTGAATAGAAAATCGAGTCGCGGAAAAATTAATAATTAAACACAACGCATTGAGAACTAATCGAAGACGTACACAAATCTAACCACTATACGATTATGCGCAAAGGCCACCTTTGTAGCCAATTGGAGAAATAAACTTAAATTAAAAGGTACTTATAAATTAAATAAGTAAGCTAATCAAACCCTCAAAGGGGCTTGTAGGGCTACAAATCACTCTGCTACTTTGTCCATTCAAACCACTTTGTTATCACAACCACTCTGCTGTTAATACCATCCTGGTGTTTTGCCATCTCCGCTATGTTGACCACTCTGATATTACGACCACTTTGCCATTACCACCACTCTGCTACTTTTAAAAACCCTGGATGAATTCTCGTGAATGGAAGTTGCCTTGTTAACTTAACAATAATATAATAACTTTACTTAACAATAATCCTGCTTGTGATAAACGTAGAACATTGCACACACTCTTGCAGTTGTATTGATTAATATATTGTTCTGCTTGCCATTGTCAACCTTGGTAAATACGATTCATATTACATAAGAGGTTTAAATCTGAGTGTAAATTCTAAATAAGTAAATACAAACTCGTATGAACTTTTTTTCTGTTATGAGTTTACTGTCTTGACTCTATGCTTAAAGCTATGCCTATTGTCTATTTGTAAGTTGATTTAATTGTTTTGTTATAACTATGTATAATGTTGATTTTTTCGTTTTTCTTTCTTTTTTTTATTATCACATAACATCTTCAATGTAACGCATTGAAGTGTGTAAATTGTAGTTCTATTTAAATAATGTATTATATTGTTCATGTATTGTACATATACATTATGCTCTCCAGTATTTGGAGGTAATAAAAGATATCTATCTATCAAGACAGCTCAGTACTTAACAGCACACTGCTTTTAGACATCTCTGCTATTAAGACCACTCTGCTATATCGATCTCTCAGTTATTTACACCACAAAGCTTTTAACTCCAATCGGCTATTAACACCACCTTGATATTATGCCAACAATGTTTATAAGTTAAAACTGATCTTTTTTTCGTTTGCTATATCCGTTAATAAACTCTGCAATGCTTACAATACCACACTTTGGGCAACACATACTTCACGTGAAAAACATTATTTTAGGTAAATCAATGTTTCCATCCTAAAATGAAGACAAATGGTGACCATTTTAAATTGTAACAATAACAACTATTTTAACTGCTTTATTTCTCTTGTCGTTTCAACATTAGAAAATAATTAACAAAAAGTCAAAAATTAGTTTTATGCACATTAAATACAGTCATCAATAATAATAATAATAAAAATAATAATAATAATAATAATAATAATAATAATAATAATAATAATAATAATAATAATAATAATAATAATAATATTAATAAAAATAGCAACAAAACAACAAAAACAACAACAAAAACAACAAAAACAATGTACCGGACCTGGTAGCGCAATCTATGGAGCATCGGCTCCAAATATGTTAGGCCCCGGGTTCGATCATGGACCGTGACATGTCAAAGTCACTAAAAATGGTAGTGGTTTAGCTCCCTTGATAGCGCTAAGAAAAAAAAAAAAAAATAATAATAATAATAATAATAAAAGTTGATGTTCGAATGTGGTGTGAGGGTGTGGTGTGGAGTTTGAGTGTAGTTGGGTGTGAGGGTGAGTGTGAAAGTGCGATGTGAATGGGTGGTTGTAAATATATGGGCGTTTTACTATAGTTTAAAGCGAAAATAAATGTGTTTTAAACACATAAGTTTCAATTAAAACACAAAGGCTAATTAAATTGTTTTGAATTCATAAAAAAGTATGATATTTTAACAGATTCTATGAACAAAGGAGAAAGTCTGATAAATACCATTATGTATGATCCACGATTAAGTTATATTTATGAAATCATCTTTCCGAAACAAACGTTTTTAACCCTAACTCTCACAAGTCCCACCCATACTCTAACCAAAACATCGACCCGACACTCTCACTCCACATCCGACACGTACTCTCACCAACATCCCGACCCACACTCTCAGACTCACACCAGACTCACATCCTTGAATCACGTGCAGTCTCACACCTCGACTCAGGCCAGATTCACATCGAAACACACACAGTTAAATAACCAGACTCGCCACCAGAATTACTCACAGTCTCACATCAGACCAACATTCAGACTTACAATCTCTCACCTTTAATCGCTCAGTCTCACACCCAGACCCACACCCAGACACACAATAAATCACCTGTAATCACACAGTCTCACACCCATACCGACATACAGACTCACAATCTCTCACCTTTAATCACACAGTCTCACACCCATACTGACACCCACACTCACAATCTCTCACCTCTAACCACACACACCAGAATCACAAAGCAAGACATTTTGTCTAATTTGTAATTATAATTAATTTTATCATGGTTAAAACTAAAAACAAGACACTTTAAAATTTACATTCAGACCTTAGTCCAGTTTAACACCCAAACTACCACGTGTACTAACAGGCTGTTTGTTTGGATGTTAAACTGAACTGTTTTGTTACTATTTAACAATCAAACGAGATCTACTTCTATTGCCACAATCTTAATATTTAAATAATAAAGGTACGAGTATACAGTGCGACAAGTACCGCTTTTTGCTACAATCTTCATAATAAATTATATAAAATCTATAAACCTTGCTTTTCTATATAAGTGCCTAAATGTCTAAACGATTTCTTGTCAGCCAGTTTACAACTCTTGCACGTTTATCTATAACTAAGAGTGTAGGGCTTTATTTTCTTCATAGTGTTTGTCCTGATAATTGAGATGTATACTAAATATAAAAACATGTCTATTTTAAACAAACGTACACTGTGTAGGTCAACTCAAAAGATATATGATAGTTAAGATGGGCGGCATATACACAATTGAAAAACAATGGAAGCCATGAAATGCATAAACGACTTATAAAGGAAGGCATAAAGAAGGAAAGAGGCACTGTTAACAGAATGACTATCCCCATAATAATAAATTAATTTCGTAAAATAAATAATTTCTTGCTATCTGGAAAACTTAAAATATTTAAAGAACATTTAACCTTCTTAATTATAATTTTGGACGACCTTGGTTTTAACAATAAATGATTTATTTTTTATTTTAAAATCACCCAACCTACAATAAGTTCAAATGAATGGAAGAAGTAGCCGGATATAAAAAGATCGTTCCTTCCTCTGATAAGCCGTACTCGTGACTATCATCCTTTGGAGTATCTGGTGCAATGATAATATAGAAATCACGATCGTTTTTCTTAAAATGTAGTTCGCACAAAACATAAACAATGGAGTCGTTTGATAGCTGTGTCTTTGCTGCGCCTGGTAAATTTAATTTTGATGATTTAAATTTGAAGCAGCCACAACGTGTAGTTTTACAAGCATCGTACTATAGTAAGATGTCATCTGAGCTGCTATCTTTGTTTTGACGTCTGTCACAAAAGAAGTCCCATTTAGAAAAATGGCATAGGTAATCGTACTACCTACATAATCCGAGAGATGATTCGTGAATTATCCGAGGTGTTTCGATTGTCATTACGGCGTGATGTGCGCGCTTTATGATGTAAGCTGTCCAGCTACTTGTTATCTTTGTCTCTTTGCAACATTTTCTTTTCAAATTTTCACATTTCTTTTAAAAATCTCAATGTACTGGTACAACTTTAAAATAAATATGTATAGCTCCCATATTAAATAATTCAAATTCCCAGCCTGAAAAATTAGCTGAAACCGATTTAAATCAATACTATCTCATTAATTTTTAAAATAATTAAAAATAGCAAAACGCCGAAAATAGCAGATTTATATACATATTCGGAATCTATGGCATTGGTACGTAGAAAACGCTGCTTACATAATTCAAAATTCCAATTATTTGGTGAAAATGATCATAAACACCTTACAAAAAATGGAAATTGAGGCTAAAGCCTAACTTTCTATAACGACTTAACTATGGTAACGAACTCTAAATTAAAGCTGCAATATGGGAAATGTTACTTGATTTTCTTGATGGCAAACAACCGTCATCCATAATAAAATTTGTGTTTCAAGAATGTCGGAGATCCTTTCTTAAGTGTATCTGAATGAAGGTGTGTTTAATGGGTTTATTATTTTTACTCTTAAAAACGTTGCAAAAAATATTCTGGCATTAGTGCATCTCGAACTAGGGACCCTTAATAACTATCACGGTTGCCCAAACAACGCTCTATTTACACAGGGAAGTTAAAACATGTACGTTACTTCACCTTATAATTGTGGTCTTTGTTTCGGGTTAAAACTTGGACTCGTGGCGAAATTATTGATACAGTCCAGACACGATTCTACGAATGTCCATCTGACATCTCACGTGTAGTGCGCCCAACAATCAGTTAAAAATGCAAATGTTAAACATTGATCAATGTAAAAATTTACCTAGTACAAAAATATGTCATACAATGATACAACAATAACGTAAAGGTAAACTGAACTCACAGCACCTTGAGCATCAACAGGAAGGTTTCATAATACTATCACTTACAAATCACATTGAAAAGAATGTGTCATTCAAAACAAAATTGCAGAAGTTCATGGAATCCACAATCTCGGAACTAAATAAAGGTCCACATCCAACTTCGATAATCCGTCAACTCCCTATATTTAGATTCTTGCCCGTCAAATATGTTTATGTTGTTTTCCAGGGATAATATCCATGTACATGTTCGCTATGTTTACAGTTTTACAGAACGCATTCACAGTAGTGTAAGACCAAACTCAACACTTTGTCTTGCCACACACAATCTGTGTAGCACGTGCATACCATACCATTACTACAGTCACTTGACACGGTGTTCGCCATTTGTCGTCGTCCGATTTCTTTATATTCAGATAGATGTAGATGGGAAGGAATTCGTTGACGACAAAATAAATTTAGTAATAGTTCGTTAATGGGGCGTTATGGTAATGTAATTAAATATATGTGTCTTAAATAGAATAGAACATCAATGTAAATAATTCGTAGGTAAACAAATGTCACATGAGTAAAGCAAAGGTGTGAAAGAGTTCAATGACTTTACAAAATACCATTTAAATTTATATTTTAACACGTTTTATATTAATAAGAATATATTATTATACGAATAAAGTAAAAACTGTCCTTAAATAGTGTCAATATATATCTAAAATATAGGAATAATAAATGCGCTATCTTAAAACATTTGCTGTGCAGCAAAATAGCTGCGAAGTGATGTAGTGCGGGATAAAATTAAAGGTATTATTTTCCTTGTCATTTCATACAATATATCAAATCGTTCATTGTTTTGACGTTTTTCGTTGCTCTTTGTTTGTAATAAACAAGGTATGCTGAATACGTATTCGAAGTTTTTTTTTTGTTGTTGTTTTTTTTTTTTTGGGGGGGGGGGCTATCTTGTTGCGTCGCTTTCCGCAATAGGTGCGCAAGTTTTTCCGTAGGCTAAATCTAATATATCTGATCTCTAAAGCGGCGAGATTTCAAACATAACCAACGGACACCGGATTCGTGCTCTGCATCCCAAATACACCCCATCCCCACCCCACCCCACCCCACCCGGGACATAGTTTGGGTGAAGATTTAGAGCAAGTTGATTTGACCCAAAATTGGCCAAAATCGAAAGGGTGATGCCAGAGATTTTTGCGTTTTTCACCAGAATATTTCTTTTAGACAAATGGCTCAACTTTTCCTCGCAGGTTAAACCAAGTATGCTGAGCGGGAATTTGGGGTTACTTTTAAACTGTCTCTTACCATTTCGGCGTAGACGCCCATTTCCAGAACAGGTGCCCGCGCCCATTTTTGTCCGATACCCTAGATCTCCAAACGATTATCTCAAACGTTTCGGCCAAGAGGCAGGTGACCGGAACAGGTGCGCGCAAACATTGTTTTCAGAACCTTAGATCTCCAAAACGTTAAGAAATGTCCACAAACGGGATTTCTTTTCTGCGTGAACAATGAACCCTCTGGAAAATAGTTTGGTGAAGATTTGGAGCAAAGTACTTAATTGTCTTCATGTATCTTTATTTTTCTTGAACTATTTTCTTAAAAAATCATCAAGTCACCTTATTTCTGGACTGACCTATCTATAACTGAAATTCGCTTAACTTTTTGCGAATTTGATTTTTGTAATAGGCATACAAATGGCTTTCGATGTATTATGTTTAACAAACAAATAACTTTTGGTAGCAACATCTATGCAAAGTGACCTAAATTGTTCGTTAAAGATACACGACACCGATAAGATATTCATTATCCTGTGAGGTCTAAGTAAAGGTGATTTGGGATACTTCTTTGATTGTAAGACTAAGAACATCGTGATAAATCGCTCTAAAAAGTCATTCTTGAGAAATATATATATATATATAACACGATCGGAGTTTCTGCTAAAAATAGATATCGTCGCTAGAGCGGATAAGTCGGATGAGGATATAACGTAATCTTAAGGTAATGGGTCACGTGGTTTCTTAGTTTAAATATAGCTAACTATGCATGGTGACTCAGATAGGAAATACATAACGGTAATGACGATTGGGGTGTAATGCTTCACTTTTCATATAGATGTAGGACATCGAAAACACCATTCTATTGTATTATATTTTTATAAATGACAAACACTTACAAAGCGGTTTGACAAGAAGCCAATACAATACGTTTTATACAGCGGAACATTTATAATAACCAATAAGACAGAATTGTTGAGCAGCAAGTTCGGCTCTCAAAACTGAAGATTAACCATGATGCTTAATATGTATAAATATCCAACTTCCGTTTGTGTGATAAATAAATAACAAACTAGCATTTCATTGGCCAATATATTTAAGAGAGGGTGTCAATCATGATAGATAGGCCTGATAAAAGAGTGACGAAGGTGGTGGATAAAGAGGTGAATAGAGAGAGAGACTTAAACAGAGAGTGAGACAGAGGCAGAGAGAGACAGAGAGAAACTAACAGAGACGATAGAGAGAGTCAGAGAGACAGAGAGACAGACAGACAGACAGACAGACAGATAGACGAAGGGATAAAGAGAGAGAGGGGAGAGAGAGAGAGAGAGAAAGAAAAAAAGAGATATCTAATGAAGTAAGGAAAAGGATTGATATAATAATTGTAAAACGCAACTTTAAATCATTGGTACAGCTTACATGAGCTTTACTACAATCACAAATTTAAACCTTTTATACAGCTGTATTTATAACAATCATAAACCTATCCGTCTTCAAAACTCTGGAATGACAGACGAAAAGATTGTGAAGAGAAATAAGGTAGTAAACACAGGTTACCCACCCACCTTACCTATAAATCGTTTACGTTCTATACAAAAGTGTCCAGCACTCTCTACACAATTTTGCTTACCGGCAATGTTGAAAATCTGTCTTCAGGACCGGATCCAGAATTTTTCACGTGGGGTTGGGGTGGGGTAAGGTGGGGGGAGGTGGGGGTCAAAGACTTTGATACCTGTTCTAGAAGTTGGGCGGGGAGACAAAGTCCCGAAAAAAAAAACTTCAGTAGGGACAAATCCCTTAGTTTTTTAAATAATCTACATTAACAACAATTTTATTTTGGGAGTGAGTGGGAGGTGGGGATCGGCATTATTTTGCAAAATGTGGTAAACATTAATACTGTCCGGTTAAGTCCGTTTTGAAGTTACCTTAAACAGTGGTATATAAAAGTTTCTAAGTTACTTGTAAACCACATTCGTCTAATTTCCAGTTGAGCTTAAATTTTCGTTTTATGCAAAGAGTACATTGGATGTTAGACCCGACAAAAAACAACAACGACAATAAAAAAAACATCTTAAGATAAAAATTTCTTAAGATAAAACTTTCACGCGACTAAAAATAGGAGCCATGGGCGGATCCAGAATATTTGGTGGGGGTGTATGAATAAAATAACATTCAACTTTAGCTCAGTAATTTATACTGGATATACCTACACAGTTAGGGACCTTAACGTCGACCTTGGCAGTCAACAGACAAAATTTACTTTAAAATCTTATTATTTTTAAGCTTACGTGTTTGTCCTTTCACAACTGGGGTGGGGTGGGGGATCGACCCCCAAGCCCCCACTGGATCCTACCCTGATATAAGCTAGTTACATTATCAACACATTCTTGTTGTATACGGCAAGCAACAGCCAGAATAGCGTTGGAGAAAATGAGTTCTCATTAATGCTGTTTTTAGCACAGTAAATAAGGCGACTATTTCCCCCTTTCTCCAACCTCTCCCTGAAGAAAATGATCATTCTTCAAAAAGAGTAAATCTTTTTAAAAACATTTAAACTGCTTAATTACAGTAAAAATTCAACTCGTGTTTAACCAAATACGAATTGTTCTTTAAAATCACCGAACAAAAAGCAAGTTCAAATTAACAGAAGAAATAGATGAATATAAATGTACATAGTTCCCTTCCTTGATTATCTACACCTTCCATTGCTAAGTGATCTTTGCGCCTTAGTTTAAAAGCGGCCCAGTTAATTTTGGTCTCTTTAAAACCAGGCCGTAACTGCATGTACGCAGGACACGCAGCTCCGCACACATTCTCTTCAATGAATGAAAACATAACAACATTAAGTTTGCAATAACAAATAGGAGTATATTTATTGCGACGTGCTAGTATCCCATTTACACAATGAAAACATATACGCGATATTAAATTGCTTAATCGATTAAGTTACGTTTCTGTAACCCCATTTTTTTCGGTATGGGACAAGTCTTACACTTTTACAAGTCTTGAAATAAGAATGTCTCTTATAATTTCGTCCACGTGACGTTCACACATTGATAGTGTCTGGTAGAGGGATATGTACAGAGTTGTAACTTAACTTTCAATATATCGTTAGATACACGGTGTTACTGCATTTAATTTACTAACATATCTCTGCTGTAAGAATAACATTGGTCACTACGTCATATGCACATTTGTTACGTCACATCCCATACTGACATAAATCAAAGAGACAATTCATGACTAAATCATCCTTGGTTTTCCTATCGATTTATATCGATTTGACTTATTCCACTTGAACTCTAACTCTGTTGCGATTTGTCAAAATGGCTGAAATGGAATCTTCGGTTTTTTCGTCGTAGCTTGACATTGCTTTAAGTCACGTTGATAAAAATACGTCTGCAAAGTAAATGATTTCTGTATAAAAGATAGCATGGATCTAATTTTACATAAAGGGTCATAAACAAATCTTCTTGTGTTTGAATAGTTTCTCTGTGTAAAATAAGAAGTCTGCATTGAATAAATGCAATTTATATTTAAATGCCTGTTACAAAACATTTTCCTTTAAATCTAGAATTATCTTGATACCGAACCTATCCAGAAACCACCAAGGACATTCTAGAAACAACAATTTTCAGGCGAGGCACACACACGGCTCCCCGCCTGCGGCCATGCAAACACATCATTTCATGTGTAGCTACAGCATTTTCTTTTCCATTGTCTCATAAAAATTTTAAAGCACTAATACAACTTTAAGGTAAATTACTCTGTCTCCCGTATTGGCTAATTCAAATTTCCCGCCGTAAAAATGACAGCAACCACTTTAAATAAGACTATTGCCATCATTTTAAAAATAATTAAATATAATAAACCGCCTAAAATAGCAGTTATATACATTTTTGGAATCTATTGCTGATTAACAAAGAATATGGAAAGTAAACAATTCAAGATTACATGTATATATATATGGGGAAAATGATGATAAACACCATCGACTAATGATAGCCGTAAGTAACACCTTAAAAATAATCAACTGAAAGTCTACATTTCAATCACCACATGATTATGGTAATTAACCCTAATTAATTCTAAATTAATGCTTCGATACTTAAACGTACATACATAATTTATTGGCAAATCGATACGTAAGTCTTTGGCCATTTACAAAGTAGAGATCGTGGCAAAGACGCACTTACAAGAACAAAACATGTAACAAAAAACAGAAATACAAGAAAAAAATGACAAAAGAAACAGTTATTAATGACTGGGTATTACTAGATTCTTACTAAAACACCTCATGCAATTAACCAGTTTGTATTTCTGAAAAAAATGTGGGTTAGTCTGAACCAACACAGTTGCTTACGTGACATTTTATTTTGAATAAGTTTTAGATAATCCTCAAAACAGAAATCTTTATATTTTGAATTGTATAAACATCGTGTCTATTTGAGAAAGAAGCTCTCCAATTTTGAATATATTGGTGACGCAATGTTTTTCTCATAAACATGAATGTGTAAGAAACAGGTGTCGTCTGTTGTGTGACGTGTGTCTTGCGGCGTCATTTTCTTATGAACCAATCTTTTTATTTACACTCGCCATTCACACATAGGCATAAGGTGAACACCCAATATCATGGAGAATGGAGTATATATATGACTTATTATGTTACTGTTTAAGATGTCTGGGGTGTGGAGGGTTCGACGTGATGGTCTTTCGATTGGACTGTTGTTATTTTCTAATATTTTTGGTCAAATTAGATTATATATTGATAGTAATATTGGTAAAGTTCTGGGTAAAATAAAATATATTACGAATAAAAATATAAGCCTATAATAAAATCTATATTATTTAACCGCAGATGAATTAACAATTATGTATTTGAAGAAAGAAGGTTGTTTTATTACCGATATTAAATAACAATTTAGAGTAGCAATGCCTATGAACGATCTGTATATGAACTCTTTAATTTAAAAAAGGTCTTAAAATATGTTAATATACGTGATACCAAACGGAAGTTGAGTTTCGTCCCATAATAGTGAGGCGAGAAAATGGCTTAAATAATTCCGTAGTTTATTTATTGATTGTGATGGATTTAACAAAGTTTCTAGCCATATATAAGGTAAATATTGTATTTTGTTTATCATGTGCACTTACTGGTTGTTGGACCAATTCCTGACTTATACTAATTGCTTAAATATTTAATCTTTCAAACTTTCGGAACAATGCAAGGATTTACAGTGAACGTCTTCGCATGCGCAAATGCAAAAGTTGTCTTTCCCGGAATTTCAATTAAAACTGCATTGCACCTTATACTTGTATAACGATACAATGCAAGAATGGATTTTTACTATAAATACATATAAAAACGTGATCTTGTTTGTATCCGTGTGTTTTTGCATAGTTCAAAGACAACATTATGCAACAACAAAAAAGCTGGCATTTGGTTACATTTTTGCCAGCAACTTTGAAGCTGGTAAGGTTTCGAGGAAAGTTAAAACTTACCATGCTTTGTTCAGCTCTTCACAAAATTAAATAATCAATATGTAAAGTAAACTTCATGTATTAAAGATCTAATTAAACTTTAAACGCAATTGAATGTCCTAGTGTGACAATCAATTCATAATCAATTGCAATCACTTAAGTGAGTTGGCGAGCAGATATTCTACCTGCGTACTTCTTCTATTCATTTTAGTAAAAAGCACAGATTGTTTAATCTGGGAACTTACTTAATTAACAAAAGAAATATCACGTTTTGGCATTTAGTAATATTGAAGATAAGCACTTTACAGAAAGTAAATTTCTAATCCTAAAAGGGAACTAACATACTGTATACGTTTATAATTCTAAGCGAGTTTCAAAGGCGCTATCCAACAATTTGCCAACATCAGATAATGTAATTGTGAGTTATTGCATTTTATTCAGGTTATTACATCGAGTCGTATACACAATATAACTATTTAAAATGGTCTGGAGAAAAGTTGGTCAATGTAATCAAGTGCTTACGTAACCAGGGTGTGTTTGTGTGTTATTGTCGTATTTTGTCCGCATGTTTCATGTTGTCCGTATACATCGTTCTACCTTGTGGCGTCCTGTATATAAGTACCTTTCAAGCGTCATGATCAGTGAATGAGATGGTTGTAAACCGGTTTGTCTAGTGTGTGAGTTGTTTTTACTAACAACGGATCTTGGATATTTTGTTTTCATACAGATCGTGTTTCTAATTATTGCTTGCATTTGAGAAACTCGTCAGGAAGTGCGAGGTTAGAGCTCTGTAAAACCTGTTTAAGCACCCCAGTCGGTCCATATTGCCGACTGACCGTTTCAAGGCGGTAACTGTCGGGTTTGCTCTTTTCGTTAAATGACTCATCACAAATTTGTTCTTACTTGTCGCTTGACTTGCATGTGAAATACCTTTGTTCTGTGCCTTTTCGGAGTTTGGTATATGTTGCAATGCTCATAGTACTTTGTCATATATTATTTTCTTTATACATTTTGCCCACTCCCATTCATTCTGCCATTGAACCCTTACTGGAAGAATCATCATTGATCATGCAATATATACACAATGAATCTTTTACATGATTTATAAGCTGGACTGGTATGTTTCTACATTTATATTTACTTGAAATAATCGATTGTAATTTGTATTAAATTTATAGGTATTTTCTCTATTTCATTTATTTTTGTATTTCAATGTATTATCGATTTTGTGTAATTGTGCGTAGTAATATATACTCGATGTTAAATATTGGTTTGATTACTTTTAGGCAAATTTGTTAACCCTATAATAAAGAACCTAAATCAACCAAAAACAACTGTGGTTTTTAACTCACATTGTTGGAGCAGTTACATTTGGCGCCCAGCGTGATATTAGAGTTTGGCCAGCCGGCTTCACTTTTTTCTGAAGATCAGCGTTCAACGTTTTTGATCCGTCCTGTAAGCGACGATCAACTACGGCCCCGAAGGAGACGTCTGGAGGTGCCGGCATTTGATTTATATTCGGGAAAAGTGTTTTGTTTTTCTTTATTAAGCTCTAGTGCTAGTCAGTGTTTTTTTTATATAATATCGTTAATGTGGTATTATAAATCTGTGCACAGTGTTTTAACTTATTTGCTCATCGCGAACATTGGTCATCATCATTGTGTTAACGTTTGTACCATCTGTTCTATTCTCCAAGAACTTTCAGCGCTGGATTTGTGACAGTTTCATTAGTGATCGTGATATAATAAGTGTTATTTGTGTTAAATTTGTGTATGTATTGTGGATTTAGTTATTATTTGTAAGTACAAAACATTTGTATTCTTGTTTGTATCTATTTCTTACTGTACGCATGTTTTATTTTTGGCGTACATCTTTTACTACAGTGTATTTTCATTTAAGTACGTAACTTCCGGTCTAATTTTTCTTGTCGAAGTCCAATTTTCGTACAGTAAATTAACGTTGTTTTTTTTGCAATTATTTTGACAGTAATTATTTCCTAAAAGATAAACATATTTCTGATTTATGATTTATTTAAACCGAATTTCCTTATTTATTTAAACCAGAATTCGGTATATTTATTTTCTACTAATGTTGCTTGCTCACCTAAAGTAATACGTGCCTATCGAGCTGACCCTCTGATGGACCGTCTAATTGCCTTAGACAAAGCACTGTGACTTACAGTAGGGTCAGAAATTGCATATTTGACCTCAAATCTCCATGTCTTATAGGATGCTTCCCCTTTAAGACATGGGTCTTCCCCTTAGAAGATGGGAAGTGTTTGGACATTGACAGAATATCCACTGTGCAACAATTCATGTGAAGTGTTTTGTGGTTCCTTGTCAGGGTTTGGCGTGGAACAGGTAAATAAACTATGTAAAAACTGTATCAGTTTCCCTCTGCCTAAACCAACTAGTTTAACATCTTCAAGTCTGGTAATGTTATATTTACCTAATTTCAGAAATTCATTTCTGTCTGTCTGACAAGGGTTCAACCATACTTTTGTCCAACGACATGATTCCTTCCATAACTTACAAATAGATATGTGGAACTCTTATCAGTTGTGCAAGTGCATGTGTAATAAATTACTGACTAAACTTTTGGTCAATCCCTGAGCATCTAAACGATAACCAACAACTAAAACATAGTTTTTGGTTAGGTATGATGTGCATCTTTTGTAAGAATGTTATGCAAGTATGTTGAATAAGTCTTGGTCTGTAGAAAATAATCATAAATATAGCACCGATGTACACATTATTAGTCAGTAAAACGTTTACTATACAAAATAATAACTGTAAAAAAAATTCTATTAAACTAAACTAAACAATCAATTTACATATTTGAACTTCTCAATCAAATTTGATTAAATAAGACCTTCTACAAATCCGTGTACATATATTGTACAATTCCTTTACTGAATCAATCTTTAACATTCCATAAAACAATAAATATGTAGTAGAAAATTATTTCTAAAAGTAATGAACAAGTCAGTATACAAATGGTTTGTACAAAATCGTAAATAATAGTTCAAACCTATATGGCATAAATTTAAAAGAAAATTTCTTCATAAACCTAACTTCAAGTACTATGAACTATCAGTTCAATGAAAATGGATGAGTCACTTCAGGTATCGGAAAACCCACTAATGAAGTTCTAAAAATAGACTCACTACAATGTTATCTTTTAAAAGCTTCTTATTAAATGTAAACAAACAATTATGAAAGTTTTACTTAGGCAAAAAACAATGTCTGGTTACTGTGACATGTTAAACAAAATTGGGGTAGGTAGGTAGGCAATTTTTTTTTTTAGTTTCGCTTGTCACTCTTTTCATTGTAGCTAAATGTATTCACCAATAATTGCTTGCGTGTGTTTATTAAACCCAATATTGTGTGTGTATTAAACACAATATAACATATTTTTATGTACATTTTGGCTTTTTAGTCATCCTCTGTCTGCTAACCTGCCATGTAACGTAGCTGCACGGTGAAGGGTATGCACAATATTAATGAGTTATTAATGAGGCCGTTAATGAGGCTCCCTTAGTGCAAAGGATCTCAGGGTTCAGGTTAGACAAGGGTTTCAGATTGCAAAATGAACAATAAACACAATATGATTGTTTTAAGTTCGAGCCTTTCCAATATGTAAATTTATCTGGCACCGACACCCCAGCAAAATATTGTATATAATATTAAATATATGATTTTACAGTGGATAGAATCTAGTTAAGCAGACCCCGCATGTTGAAGACACAAAAAGACCAGAGACGTTTGGGCGATAGAAGCAGGGGTTTGGGGCAGTAGCCCCCATTTAAAATTAATATCATTGCAATTTGTTTGGCACATCATCCTTTATATAAATATTTATAAAAACATCTTGGCCAGTACAAGTCGATTAATTTTTATAATAAAATTTGGCCAGTACAAGTGGCCAGCTTTTTAAAATATTAATTGAGAACCAGGCATTTATATCTTTAAAAAAATGCCCGGCAACAGCCAGTTTATTTTAATTTTTACTGACACAATATCGCAATATATGTATAAAAATAAAAACCTCGTAAGCATTTTCTCCATTCATCATGCTTGATGGCTTTGTTGACAAATTGTTGACTGGTTGAATATGAAATGAACGAAAAACATCCTCGAACGTATTTTTTTAGGGGAAAGATGACATTTTTCTGTACGCCTCATAGGCGATGAATACATTTATCGGCAAACACGGCTAAAATGCACGCGGGTTCGTCCGCCATCTCTGTTTGTAGTGTAGACGATTGCACCGCTTCCTTTCATTCGTACCCAGTAATGTTCGTACCTTTGCTGCTATTTTTTTACCAAAATCGGGAAAAAAAGTTTAGGGTCGGCGGAAAAAAAATAGGATCGGTCGGGTCACCGTAACCAGACATATATTTTTTTTTTGGCCAGCAATACATTAAAACTTAGTGTTTTACTCAGTTAGATATTCAGTTCAAAATCTACTTACATTAATTCCCTTAGTTCATTAAAAGAAAACACACAAAACACTATATCACTATTTACATAGTTTTTCACCTTTCTTTTCATCTCTGTGGACGTCTGTTATTATAGTGTTAATGTTCGATGCTATTTTCACTTTTGCTTTTATTCTTCACATACTGAATTCTGTTCTGTTGGTGTACTTTTATTTCGTTGAATGAACGATACACTTCACTCTGTAAATAAGACTCGATGTAGACAAAGAAAATTGAAGATATTAAAAGTGCGGTTTTGCATCTTGTGTTATTTATCACAAACCCCAACTTTACACTTATTAAATCAATTCACTGATCACATGATGATTTCTCTGCACTGGCGATCAAAGTAAACTGATGATAACTCTCGGATGATGATAATTCATAATAAAATATTTATAAAATACACTATAATGCACGTTTTACTATGCAATAATGATAAACCCTGCAATTATCACACTATGGCGATCTGTAGCCACGCCAAGGTTCTGGTGCCACTGATCTGTATCTCCCGACTGGGTTGTGATGTCACTGTTCTTGTGACAAAATGGCCAAGAGGTGACTCACTAAGGCAGAATATAAAACCCAAAATACAATTTAAAATTATATTATACTTTTATACAAAATAAATATACATACAAGATAAATGAAAACGCTTTTAAAACAAAAGAAAAGAAACAAAAACCGCCGGCTTATATTAAGTCTGGTAACTGTCCGCTGGTCTTAACTGTGCACTGTATCTATACGTCCTACACAACAAACAACACTTCTCTGATAACACAATCCTTAGTATATGTGCTGCGACATAGCTGTCCGATATGGTATCTGCTCGTGCAGCTCACTCCTGCGACGAAACTGTCCAATATGGTATCTGCTCGTGCAGCTCACTCCTGCGACGAAACTGTCCAGTATGGTATCTGCTCGTGCAGCTCACTCCTGCGACGAAGCTGTCCAATATGGTATCTCCCCTGCCGTTACCCACACAGAGTCTACCCCGTCGTACATGTAACGAATGCGTGGTACAAGTCGACCTTGTATCGCTGTCCACCTATGGGCCTCTGCTTGTCTACGTGTAAATACGGCTCTTCACTGGCCTAAATACGGCTACAAATGACAAATGACGTCAATTTACTTCTCGAAATCAAATATTTAGTGTGTTTCTACATAACACAACACCTTTACCATATAACACGTGTTCCTACACAACCATTATAAATATCCGATGTGTTTCTTCATATCATTTAGACCATATCGATCATTTTGCATCATATTAGTGCATCTATCACATACGAAACCAATGGTATAATACCATCGTACTTAAACCATATGTCTGCTCTATGGTTTTACATAAGTGCCTTTAAACAGTGCATTTAAACAGTGCATAAGTCTCACTCAACTATAAAACCTACTGTCAAACCTTCAACTTTACGTTTACCATTCTAGTGAAGTATCGAAATATTCATCCCATTTAGATTTAACCGAAAAATAAATATGGCTTCCAAATCTGGATACATACATAGTCCTAACATTATCATATAAACTTAGACTTAGAACCCTCGGCCTACGAAACATTAAAATGCTTTTAAAAATTTCCGATATTACAAATGATCGTACACTTGTTTCCTTCAAAAAACAATTTAACGATCTACTAAATAAAATTACGCTGGCGACAATTAGATGTAACAATTGCCTGTATTAAATGACTGTACACTTGTTTTCTTCAAGAAAACAATACAGCAATCTTACTAAATAATTATTTTAACAACAATTAATTCTGGAAAAATCAAAACTGCCTAAAACAAAATGCAAAAAAAAAAATAAAAAAAATACTTACACATATTCCGTAGTATTATGGCACAGCATCATCAACGTCCCCTATCTACGCATCTCGATAACTGACACCAACACTTGGAGCGTACAGGTATTTATACTAATATACAGCCCGGTAGCCTGACCTAATTCAAGAAACCCGAGAAATTGTAACCCATGATTCCTCGTACTTTTCGTGAAAAACCAATTGCATACACCTTTAGTACACCTCACCCTTTTAAGATAAAAAAGGCCTAGCATAAATAAACTATGGGTTAACCTTTTAAGACCCTTTCAAAATGAAAAAAAACACACTCTTTTCATGTAAGTATAATGAAAAAAAAACATAATTAGAACCTCTAAAAACCCTTGACACAACAAAAGGCAACAAAATAACCCTAAGATTATCCCTATTTTACTAAAACCGAACACTACAGTATCGCTATGGCCTACGTGACATTAGCCTCGTACACAAAATCACTATATAACATAAGGCCACGACTATGTTTTTTTTGTGACATACGTTCCCTCTCCGGGAAAAAGTGGTTGAACTGTTTTCAACTAAACCAAATAACGACCATACGATATACAATAATACTGCTATAATACAACACTAACACTATTGCATTTAAAAACAACAACAGAATCATACTTCTATAAACAGCTATGAAACAACTGCAAAGCTCTGACACTTCCCTATACATAATCTATCCTACTCTACTGAGATAATCTGCACCAACATTATCCCTACCTCGGATTGCTCTAATCTGCATACGATATGGCTGTTATGCCAACGCCCATCTCATTAACCTAGAGTTCGCCATCTTGGACTTATTCAAATAGGTCAACGGCTGATGATCAGTCTCAAGGATAAACTCCTTACCAAACAAATACCGATGGAACTTGGAAACACCCCAAACAACTGCCAGACATTCCTTCTCAATAACTGAGTAGTTTTTCTCTCTATCTAACAACTTCTTACAAGCGTAAGCTACAGGCATCTCCTCTCCTTCCGTTTCCTGTAATAAAATCGCCCCTAATCCAATATCTGATGCATCAGTTCTGAGTATAAACTTCTTGTCAAACTGTGGCAACCTTAAAATGGGTGGTCCTACAAGACATCTCTTTAATGCCTGAAAAGCATTCTCATGACTTTCCTCCCAAATAACCTTGTTTGGCTTCCCTTTTTTGTCAAATCCCTTAACGGAACCGCAATAGCCGAGAAATTAGGGATAAACTTCCTGTAAAACCCGACAACGCATAAGATGGATCTGACTTGCTTCTTAGTCACTGGTCTCTCTGCTTTCTGAATTGCCTCAACTTTTTCTGCCACAGGCAAAAGTGTCTGTGTCTCACCTAACATATGCCCTAAAAACTCAACCTTACAAAACCCTAAACTACACTTCTTTGGCCTAGCAGTCAACCCTGCTACACGAAGTCTACTCAATACCTCTCGTAAAGCTACAACATGTTGCTCCCACGTACTTGTGTATATCAAGATATCATCTATCGAACTACCAGCACAATCCAATCTAAACAAAACCTTTCTCATTAATCTGTTAAATGTACTTGAAGCACACACTAAACCATACGGCATTTTCTTAAACCGAAATAATCCTTTGGGCGTCTCAAAGGACGTCAAATCCTTTGCTTGTTCAGTTAAAGGAACCTGCCAATAGCCTTTACAAAGATCTATCTAAGAGAAATACTTAGCCTCTGACAACTTTGAGAATATCTCCTCTGCATTCGCCATAGGTTCTGTATCAAACACTGTAACCCTATTTAACTGTCTAAACTCTATACAGAATATAATGCTACCATCTTTCTTCCTTAACATCACAACTTGACTCGAAAATGGTGCTTTTGAGGATTCAATAACTCCTAACTCTAACATTTTCTTAACTTCATCTTCTACAGTCGCAATTGACTGATAAGGTATAGGATACCCTTTGCACCTAAAAGGTTCATTCGTATTCAACTGAATATCATGCTCTATATAAGACGTAGTTCCTGGTATGTCTGTCAACACATCTACAAACTCCTTTATTGTATTCTCTATCTCTTTTCTCTGACATGTAGTCAATTCTGTACACATCTCAGCATCCTTAATATCTTCCTGACCTATTCTAGTAGGACACGCTAACGGGATTTCTACATCTAACAAACTTTCTGACTGACCTACATCTCGCTCTTCCTCTACAACAGCAGCACTCACTACAGCAAATATACCTAAGTTTTGAACATCCTCACTTACCTTTCTCTCATTGTATCTTTTCAACATGTTTGCATGAAACGTTCTCTGCTTACCATTCATATCTATCCTGTAATATATTTTGTTAACGACCTTCGTTACTGTAAATTGCCCTTTCCACTGCAATAACAATTTGTTCTGATTTACCGGAATGAAAAAAAAACCAACACCCTTGAACCTTCTACAAATTACATTTTCTTTGACTTTTGATTGTAATGCTTCTTTTGTCTTAACTTGGCCTTTACCTAATTGTTCCTGTGCCATCTTACACGTTTCCTTTAATCGTTCCCGCAGATCAATCACGTACTGCTAGGTTGACTTGACCTCTCCGTCACTTACCTCCCCTGACCACAATTCCTTGAGTATACTCACTGGACCTTTAACTGTTCTACCATAAAGCAGCTCAAATGGTGAAAATCCCAAATTCTCTTGTGGTACCTATCTATAAGCAAACAATGCTGCATTAATATACATGTCCCAATCTTTCGGTCGTTCACTACACATACGTCTAAGCATCTGTTTTAAAGTCACATTGAACTTTTCGACCAATCCATTACAAATAGGATGATAAGGTGTCGAAGTCAATTGTTGTAAAGACAATAACCTACTCACCTCAAACATAAGCTTTGATGTCAACTGAGACCCCATGTCTGTAAGCATCTCTTCTGGTATACCAAGTCTACTAAACATATCTACCAATGCTTCTGCTACCCTTTCAGTTTCAATACTAGGTAAAGCTACTGCCTCTGGGTATCTAGTAGCATAATCTACCATCACCAGTATGTACCTATTCTTCCTATCTGTCATCGGCTCTATAGGACCCACTATATCTATAGCTACACGCTTGAACGGAGTTTCAATCAATGGCATATTCCCTAAAGGTACTATCTGTATTTTCCCTTTTGGCAAAGTACGCTGACAAATGCCACATGACCTACAACACCTGTTAACCTCTGAGCATACACCTTGCCAATAAAACTCTGCCAACACCCTATCACTTGTCTTACGAATGCCTAAGTGACCTGCAATCAAAGCCTCATGTGCCAACTTCATCACAGACTCACGACATTTCCTAGAAACAACCAACTGATACGACTTCCTTTTATCTTTGGTTTCATACATCCGATACAATATGTTATTCCTAAACACAAAACTGACCTGACCTCCACCTTTACATGACTTAGTTTGACCTTCCTCTGCTCTAACTCTAGTCCTTGCTAACGTTTCATCAGATAACTGTATTTCCCTGAACTCGGTCTTGGTAATATTTAAAATTTTGCCCGGAACATTTAACTTCCTATACGGCCTTTTTCCCGTGAAATCTGAGCCCTTGTCTGTACAGCATTTAACACATCTCCTGGATCAGGAAATATTGCTTCTTCTACATTTCCTAGCACTAGGTCATACAATGGAGATTCCATACACTACGCCTCTACTGACCCTACACAATTTGGTGTATCTATATCGATCTTAGCTACGGGAAAACACCTTTCTGAACCATCAACAAACTTACACCGCCTTTCTTTTCCTAAAAAACTGATGTTCTAAAACGAACCTTGTATCTACTACTATACATGTAGCCCCTGTATCTCTCATAACCTGTCCCCCTTTCGTCGGGCACTGGTTATCCCAACATGCACCTAATTGTACAGAACTGTCCTCATCTGTAATACAGCTAGAACTATCTGTCCTCTTCATACCTCCAGGATTATACCTCCGGTATCTACCTCTACCTCTTGACCTCTGTGATCTCTAATTCCAACTACCTCTATCAGAATTGTATCTCTGGACATTCCCAGACTCCACTCTACTAAACTCCGAAACCTCGCTATCATCTACTGTAGCTACCCTATGCTGAATACCACGTTTCTTACAATCGGACGTCTTATGATCACCTTTGCAGTAGCTACATCTAACCCGAGCAAAGTAAGAGTTACCTTCCCTTGAGGAACTCCCAAACTGTTTACGCATTATTTCTGACCTTTGATCTTTGACCACCGTAACATTCTCTCTACCCTAACTTAACACTACATTTCTACAACCACCCCTTGCTTCTGCAAATAAATCTGTCTGTATCCCCATTTCAGACCCATCTGTAATGCTCTTCTCTTTCAAAAATAAATACATCTCTTTATTACTGATTGCTAACAACTGATCTCTCAATAAATAATCCACTGCTCCATCGTGTCTTTGCTACACTACCTAACTCAAACCATTGTTCTAAGTATCACGCACAAAGGTTTCTTACTCTTTGCCAGAGTAACCAAACTCCTTACCTATCCTTATTAACTCTTGTGTACTAGACATGATTACAGCTGCTAATAAACTGCACAAAATAATACTAGTACTAACTGGGCAACACTATTAATACTACACATAACGCTACTACCTGATATGTTATGATACTAAACCAAATATATAGACATCACACCAACCCAGTAATCTAAAATCATAGTATAGCTACAACCTTCTATGTCAATGACACCTTATCACAACACTGCAAAATAAAAACAAAAGATATAACACCAATATAACCATGCACAACCACTATCTATGAAACACACCAACTATGTATTACTTTTGAGACATGAATTAAATGAAAAAATCACAGGTTAAATTTCCCCACACAATATGACCACCATGAAGACCATACACACACAAAAATAATCATGTGTTAACAGTTAAACAATTTTAATTGTAACTTTAAAATAATTTAACTCTTAATATATCATGGCCACTGCTAGACGGTTAAACCTACTGCACCCCTGTTGCAACTACCCTCAAATAGCTCAGGTGGTAGAGCGTCGGCTTGCGGATCGGGAGGTCGTGGGTTCGAACCCCGGCCGGGTCTGACCAAAGACTTTAAAGTTGGTAGTAGTGGCTTCCCTCCTAACGCTCGGGGCTAAGGGGACAGCATTACGCCTGACTCGTCGGTGTCAGTATAATGGACCGGCCGGGTTCAGTCCCTGGGCACCTCATAAGTGCCCCTGTGCTATAATGATAGAAATGTCGCTGCGCAGTATCGGCAAAAATGCCGACTAATCCCAATCCCAATCCCAATCCCACTACCCTCAGTTTACATACTTTACTATGGAATTTACAATAGATGGTACAGCGATGCTGTGCCTCATCATCGGGTAATGCAACTTTGATTTACCAATAGTGGCTTCCCTTAAGTCTTGGTGTCAGTAGACGAGATCCGCCGTGCAAGGTTCGCCGTGACACTAAAACAAATGAAAGTAAAAAAACAATACTCTGTAATTAAAAAATAGTGAACATAAATGCGAGGGATCTTTACAATATATTATGTATTATGCATTTATCTATATTCTTCCTTAGATCGTCATTCTTGGACAATATCCCACTTCTGACACCATTGGCACAAAATGGCCAAGAGGTGACTCACTAAGGCAGAATATAAAACCCAAAAGACAATTTAAAATTATATAATACTTTTATACAAAATCAATATACATACAAGATAAACGCTTTTAAAACAAAAGAAAAGAAAAAACCGCCGGCCTTGTCTGGTAACTGTCAGCTGGTCTTAACTGTGCACTGTTTCTATACGTCCTAAAAAACAAAAACAACTTCTCTGATAACACAATCCTTAGTATATGTGCTGCGACATAGCTGTCCGATATGGTATCTGCTCGTGCTCGTGCAGCTCACTCCTGCGACGAAACTGTCCAATATGGTATCTGCTCGTGCAGCTCACTCCTGCGACGAAGCTGTCCAATATGGTATCTCCCTTGCCGTTCCCCACACAGAGTCTAACCCGTCGTACATGTAACGAATGCGTGGTACAAGTCGACCTTGTATCGCTGTCCACCTATGGGCCTCTGCTTGTCTACGTGTAAATACGGCTCTTCACTGGCCTAAATACGGCTACAAATAACAAATGACGTCAATTTACTTCTCAAATCAAATAACTAGTGTGTTTATACATAACATAAAACACCTTTACCATATAACACGTGTTCCTACATAACACTTATACAATATCCCATGTGTTTCTTCATATCACTTAGACCATATCGATCATTTTGCATCATATGAGTGCATCTATGACATACGAAACCAATGGTATAATACCATCGTACTTGAACCATATGTCTGCTCTATGGTTTTACATAAGTGCCTTTAAACAGTGCATTTAAACAGTGCATAAGTCTCACTCAACTATAAAACCAGACATACTGTCAAACCTTCAACTTTACGTTTACCATTCTAGTGAAGTATCGAAATATTCATCCCATTTAGATTTAACCGAAAAATAAATATGGCTTCCAAATCTGAATACATACATAGTCCTAACATTATCATATAAACTTAGACTTAGAACCCTCGGCCTACGAAACATTAAAATGCTTTCAAAAATTGCCGATATTACTAATGATCGTACACTTGTTTCCTTCAAAAAACAATTTAACGATCTACTAAATAAACTTACGCTGGCGACAATTAGATGTAACAATTGCCTATATTTAATGACTGTACACTTGTTTTCTTCAAGAAAACAATACAGCAATCTTACTAAATAATTATTTTAACAACAATTAATTCTGGAAAAAATCAAAACTGCCTAAAACAAAATGCAAAAAAAATAAAAAAAATACTTACACATATTCCGTAGTATTATGGTACAGCATCATCAACGTCCCCTATCTACGCATCTCGATAACTGACACCAACACTTGGAGCGTACAGGTATTTATGTATAGGATATTGACCGAGTGTTAGGTCTAGTCGCTTTGGAAAGACCCATTCTATAGATCGACCAGGTCTGTCTAGAAAGACCTGGCCACGTGCACAGAAAGACCTGTCTACAGAAATCTATTGTACATACAGGTCGATCAACAAAAAATTGACCTAATGCAAGCAAAAGAGAAGGTGTGCAAACTAATATACAGCCCCGTAGCCTGACTTATTTCAAGAAACCCGAGAATTTGTAACCCATGATTCCTCGTACTTTTCGTGAAAAACCAATTGCATACACCTTTAGTACACCTCACCCTTTTAAGATAAAAAGGCCTAATGTAAATAAACTATGGGTTAACCTTTCAAGACCCTTTCAAAATGAAAAAAGAAAACACTCTTTTCATGTAAGTATAATGAAAAAAACATAATTAGAACCTCTAAAAACCCTTGACACAACAAAAGGCAACAAAATAACCCTAAGATTATCCCTATTTTACTAAAACCGAACTCTACAGTATCGCTCTGGCCTACGTGACATTAGCCTCGTACACAAAATCACTATATAAAATAAGGCCACGACTATGTTATTTTGTGACAGTTCTCTCCCGACTGGTTTTAAAGTACGTTGGGCGCCATTGTAAGTGGGGTTTCAGTAAAGGTCTTACGAGTTGTAATGGGGATATCTTGATTACTACCGGTAAAACGGGCATGAGAAACTAATGAAATACGTATCTTTAGTAATCCAATACAATATACATACTCTGTAAAAGTATAGTCTAGAATGAATATATTCAAATCGGGACTCCAGTATTTAAACTACAACTAGTACAAACACACATTACATTAATGAATTTCACTCACCCTTAAAACAACAGTCACATATGCATAACCATACCAAGCGGCCAAGCCATATATTATGTAACACACTGGTCACGGTGCTCAATACTGATCACAGGTGCACAGTGCTATCCTGAGCAGGTAAATATACATGTGCAGGTAACAGGCTTAAGTATATTAAAAAGCTCTGGTTACATTAAGTTTCATTGTTGCGTCGCCCTTTGATTCTTCACATCAATGCTTTTCTTGTTGGGTGTATTGAATGGGAAACGGGGGAATCATGTGATAAATGTATATTTGTCTCAAATAAATCAGATTACTTGAACAATTTAGCACAGATACTATGTACGTCTGCAATGTAGATAAGTACGCGAATGTAAACAATATCACCGCATGTTTTAAATATACACATAGATTAAAAAAAATAAAAACATATTTTACATCGTACAGTAAAGTTTAATCAAATCTTCACTCTTTTTATCTCCAACCGAGAGACCGTTTATAACTTCCGCTACTCGGGTAAACAAAAAGTTCGTTCATGATACCTTTAAATCGCTTTCTAGTATGATTATCTTAATGCGGTGCTCATTGTTTGCATGATCACCTTTGAGTGAGTGTTGTGATCAAACATACAAAACTATAAAACATTGTCTTCGTTAGATATTATAGCTGTATACAATTACACAGACAAGGCCCGTAAAGTTCAAGTCCTAAATTTTAACGATTTAAACATAGACATATTTCACTATAGGTCTATTGTTCACTTGTACCTGTGAACAATCTACCTTTCCTCTATTAGACACTTCGATATTTGATCTGCCGCCTATTTACTATAGAAGGTATAAATTATGTGTATTCTAAAAATACCAACTCTTTTCGATAAGAAAACTTTACAAGTAATGGTCACGTGATCAGTATATCTGGAGACCCGGAACAAAGATTTCAGCTGCAACGATTGGTTCAAATCAGACGACGGAATAAGCTTACGAGACATTCTGTTCTGCGCAGTTGGCCCGTGAACAGCAATGTGAGAGAACGTGTTAATATCAACGCCAAGCATAATATAAATTTGGTACTTCTAACATGAATAATGCAATAGGTTTACCTTTTTGTCAGAATTCTTAAACCTACGATGTTATTTGAGGATTAACAGGACGTGCACAACAGGTAAGACACTTACATCCTCATAGTTTAAACCGGTCATGTTTACGGTGACCTTGTACTCAATAATGACTCTGGTATTTAAGCTAGTATCCCACAGTTCGCCTATATAAATACATATAAGAACAGTATAGCTGTGTCAATGGGTATTGTGGTATAATTACATGGTTCTCTATGTATATAACTACTTAAGTTGACTTGACGCGCAAGCCTAGATTGCTCCGCCCCACCCCACACGTCACATGACAAAGTACCAGCTCACCTTCGAGAGCAAACTTGCAATTCGGAATACATCGGCTATTTACTTTCTGAAATAGACCAAGAGGTAATATGGGGAGTAAATAGAATCGTCCAAATGTTAGCCACATCGAAATACCTTGACACAAGTCTGTTTACAAAACGCATTGGTAGAAATGTAGAAATATAATGGAAAATCAATAAACCCAAGAATAATGACAGAGAGAGAAGGAGAGAGACTGAGAGGGAGAGAAAGAGAGACGGAGAGAGAGAGATATAGAGGAGAGGAGAGAGAGAGAGAAAGAGAGAGAGACTATACTAACTATAATTACAAATATAAGTTTGTTTGTTCTTACATATAGTACAGTCTTATATATCTACACGTTAAACACAAAAAAATATGACACGAAGTATGACATGTACTCTGTAAATAGATCATTTGTACGTTAAGTGAGTGCTATTTTAGACTTCCCGCGGATCAAACAATGGCTATCCCTGTATTGTAGCGTTGATTTGAGCTGACAAATAGCGTTTACATTGATAGACTTCCAAATACGTTTTACTTTTTTTAAATAAGCCATTAGTTGAAATAACGTTTTCAAATACAGCAATGGGGATATCCATTACATTAAAGTGTTGAATATGACATTCTATTCCGAGACATATTTTTGTAATTAATAGAACCATTTGATTACTATGAGTTATTATCAGAAAAGTGCACCTGCTTTTCCGATGTATTTGTAAACAATAAATAAACGTGTTGTTCCTTGGCAGTTAAAACCCGAAAGTTTTAGAAAACACCATCGTAATATAGTTTATGTATCCACTTTTCAGCAATACACAAGTTAGTAGCTATTGCAAATTTATTGCATTTCTTGAAGCAGGAATAAATACTATAATGTTCAAATTCTGTGTGATTACTTTAAATAGAGATTATATATTATATACACAACATCATATCGTGTAAAGACTTAACGACATAGACAGACATCTACGGCACGTGGTTACACAAGTCTATCACAGCAAACGCTATTACAGGGCCGGATCCAGGAATTGTTTCAGGTGCTAGTCGTGCAAGTGGAGTCTGGGGAATGCTACCTAAAATGTAAAAGCCGAATAGAGCCATTTCCTGCATTTTAAGAAGGTGCTAAAAACCTTAGGCCTAAAAAATAGGTTTGTTTCTGGTTACCCGACCGACAGTATACTTTTAGCGCCGACCGTAACTTTTTTACAGCCCTCCTCCAAAAATGCTACGACCGGGTACGTGCGTAACGGAATTAATCCTTAATGAGAATTCGTCAATAATTTAGCCCTCGCCCATCGTCATGACAACAAAATGGCTGCACCCTGGTCGCAGGCAATCTCGATGTTGCTCGCCATAAAAATTGACAAATGTTCACAGCATAAAGAAGAATATGATTTTACACAAGTAGATTAATTTCAATCCATTTCAATACAGTTCAGGTGTGAATACCTGCTTACCGTTCTTATCTGTAGCACTGGAAACAGGTAATGTTAAAACTAAATCCAAGGACTTTTTTTAAAAACACCCCAGCTCCCCCCCCCCCCCCCCCCCCACGAGTCCGCGTTCCCCCGCTAGATCCGCACATGTATCATACCATTTCACATTACGCTGACTGGTCATGAAAACCATTATGTTCATAAGTTAAACTGTGTCTAGCTTGCTTCCATGCATTTTCTCGGCAAATTTCATTATATAACAATACGAATGTGAGTAAAGTATCGGAGCTTTTCGTGAAATGAAGAAAGCATATACAATCAGTAGTGTCAGGTGGTTATGAGTTATTTTCTATAATGCATTATATAGTTGTTGTTAGTATAATAGCATAAACAGAATGAAACAAGTCAATATTCCATTTTTTTCTGTTTGAAAGTTATGTTTATCCTTCTTGTTTTATGTCCTCGTATTTTACAGATGATTATCCTTATCTTTCAGCTCTGATGGAGGTGTCTGGTAAAGGAGCGACATCACAGGTAACCAACTCGGACAGCGCTAACCTCTTGTGCGACCAATGTTTAGAGTCAGGCCAGGCTGTAATTGCCGCAGGATTCTGTCGGACATGCCCTAACTATCTCTGTCGGGAATGTATCAGCCAACATAAGAAGGTACGGTCCTTGCGACATCATGAAATCCTGGAGGGAGCCGACATGCCCGAGAGAAGGCCTTGCTCAACTGGTGTGGAGTATTGCAGACTCCACCCAGAAAGACGGATAGAAATGTTCTGCTCAGATGACAATACTCTGGGATGTACACTCTGTTTTGTGGTTGGACATAAAACATGCCATAGTGTAGGATTGATTTCAGAATTATCAAAAGATTTTAAACTTTCGGCGGAATTCTGCGGTTTGAAGGACACATTGCACAAGCAAATAACACTCACAAAACAGAAAGATGAGATAATAAAAAAATGTCGCTCTAGTAACAACGACTGTCATTCAACAGCCATTGCTGAGTTTAAACGATTCCGAAAGGAGATTGATACCCTTTTGGACAGAATGGAAGTAACAGTTTCTGACGATGCAGCCAGATTAAAACAAGAAAATGTGACGAAGTTAGACAGATTATCAGAAATTATTGTATCATGTGACAAGGAAATAGAAACGTACATGACAAACATTGAAGAAAAGGAGAAACATAATCAGGATGATGAGCTTTTTATTCTAGTAAAGAAACACTCGGGATCCCTGCTTCAAAATGTGAAAAACCTAGAAGAGTTATGTGGTAACATGGATATCCAGAAATTCCGTTTTGTTGCAGACCACTCGGTTATACAATCGCTAAGTAAAGATACACGAATCAGAATATATACGGAACCAGCAACAACATGTACAGCTGTGTCCCAGATAAACATTAAATCATGCGAGGACAGTGAAGATTGTGGTATCAATGGTATCGTACAGATATCAGAAACAAAACTGATTGTATCTGACCACAAAAACAAATGTCTTAAGGTTGTTGATGTTGAGACCTACACAATCACAAACAGGCGACAACTTACTTCAAAACCATTCGATATAACCATGTTGCCTCACTCACAGGTTGCTGTAGCGCTTGGAAACGTTAAACAGATTCAGATTTTTACCACTGACCGTGACTTGGATCAGTGTGGGTGTATACAGGTAGATGGCGGCTGTATTGGACTGCACTGTAACGGGAGTCAACTGTTTGTTTCTTATGATCAACCTGTAGCAAAGGTCCAGATTCTGGACCTTACGGGCAGGGTCCAGACCACGATACAACTTGATGCATCAGGAGCTGCACTGTTTACTGTTCCGAGATACATCACATACAGTCCTATTAACCACCACATATACGTAAGCGACTGGAAGAAAGACACCGTTACCTGTATCACCACAGAAGGGGAGGTCCAGTGGAACTACAGTGGCCCTGACGTAATGTGTCCTAGGGACTTGGTGCTCGGTGATAATGAGTGTATGTATATCTGTAGCGAAGACAACCACTCTGTCCACGTGGTATCTGCTGGTGGTGAGAAACTCGCCGTGATCACTAAGGATAAGACTGGAGTCTCGTATCCCAGGGCCGTGCACTACAGCAGCCTCAGTCAGACACTTTACGTGTCCAGTGCCAGTAAACGTCCTGAAGACAAAAACTTTATAAGACGGCTGACTCTGACGTAGTCTAATAATTATCACATGTGCCCAGAGTTATATATACTTAAGGCAGCTTTATTTAGAATGAAATACATACCGAGTCCTAAATAAGATACGATGAAGTATCAAAGCATGTTCTTACAATTAATAATAAAACTAGTAAATAAATAAAAAAGATAATGACAAAAATAATACAATGATGTATATGCATGTGTCTAGCAAATATAAAATGTGAGAAACTATTGACATACTCGTACGTTGTATGGGGACATATTCTATATTATTGATTATTAAATTGTGATGTAGAGAATAATAAGGGAGCTCCTGATGGTATGATTCTGGAATAATTGCCGCTGATGATGACTGTGCCGGTGACGATAAAAATAATGATGACGATGATTAAAATATTGGAATATTAAGAATGATAAGGGTGATTGTGCTGGTATGATTCCGGTATTATTACCGCTAATGATGATTGTGCCGGTGATGATATAAATAATGATGACGATGATTAAGATATTGGAATGTTAACAATAATAAGGGTGCTGTTGGTGGTATGATTCCGGTATTATTGTCGAATAACGATGGCGATGTTTAATATATTGGGTCATTTTAGAGAATGATAAGGATGCTCCTTCTGGTATGATTCGGTTATTACTGATGCTGATGATGATATGAATAATGAGAACAATGATTAAGATATTGAGATGTTGAGGATGAAAGATGGGATTAGCCGGCATTTTTGCCTATACTGTGCAGCGACATTTCTATCATTATAGCTCAGGGGCACTTATAAGGTGCCCAGGGACTGAACCCGGCCGGTCCATTATACTGACACCGACGAGTCAGGCGTAATGCTGTTCCCTTATTCCCGGGCGTTAGGAGGGAAGCCACTACTACTAACTTAAAAGTATTTGGTTTGACCCAGTCGGGGTTTGAACCCACGACCTCTTGATCCGCAAGCCGACGCTCTACCAGTGGAGCTATTGCGGCCGGTGTTGAGGATGATATGGGTAAAATAGACAATGGTAATGTGAAGGGGAGGGAACAGACAGAGTTTGACCTTAAGGATAATGATATCCTCATCATAATAATGTTGATGTTTCATTCAGATGCTAGGTGACGGTACCACATAAATATAGACTTCACTGGGTTACAAATAGAACGGTCCATTTTATAAGACATCTTCTTTGTTTTAGTTTGTCTTAATTATCGTATGGTGGTTGTCGCATTTACATAGCATCTGAACCCATTTGGTTTCTATTTTGTCCTTTAGTCTTTTTTAAATTACATATATCCTTATTCTATTTTGTTATATTTCCATGTATATGAATTGAAATGTTCCAATAAAAATGTGTGTAACTTGACTATATTTCAATTTTTATGTTAACCCATTTATATTTGTATATTCCCGGCGTATGTTTTAATATACGTTTTGAAGTATTATTTGTGTAAAACATGTTTGCTAAAGAAAAACAACTTAGTAAAATAAACGGTTTGCGTTTAATACATTTAAGCCTGACAAACAGAAAAAATCAAATAAAAGGTTCCTAATCTTTTGAAACAGACAGTAAATCATTTTCATAAATTATCCGTTTATATAGTTAACCAGTTACAAGAAACTGCCAAAAATAGACCCCTGCGGCTTTGAACACGTATGAGGTGGACATTGGGTATCTTATGTCACGAAAAGGAAAATCGTCATCAGGCTTGAGTAAGGGAATTTGAACAACGAGAATATAATATTCGATATATTAACTTTAACTGTACACCGTTAAAGTTTTTTTCTAACGAAAAAGTCTAAGGAATGTTTACATTTTAAAAATAGATTTTTAATTTTATAAAATTTAAATCGTCTTGAACAATCTTGAAAAGAAAACGATTTCAATATACACACGCAATACTTCCATTATCACTTGGTTTTCAAGGCGGCTGCTATTGTAGCACAGAGATACCTCACAGGTTTGACGAGTGTTCTTTGTGCCGCAGATGGGTTTTATGTATGTGAACATCCAATTAGGAACAATCCATACAGCCAAAGAAACAACAACAAAAAACAACAACAACAACATACATTACACTTTCTCCAAGTGGTTACGTGTATTTCCTTTGATGGACATTGGACTTCGGTTCCTCAATTCCATCTTCACATGAACAGGATCCTACAACCATTTACTCTTCTCTGGTCATTTTCTTTCTTGATTCAAAAAGTTATTTCATTTACTATCATTTTTTTTGTAGTTCTTCTAATCGAAATAATGCCTATCTCTCTTCTAAACACTATGTGGAAATTATGTTTAAATGACGTCACTACTTTAGTCATAACTTATCAAACAAAACGTCAGTGCTTGGACAGATGTTTCAATGGTTCGGTTTTCTTTTTTCATTGCTTGTATTTGGAAAACCCACCAGGAAGTGCGAGGCTAGAATTCTGTAAAACCGGTTTAAGCACCGCAGTCGGTCCATATTGCCGACTGACCGTTCAAAGACGGTAACTGTCGGGTTTTCTCGTTTTGTTAAATGACTCATCAAAGATTTGTTCTTACTTGTACATTTGGCTTTGTCCTGTTCCTTTTCACATTTTTGTATATGTTGCAATGCTCACAGGACTGTGTCATATATATTCTTATTCTAAAATATATTGCAGTATCCTTGACTGTACATTGCTTTTTGTGCATTTAAAGTGTTACTAATCGTAGACAAAAAAACACAGAAAATAAGTTTATGTTTATGAAATTGATGTGAGAACAATATCAATTATGCTGTTTTTTTGCATTAAAAGTAAAGAATGTTTGTACAACAACGAATAATGGGATTATTATTTACATGTGATCACTAGCTTATATGAACACAAGTTGTCCTTCAAAAGATTGTGTTGTCTTTTTTATTAAGAGGATCAAAAGCGTCGCAACGTTTTCAACTATTTAGCCGTTTTACTATAAATGTATCTCCGAATTGCGAATGCGATAATGTAAGTCACGTGTTAACGTCATTCCTAAATAATATGCTGATTGGTCGGTTTGTTATGCAATCATTTAAACACTGGAACATAAATACATATAAAATGCGGATCTTGAGGTTTTATAATGTGTGCCTTTTACTTCGCATTGCACGTTTCCGTATTGTTTAAAAAAAAACAAGTGTTTTCAACCGACTACGTCGGACGATGATGTCAGGAATTTATAGAAATGTTAGTTATTTAAAAAAAATGTATGTTTTTTTTCCCTTTATGGCACAAATTTGTGGATGTGATGCTTATTTTACGGACAGTTGGTGTGGTAGCCGATCGATGCCAAAAGTTGTAGCCACAGAGAAGGTTTTGAACATGATCACTTGGCGCCGGAGGTTAATTTACAGAAATATTTGTAAATATTTTAAGTGAGAATGATTTTCTGTTTCGCACATTTCGTCGAGAAAGAACAAATGTCGTTTGCTACAATGACGTCATTTTATCATGATCATGATGTACTCCATTTGTGATCAGCCATAATTTAATAAAGTGTATTACATTTAAAGGAACAAACTTTTCTCCCTGAGTTTCAATAATTTTTACACTGTTTTGTATTTCTATGTGTCAATTTAACTACATGACAAGTTTCATACATACCAAATTAAAATGGTGACCACCGTATCTATGAACAGACATTAAAACACATAAATAAAAAGGACAATAATTAAAAAAGTGAAGCAGAAAAACATGAGGTTTTCAATAAAGAAGTAAAGAAAAATAAATGATGAAAACAGTTTATTTATTGAGGAGGTAAGGATTGTTAGTTTGGTCATTTCATAATTGTCATTTGCTACGTGAAGAAGTCTTAGTGACGTAATGTACACGTATATGAAATTATAGCGAAAGGTAAAAAAGCAAAATTTGGTTTTGACTGGACACATAATCTGAGTTCTTTAGAAAACCGAAGAAGCACGTTGTTGAACAAATCAGTGGACATTGTGTTATACAACATGGTTACTATACACGAATATTAACCCGTGACTAATCGGGAGAAAAATGTAATATGCTAATTAAGAAGAAAAAAATAGAGAAACAAGGAAAGGGAAATACAAATAAATGAAAACAAATGCTACACCTATGTGTATATAAAAAGGTAAAAGAGCAAAAGTTGATGCTAGCGATATAACGAAAACGAACAAGAATGAATGGAATGAATAAATCAAAAGAGAATATAAGTAGAAAAATACACCAGAAAGAAATTAAAGAAGAAAATGTCAGAAACGAAGGAATGAAATGCAATAAGAACGAAAATGAAATAAAAGATGAGAAAGATAATGGGAAAGAACAACAAACTTCGATTGCATACAACAAATATACGATGGAAGAGAAACATACAATATTATGAGAAAGGAAAAGAACAAGAAAGAAAGAAAGAAAGAAAGAAAGAAAGAAAGTTAGAAAAAAGAAAGAAAGAAAGAAAGAAAGAAAGCAAGAAACAAAGCAAACAAAGAAAGAAACAAAGAAAGAAAGGAAGGAGGGAAGAAAGAAAGAAAGAAAGAAAGAAGAAAGAAAGAAAGAAAGAAAGAAAGAAAGAAAGAAAGTTGCCACATGGGCTCGGTAAAAAGGCGCTGTGCTAAATATCTTAGTTCACCTACAGATGTGGGGCGACTGTCTTTAAGCTGATTTGTGGTGCGCCGGTGGTTCTGGCCGGACATTTGTTTGTATTATGGGATCTTTTATAAACAAATGTTAAACTGACGTCACAATAAAAGCGATGTATATTTACATGTATTTAAAAATAACTGAAACTTCTTTTTCTGTTGAAAAGACATATATTGCTATTTTTCTATCACTAGTATTAAATCTGACCAAGAAGTTAAAGGTTATTGTTACATATTTTCAATCGTTCTATATATTTAAATATCGTGTATGTTAGTATCTGGCTGTGTCGCAATTTGTGTTCCGTTTCAAGGTTCATGAATTTATTTTCCGTTAAAAGGGATTAAGGGAGATAACTGTGATTAACATCTGAATATTGCATTTCCGATTGTTTCCCTTAAAACAAGTGCCCATCTTTTAATCTAAATAGACCATTCCGACACCTTGGGTCGGATCATAGTAGAGAATATCTAATATTAACATAAAAGCTTATACAAAAGACATACAGCGACGAAGATTAGTGTAACGTGGTATTCAGGGGCGTAGCTAGGCATGTTATGATGTGCACACCTGGCCGCTAGGGAGGCCAGAGGCAGTTTAACCTTTGTTTTTCTTTTACATTCATACATAATTTACGATATTCAGTTATATATGTACATTAAAATCTTTTCGGGAGTATTTACAATGTGTTCAAATGTGTTCAGACATCCATCCTGGTGTGTCGTATACCAAGTATATTTAATGGTGAGGTTAAAGACTTATGCCGAAAAATAAAATAATATTTAAGAATAAAATAGAGGTGTCTCGGTAAAACCAAGTAACTGATGGTAATAAGATAATAACGATTTTTAAATGTGTTGATTTTAAACAGACATATGGAAGAATAAGTGACTTTCCTGGTGTGAAAAAAGATCAGAGATTCCGTACAATTTAGACCGCAATCACTTTAATAGGGGGTGGCCAATATATCGTAACATCTCAGTATATAGCACGTTCATTTATCTGTATCACATCGCAATTTTGTGTTTTCAAATATCTCAATATTTCGGTTTAAGTTGGATTTTTATCAGTTTGTTAAAGCACGTGTTTGAAGCACGTGTTCCGCAAGGGAGTCCTATGTAGGTTAAACTTTAAGCACTTTGACTAATGCAAAAATATTGATTGAGAATGTAAATATTTCAGCCGTATTGGTATATCTCTTAATTGTTCACTCGATAATGTTTAAGGTAATGAAATAAATCAAAACTCTTGAACACTTATCCGCAGTAATGGACTGATCCAGTTTTTAGCGGAAGTATATATTTCATTGAAATTTGTGGGTTACAGATTGGCAATATGACGGTGTGTGCATTCTACGAAGCAGAACCTTCTCACGAGTTGCAAACGTTTACTTATTTCTGTGTCTTTCTGATAGACAATAAAACCTTTTTTCACCTTTGGATGGTTATTGGCTCAATCATAGCTGGGTCATTGTGTCATTTGTTTTCAGCTTTTTGCGATTTACTAAAATATGGAAAAAAATCTATTTAGTGGCGTATAACCTTTAAGTGACATTTCCAAATGAGCCATTTTGATTATTATTTGTACTGTGTAACAATTCAGATAGTATAACATGCATAATGTTTTGATAGATGTATTTTATATAGGCGAACTATCGGATACCACCTCTAAAAGCATTTTACATGTTAATTTATTTATCCAATCTTACTGATTATACATGAAATATTCACATGCATGTTAATATGTGTATTGAATGCAAGTTGTTCAATATTTTTGAATTCAGACTTTAGCTGAAAAAAGGTCCATGGATAAAAATCGAGGAAAAAATATTGGTATGCAAAAAGGACCCCAATCTTTACAAATTTCTAATAAAAAGGCATACAATATTTCCTTTTTCTTTTTGGAAATATAACACCCTTTAAGGAAATATAGTTTTGAATAGTTTGAAGCCATTATTGGTGCTTAATGACCATACGGTTATTTTACTTTCAAAACATAAAAGGGAGATAATTCTAAAATCAGACCTATTGCAATTCTGCCTGTCTCCCTTGACTGGTACTAGTATGTCATTTTAGTTAACGGATAACGCGACAGGAATAACGAAATCTTTGCTTTTACAGTCATAAATGGTTTACGATATTCACTTGTACATAGGTATTTTTCGTATTTATAGACAACGCCTTTAATTGTAGATCTTTCCTTCTTTCTCTATCATTCTCTCTCTTTCTTCCTCTCTCTTCTCGTTTCTCCTCCCTCTCATTCTGTCTCTTTCTGAAATTAAAATTAGTCGAGGAGATCCAAATATGATAGAGGGTTAAAGTACGTCAGGCAAACGCAAATAATGAAAGAAAGAAAAAGAAAGAAAGAAAGAAAGAAAGAAAGAAAGAAAGAAAGAAAAAAAGAAAGAAAGAAAGAAAGAGAGGGACGGACGAGCACAGAGACAAACACAGATGGAGATTTCTTAATACGCTTAAACAAAATGGAAAGTTAAAAAATAAATTAAGTATTATTTCAGTTGATCTCCTCAAACGCCATTTCTATTCAATGTCAATTTGAGTTCAAACATATCTGATGTCATTAATAATTTCATTGATAACAAATGTTACTGACATATTAACATTATATTGTTTTATTATTTTTTTTAATATATTTTAAACAGTATAGCAAAACATTAAGAGCGGCAAAATAAATCAGTGTTTGAGGCAACATGTATCCATATGTTTTCCATATTTTATATGAAATTATTGTTTATAAAAGAATTTAATATCAGGTCAAATGTTCCTATAATAATTTTTAAAGTTAGCCTTATATAGACTGCTATATAAGACAGATTTAAAAAAAATCCTGATAATTATCAAACAGACATGTTTCGTGTTGGTAGGGAATAAACATTGTTAAATTGAATATTAAATCGAGGTAATTGTATAGCCCATTGTAATGACATAACATTGGATCAAAAAGAGAAGCTATTAATAACTTAAAAGACATCTAATTTGATGCTATCGGGCCTACATATCGAAAAATATTTTTTCTGTATTTCATTCACTATTATATTCTGCATCGAAAACAATCAAAGCCCCCCCACACACACACACACACACAGACTGATGCTATTAACATTCAAAATAAACTTGAAAATTAGTCATATCGCACAAAAGTTAAGTGAATATGCGTACAGTCCTAATAAGGGCGATTAATTTTTAAATAAACAGTTCATAAATTATTCCTCTCGCTATCCCTAATCATTTTTATTGCAGGTAATTATCTGTGCTCTCTCTCTCCCTCCCTCTCTCTTTCTCTCTCTCTCTCATTTTCTCTTTCAGTATTCCCTTATGAACGATTTATATCCCTGCATCTCTCTTTCATTTCTCTCTCTCTCTCTCGTTTTTTTCTCTCTCTGCCTTCATCACTCCCTTCCTTTCCGAAATTACCATATACTTTCCATATTTGTATTTTTTCCAACCCAGAGAACTGATCACAAAAATCTGATTCACGTTTTCCTTCTATTTATTATTTTAATTCAATTTCCAAAGTATTGTATGCTTGATCAGTGAAATAAAACATTTCTATTATATAATTTAAACCCACTGAGGGCCGCTATTCTTTATGTTTGCCTCATCCTATCATATTGTTACTAGGGGAAGGAATTCCAGACCAACCCTCATCTTCCTATGCAGAGTTATCGATCGTTATTAACATATATTGCCCTGCAACAGGCTCACTGATATATAGCAAGGTCAAGACGCAACTAAAATGAAGATAATTAAACAATATTTGTTATGTGCTGGAGGTTCCTGTATTTTATGCACTTAGTAAATATTCTGTTTTGGCCTGAAAATTCCGATTACTTAATTTAGCCTTCGCTTTTGGGTTCGAGCGATCGCTTACTTATTGTTTTGCTAAACCGTCGCGACTACCTTAGAAAGTTGCATCAGTTTGTTTTGGTTATGTATTGCAGCGTTTTAATTTGTATAATTAAAGTGACATCACTTTCTGGTGGAGGAAGACCACAGTCTGTGTAGAACCACCGGCGTACGGAAGTTGTATATGTAATCGGAAATTTACCCATTCATAACTATTTACGCAATGCTGACAGGCAAAATTCATTGATTAGAACTAAATTCTATTATCAATGGGTAACCGAATGTATGCTGCTAGTCTGCTATAGTAAATGAAGACAACAAGTACTATTCTGTTCTATATTGCGAGACGCACAAAGGTGCGAAATTACTGTGACGTCACCTATTGAAAATGGGTAGGGATTAAATATTAGTTCCAAATTGTTGCTTATGTATCACCTCAATAGTGCAGTGGTTGGCGCGTCTGACTGGTGATACAGAAAGCCGTGGGTTCGAATCCCACTGGCGCCCCTTGTGGATGTTGTCAGATACGAGGAATGAAGGAAGTAAGTGTAAGTGGTGTGAAAGTGGGTGAGTGTGAAAGTGGATGTGGATGTGGGTGTGTGTAAGTCGGTGAGGGTGAGATTGTGAAAGTGAGTGAGAGTGTGGGTAGGTCTCTGAGGCTGTGGTTACAGTGTGGGTAGGTGTGAGAGTGGGTGTGACGGTGTGGGTGAGATTGAGGGTAGGTGTGAGATTGGGTGTGACGGTGTGGGTAGGTGTGTGAGAGTTGATGTGCGAATGTGGTGTGAGGTCATGGGTTTGGTGTGAGAGTTTGAATGAAGTGCGATGTGAGTGGGTGGTTGTAATATATGGGCGTTTTACTAAATTTTGAAGCGAAACTAAATATATTTTAAACACTAAAAACACACACTAATTTACTTACAGTCTCACATCAGACAATCTCTCACCTTTAATCATAGTCTCACATCAGACCCACGTCCAGACTCACAATATCTCACATTTAATCATACAGACTCACACCCAGACTCACACCCAGACTCACAATCTCTCACATTTAATCACACAGTCTCACACCCAGACTCACACCCAGACTCACAATCTCTCACATTTAATCACACAGTCTCACACCCAGACTCACACCCAGACTCACAATCTCTCACATTTAATCACACAGTCTCACACCTGACCCGCACGCAGATTCACAATCTCTCACCCTTCATCGCACAGACTCCAGAATCACAAAGCAAGGCATTTTCTCTACTTTGTAATTATAGTTAATTGTATCAGGGTGAAAACTAAAAACATGACGCACACTTTAAAATTTACATTCAGACCTTAGTCCAGTTTAACACCCAAAACTACCACGTGTACTAACAAGTACCTTTCTTTGCTACAATTCGCATCATAAACTATATAAAATGTATAAACCTTGCTTTTCTATATAAATGCCTAAATTTCTAAACGACTTTTTGTCAGCCAGTTTACATCTCTTGCACGTTTATCTATAACTAAGAGTGTAGGGCTTTATTTTCTTCATAGTGTTTGTCCTGATGATTGAGATGTATAATAAATATAAAAACGTGTCTATTTTTAAACAAACGTACACTGTGTAGGTCAACTCAAAACCATGAAAGCCATGGAATGAAGGAATGCATAAAAGACAAATAAGGAACGCATAAAGAAGGAAAGAGGCACAGTTAACAGGATGACTATCTCCATAAAGGAAAAGCGGAAATTATCCGAAATTTCTTGCTATCTGGAAAACATAAAATATTTAAGGAACATTTAACCTTCCTAATTATAATTTAAAACGACCTTGGTTTTAACAATACATGATTTATTTTTCATTTTAAAATCGCCAAACCTAAAATAAGTTCAAAAGAATGGAAGAAGTAGTTGGATATAAATAGCATAGTTCCTTCCCCTCATTATCTACATCTTCCATTACGGCGTGCTATCGGAACTCCTCGGGCAATTCCGTCCTCGTGACTATCAGCCTTTGTAGTATCTGGTGAAATGATAGTATAGAAATCACGATCGTTTTGCTTAAAATGTAGTTCGCACAAAACATAAACAAGTCGTTAGAGTGATGTGTCTTTGTTGCGCTGGGTAAATTTAATTTGGATGATTTAAATTAAAGCAGCCACAAAGTGAAGTTTCACAAGCATCGTACGGTAGTGAGCTGTCACCCTGGCTGCCATCTTTGTTTTGAAGTCTGTCTCAGAAGTAGTACCATTTAAGGAAATGGCGGAGGTGGTCCGACTACCTACATACATCCGAAAGATATTTCGTAAAATATCCGAGATGTTCCGATTGCCATTACGGCGTGATGTGTGCGCGTTGTGTTGTAAGCTGTCCAGCTACTTGTAATCTTTGTCTCTTTGCAACATTTTCTTTTCAAATTTCTTATACAAATCTCAGTGTACTAGTTCAACTTAAAAGTAAGTATGTAGAGCTCCCATATTAAATAATTGAAATTGTCTGCCGGTAAAAACTAGCTGAAACTCTTTTAAAGCAATACTATCTCATTAATTTTTAAAGAGAATTAAAAAAAGAAAAACGTCGAAAATAGTTATAACATACGCATTGTTACGTTTAATACGCTGATTACATAATTAAAAATCCCAATTATTTGGGAAAAATGATCATTCACACCTTACAAAAAAATGGAAATTATGGTTAAAGTCTAAATTTCAATCACTACTTAACTAGGGTAATGAACAATAAATAGTTCTAAAATAAAGCTGCAATGTGGAAAAGATTACTTGATTTTCTTGATGGTAAACAACCGTCATCCCTTATAAAATGTGTGTTTCAAGAATTTGGGAGATCCTTTCTTAAGTGTATTTGAATGAAGAGTTGTTTAATGGGTTTATTATTTTTACTCTTAAAAACGTTGCAAAAAAATATTCTGGCATTAGTGCATCTCGAACAAGGGACCCTTGATAACTATGGCGGTTGCCCACACAACGCTCTATTTACACAGGGAAATTAAAACATGAAAGTTACTTCAACTTATAATTGTGGTCTTTAGTAGTCCAAGTGGCTCATCCAGGCCGTAAAGCACTCGGTGACCCCGTGCGTTTCCTTATATGTTCTATATAGACCGTCATCTTAGCTGATGTAGAAAATGATTTGTTTTTTGAGCCCGCTCGTGAGTGACGTGATTTCAAGCACACAGCTGTGTTGATCTAAGAACATTTATATATAGCCTTTTTTATTGATGTGTAATTTAAACTTGGTTATGTTTTATATTTTAAATGTAAGTAAAGGTAAAACGGCTATTTGTTAATATTCACATGAGCTTTCGTAACCGTTATTAATAGGCACGGCGTGTTATAACTCGTCTATACATAAACCGGATAGGACCGGCTGCAGTAGCAGACGACAGTCAAGGTCCGCCATATTAAATTAAAGTACGTAATCACTTTACGAGCAGACGAAGTTTCTACTGTTTAATGTAGTGGAACCGTCGATAGGTTGTACACTTTTGGAGTTACTTGTACGTAGAGAAGCAGGCGATTGTTTGTCTATATTTTAAACCATTTGAATTTTACGATACATATTAATAATGCACTTGTTTTACTTTAGGTATAGGGCGCAGACGTGTTACCCGCTGGCACATTTTCTTACTCTTTGTGATTTAAATTGTTAGCATGCGCTTTTTCCGTGATATCTGAATAAACATTATTACGTAAGGCAAGTGGTTTCTTTACCGAAGTGTTCATCGCACTTGCTATGGAATAGATAAATAGTTCACTCAATATGCAACATGCACAGAATTTCCTAGCAGGACGCATTGGAAGAAAATAGTTTAAAGTCATATGGACTCGTGTTAAAGAACTTATTTCTTCATAAACCTCACTTCATGTACTATGAACTATCAGTTCAGTGAAAACTGATGAGTCACTTCAGGTAATGGAAAACCCACTAATGGAGTTCTAAAAATAGACTCACTAACATGTTTGTCTTTCAAAAGTTTCTTACATAAATGTAAACAAACAAGTTTGAAAATGTAACTTAGCAATAAATTAGAACTAAGTGTTTTACTCAGTTAGATATTCAGTTTAAAATCTACTTACATTCATTTCCTTAGTTCATTAAAAAACAAAACAAAACACTATATAATTGTTCACATAATTGTTCTCCTTTCTTTTCACCTATGTAGACGTCTGTTTTAGTATTAATGTTCGATGTTATTTTCACTTCTGTTTTTATTCTCCACATACAGACTTCTGTTCTGTTAATGTAGTTATTTCTTCGTTGAATTAACGATACACTTCACTCGGTTAAAAAAGAAAATAAGACTCGATGAAGACAAAGAAAACTAAAGATATTGAAAGTACGGTTTTTAATCTAGTGTTATTTATCGCAAACCCCAACTTTACACTTATTAAATCTATTTTCTGATCACTTGATGATTTCTCTGCACTGGCGATCAAAGTAAACTGATGATAACTCTCGGATAATGATTCTTCTTAACTTATTTATAAAATACACTCTGATGCACGTTTTACTATGCAATAACGATAAACACTGCAATTATCACACCATGACGATCTGTAGCCACGCCGAGGTTCTGGTGACACTGATCTGTATCTCCCGACTGGGTTGTGATGCCACTGTACTCTCCCGACTGGTTTTTAAGGACGTTGGGCGCAATTGTAAGTGGAGTTTCAATAAAAGTTGACAAATATAGGTCGATCAATATATGTTTATTAAAAAGGTTTTATTAAAACCTGTAACAGAATAAATAGTTTACATAAAAATACAAGAATACATTGTATTAATATGAAAATTGACAATACCATTTCAACAATTCATATTAATTCAACTTATCACTTTATATATATTTCAAATATATTAACAATATTTCAAATATATAAACCATTTAAATAGTGCATCATCATTGCTAATAATACAATACAATAAAAAAAGGAAAAGGTCTTACCAGTAGTAATGGGGATATTTTGATTACTACCGGTAAAACGGGTATGAGATACTTATAAAATTCGTTTCTTTAGTAATCCAATACTATATGCATACTCTGTAAAAGTATAGCCTAAAATGAATATATTTAAATCAGGACTCCAGTATTTAAACTACAACTACTACAAACACACAGTACATTTATGGATTTCACTCACCCTTGTAACAACATTCTCATATACTCAACCATACCAAGCCATATATTATGTAACATACTGATCACGGTGCTCACAGGTGCACAGTGTTATCCTGCGCAGGTAAATATACATGTACAGGTAACATGCTTAAGTATATTTAAAACACCTGGTTACATTAAATTTCATTGCGTCGCCTTTTGATGCTTCGCATCAGTGCTTTTTCGTGTTGGGTGTATTGAATGGAAAACAGGGGGAACCATGTGATAAATGTATATTTGTCTCAAATAAATCAGATTACTTGGATAATTTAGCACAAATACTATGGAAGTCTGCAATGCAGATATGTACGCGAATGTCAACAATATCGCCGCATGTTTTAAATATACACACTGATTAAAAAACTAAATAAATACTTTACATCGTACAGTTGGTTTTAATCAAATGTTCACTCTAATTATCTAAAACCGAGAGACAGTTTCGAACTTCCGCTACTCCGGTAAACAAAAAGTTCGTTAATGATACGTTTAAATCGCTGTGTAGTATGACTTTCTTAACGCTATGCTCAATTTTGCATGACCACCTTTGAGTGAGTTTTGTTATCAAACATACAATAATATAAAACATTGTCTTCGTAAGATATTAAAATTGTATGCAATAACACAGGCAAGGCTCGTAAAGATCAAGTCCTAACATTTGTTGGATTTAAACATAGACCTATTTCACTATAGGTCTATTGTCACATGTACGCGTACCAAATTTCCTTTCCTCTGTTAGATGCTTCGATATTTGATCTGCCGCCTCTTTACCTCTTTACCATATAAGGTATGAATTATGTGTATTCTAAAAATACCAACTCGTTTAAGTAATACAATTTTGCAATTAATGGTCACGTGATCAATGTATCTGGAGACCCGGAACAAAGATTTCAGCTGCAACGATTGGTTTAAATCAGACGACGGAATCATTCTGTTTGCGCAGTTGGCCCGTGAACAGCAATGTGAGAGAACGTGTTAATATCAACGCCAAGCATAATATAAATTTGGTGCTTTTAACGTGATTAATGCAATAGGTTTACCTTTTGTCAAAATTCTTAAACCTGCGAGGTTATTTAAGGACTAACAGGACTTGTCGTGCACAACAGGTAAGACATTTACATCCTCATAATTTAAACTGGTCATGTTTACGGTGACTATTTACTCAATAATGACTGGTATTTAAGATAGTATCCGACGGTTCGCCTATATAAATAATATAAGAACAGTATTCCTCTGTCAATGGGTATTTTGGTATAATTACATGGTTCTCTATGTATATAACTACTTAAATTGACTCGACGCACAAGTCTAGATTGCTCCGCCCCACCCCACACGTCACATGACAAAGTACCAGCTCACCTTCGAGAGCAAACTTGCAATTCGGAATACATCGGCTATTTACTTTCTGAAATAGTCCTAGGGGTAATATGGGGAGTAAATATCCCCGTCAAAATGGTAGCCACATCGAAATACCTTGACACGAGTCTGCTTACAAAAGGCATTGGTAAAAATGTCGAAATATAATAAAATGAAACAATGAATAATGGCAGAGAGAGAGGAAGAGAGAGAGAGAATGTGTGTGTGTGTGAGAGAGAGAGAGAGAGGGAGAGAGAGAGGGGAGGCAGCGGGAGAGAATATAAGGCTGTTTGTTATTACTTATAGTAAAATGGTATATGTCTACGTTAAACACTAATAATATGATACGAAGTATGACATGTACTTATGTGAATAGTTCTTCTGTACGTTACGTGAATGCTGTTTTAGACATCCCGCGGATCAGACAATACCGATCCCTGTATTGTAGCCTTGATTTGAGCTGAAAAATAGCGTTTATAGACTTCTAAATATGTTTTACTTTTTACAGTTGCAGTGCCGACCATGACAATACCGTACTATATACAAACAAACAATAAGCTTAAAACGAATAATAAATATGTAAGGAAGTTAAGTATATAGTAATTCGATTATGCGTGTTTAACTTTCCCACTTACACACTATATTTGATCGTATTTTCAGAGACAAAATAGTTCTACTTTCACTATGCACGCCGTCATTCGTTGAATACCGTTGATCCTCACTTGCATAACTTATGTAAAAATGCCGTATGTTAATATAAACAATTGCAAATGTAGCTTGGTTCCCAGCTCCTACCTGTGACAGAAGTTTTCGTGCCAAACAATATCGTGCCAAGTACAATTCGTACCAAAACGGGTAACATTTACAGACACACACCGTTTTGTTTACTACGGTAGGGACTACACGTGTCATTGAACTAGACCAGCACCACTTACACAAAGAAAAATGTGCAGCACATGTCAATCGGAGAAATGGTTTTATAAACATAAAAAATACAAAATGCATTTAGAGAACCAGTAACATTTATGTATCAATTTTTATAACTATTAATTATGGTTTTTGTTACTTTGTCTATCTTATATTCAGAAAATACTTGTAATTTCGATACAGGTTGATACAATTTAAATATCTGTGAACATTTTGATAGGACCTTTTCTTATTTATTTATTTGCATAATACATGCAGTGTAATGTACTGTTGACTTTCCAGTCATCTGGTAACCAATGTGAAAATCAAGTACAGGGGCGGATCCAGGATTATTTAGAGGGTCCTAATTGAGAGAGCACTAGAGGTGCTAACCGTGTTAGATGGGTCTGGAAGGCATGCTCTCCTACAAAACTTTTGAAATGTAGCAGCTACATAGAATCCTTGCATTTTAGAGGCTGCTTAAACGTTTTCCATTAGTCAATACTGTTTATATTCTCCTCGTCAAAGATAATCTATGACCATATTATTTCATGGGATAACGGTAGACGTCAAATTGAGAGCTATAGTTAGAGGATCTGCATTCACTGGAAGAGTATTGATATCTAGATGACAAATTGTGCCACTTCCTGCAATTCAGATGGACCAGCGCTTTTTTTACAGTTTAATTTCAGTTTTATTTTATGCACAAATACGTGCCTGCTCGTCTTATCTGTAAATGTTATTTTTATACATATCCTTTCAAAAATGCATTAGCTAAATCCTGTCTATAAAAATGTTTTTGCTGTAGTTTACATGCAATTCTAACTATTTCAGTAGCTTTTCTCAGGTGTGCCGATTGCCGTTGTAGAATTTAAAAATAAGTCGGGGTTCATCAACACAGAGAAAAGTCAGCCTGACTAAAAAGACATATTTTCAAATTACAGTGAAAATATATCATTAGTAGTAACCATCATCGTGTATATAAAACGTATTCCATGAATGCACTTGTTGTGTGAATAAGTTTTGCTCGACTATTATCGAAAATCCTTTCCATTATCTAAAAAATAACTAGCCTCCTTAGGCATGGTGCACTCTGTCATTACAAGTAATGCATAATGGTCAGTGCAGTACATTATTCTATTCTTTATAGTGCATAGCAATAAGTACTAGGACAGTGTTGAACACTTTATCCTTATTAGTTTCTTTCAACATTTAAATAAATTAATAAAGAATTTTATTGTACTGAAAATATTGCGGCTCCACACAAACAATCATCTGGCATCAGATTATTTAACATTTAATTAGAAATGAACAAAATGATAGTTAACTTCATTTTAAAGTTGGTATCCAACAGTTTGTCTATATTATAAACACGTACCAATATCTAGCCACTGCTTGGGGAGTTTGTTAATACTTTTTGCATTAATCCATACTTCAGTCGTTATTAAGATGATTTTAACACTAACCTTATTGTTAGACTGTAATTATCACGAAAAAAAATACTCTAGGTCAAATTTTAGGGAAAAATTGTGAACACACTAGAGACCACAGTTATAGCCAAATCTTCACCAAACTTGGTCAGAATGTTTATCAGCATGAAATCTTGGAAGAGTTTGCAACTGGTTCACGTGGGGTCAAAAAGTAGATCACTAGGTCAAATCATAGAAAAAAGCTTGTGAACACACTAGAGACCACATTTATAGCCCAATCTTCATCAAACTTTGTCACTATATTTGGCTACATGGAAATCTTAGACGAGTTCGTTATTGAGTCACGTAGGGCCAAAAAGTAGGTCACTATGTCAAATATTATAAAAAGGTTGTGAACACACTAGATACCACATTTATAGCCCAATCTTCACCAAACTTGGTCAGAATGTTTGTCTCCATGAATTCTTGGATGACTTCGCAACTGGCTCACGTGGGGTCAAAAAGTAAGTCACTAGGTCAAATCTTATAAAAAGGTTGTGAACACACTAGAGACCACATTTAAAGCCCAATCTTCATCAAACTTAGTCAGAATGTTTGTCTACATGAAATCTTGGATGAGTTCGTTATTGGGTCACGTGGGTTTAAAAAGTAGGTCACTAATTCAAATCATAGAAAAAGTTTGTGAACACTGTAGAGCCCACATTTATAGCCCATTCTTCATCAAACTTGGTCAGAATGTTTGTCTACATGAAATCTTTGACGAGTTTGTTATGGGTCACGTGAGGTCATAAAGTTGATCACTAGGTCAAATTTTAGAAAAAAAGCTTGTGAACACACTGTTGACCACATTTATAGCACAACCTTCTTCAAACTTGGTCAGAATGTTTGTATACATAAATTTAGGTAAGTTCGTTATTGGGTCCCATGGGGTCAAAAAGTAGGTCAATAGGTCAAATTTTATAAAAGCTTTGTGAACACTCTAGAGATCACATTTATAGCCCAATCTTCACCAACCTCGGTCAGAATGTTTGTCTGAATGACATTTTGGAAGAGGTCGTAACTGGGTCACGTGGGGCCAAAAAAGTAGGTTATTTGGTCAAATTTAAGAAAAAGCTTGTGAACACACTAGATACCACATTTATAGCCCAATCTTCACCAAACTTGGTCAGAATGTTTGTCTCCATGAATTCTTGGATGACTTCGCAACTGGCTCACGTGGGGTCAAAAAGTAGGTCGCTAGGTCAAATAAAAAAAAGCTTGTGAACACACTAGAGAACACATTTATAGCCCAAACTTCACCAAACTTGGTCCGAATGTTTGTTTGCATGAAATATTGAAAGAGTTTGTTATTGGGTCACATGGGTTCAAAAAGTAGGTCACTAGGTCAAATCATAGAAAAAGCTTATGAACACGCTAGAGACAACATTTATAGCCCTATATTCATCAAACTCGGTCAGAATGTTTGTCTGGATGAAATCTTGGATGAGGTCGCAACTGGGTCACGTGGGGTCAAAAAGTAGGTCGCTAGGTCAAATCTTTGAAAAAGGTTGTGAACGAAATTTATACCCCAATCTTCATTAAACTTGGTCAGAATGTTTGTCTACATGAAGTCTTGGATCATTTCGTTATTGGGTCACGTTGGGTCAGAAATTAGGTTACCAGGTCAAATTTTAGAAAAGGTTTGCGAACACACTAGAGAGCACATTTATTACCCATTCTTTACCAATCTTATTCAGAATGTTTGTCTGCATGAAATCTTAGATTAGTTTGCAAGTGGGTCAAGTGGGGTCACAAAGTAGGTCACTATGTCAAATCTTAGAAAAATATTGTGAACACACTAGAGGCCCCATTTATAGGCCAATCTTAATCAAACTTGGTCAGAATGTTTGTCTACATGAAATCCTGGATGAGTTTGTTATTAAGTCATGTGGGGGCAACAAGTAGGTCACTAGGTTACATTTTAGAAAAACCTTGTGAAAACACTTAAGAGGCTACATTGATGGCCCAGTCTTCGCCAAACTTGACCAGCATGTTTGCCAGTATGAAATCTTACATGTGTTTTGAAGTGAGTCATGTGGATTCAGTAGGTTACTTGTTAAAATTCTAGAAAATGTTATCAACCCAGTGGCCAAACTAATGATCCAATCTTCACCAAAGATTTCTTAAGTAAATAACTCTTAATTAATTGATGCCAGATTTGAGCCTACTAAAAGCCTGTGTCATCAGGTGAGCGATTAAGGGCCATCATGACCCTCTTGTTTCTTAATAGTTTTCACAATTTTAATTCCATAGTCATGAAACAAACAATACATGTTTGCTTATTGGTTGGGTTTATTGTCCCACCAACAGTACTTTAGTTATCTGTAGATGTTGTCCACTTGAAGCACATATAGTGCTGCCATCACTATGTATAGCATGCTGTGAACACCTGGCATGATACCACACCCAGTCACATTATCCTGACATTGGACCAAACAGTCATGTAACCATGGCTTGCTGTTAGTTGGGAACGTTGGCAATAGTCTTTTAAAACAAATCAGGCATTTTTATTATGCTTGCTACAACAAAGTTCAAAAGAATGCATGGGACAGTATTGGTCTCCGGTTTAATACATTCCTGGCTGCTTGCTGTTCCCTATGTAGTCGATGCCTTGATGAGTCTTGTCAGCTTCATTGTAAGCCTTCTTGATGTATTGCCTCCCCTTGGCATCATTTTAACAAATAAGTCTTTCCTCATGGTCTGCAACCCTGCTTCTCCTCTCCACCCAAACTGTGTAATTATGTCAACTAACATTTCTTTGTCATGTTTCAGTTGTTATTTCACTGAAAACACTGGAGTTATAAAACACTGGAGCTATAAAAAATCACATCAAGTGTTTTGTTTATAAATTTCCTAATCTTCAGTTAATATACAGATTTAAATTTAGTGTGTATATAGATTTATATTCACTTTGTATAAATATTTTGTTTGTATAGTAATTTATATACATGATAAAGCTAATTCAAATAAATTATACTGTAGCATATAAATAAGTTTTCATCACATGCAAACATGTAAACTCTTTATAAAAGAAAATGGTTGTCATAAGTGTAGATGCATTTGTACATGAAATCAGAGAGAGCATGGCTTAGCTGGCTACCTTTTTTGTCAGTTGACAATGTTGGCAATGGTTGTGTGTGTGTGTGTGTGTGTGTGTGTGTGTGTGTGTGTGTGTGTGTGTGTGTGTGTGTGTTTTAATCACGGAATTTTGGATTTAGTCAACATGCATGGAGCAGTATTTGTTTCAAGTTTCATAATTATATTGTGGTTCTTAATAGTTTACAAAAATTATAAGTAATCAAGGCAAATTATTGTTACCATATAAATTAATTTCATAAAATGTTTTAAAAATGAATTCCATGATTGAGGGATTTGCCGACATTTCTATCATTATAGCACAGGGGCACTTATGAGGTGCCCACGGACTGAACCTGGTCGTTCCATTATACTGACACCGATGTGTCAGGCGTAATGTTGTCCCCTCAGCCCCGAGCGTTAGGAGGGAAGCCACTACTATCATCTTTAAAGTCTTTGGTTTGACCCGGCTTGGGTTTGAACCCATGACCTCCAGATCTGCAAGCTGATGCTCTACCACTTAAGCTATATATATAGCTCACATTTGTAGAAAAGACCATCAAAACGTGATTAAATATACGCCAGTCTCCTCTTGCTCTCCTTGCTGTGCCCAACGCCCCAATAAAATGCATTTACGACAATTTTTTCTACATTATTGACACACCGACGACCTGAAGTTGTAAAAAATTACTTCAATTTGTTTACTATTTGCATGCAATTCATTGAACATATACTTTCGGAATGTGCCGAACAAAAGCGATAAACACGATTGGTGGAATCTGCTAAGCGAAAATGAGTAGGGGAAGTAATAGGGACAGCTTTTCTATTGCAGTAAACTAGTCCCAACTTAAGCTGTGATACATCGTTTGTTTTGTATGTCAGAATGCTTATTTGTTTATAGAGGTAAAATATCGATAAAGTAAGAATAAACATTATATTCGTGGAGTCATTCTAGCACGTTATATTATACGCTGTTAGCTAGTGTAAATGTAACATTTTTTAAAGACGTGAACATAAACATGTCAAAAAATAAAACATTAAGTAATAAAATTAAGTTTACATATTCGTAAAAATACGTTTTAAAGATATATTTTTTGTTGCTGATACATAGCTTTCCTTTATTCAGTCACTCACTTACCATCTAACTTTTTAATTATAATTTAAAGGTGGTATCCGACAGTTTGCCTATATCAAATACATGTAAGAATATCTTTGCCCTGGTTTGTGGAAGATGGACATAATTTCTTCGTAAACTTGAACTTAAGTCTAAATATAGACGAACACTTATCAAATCTAGACAGTAGAAATCATGAAATAAATTGCTGTTTATTCTGATTGCCTGGGGAACATGAAGTAGATGAGATGTCAACAAACCAGTTGTTATAAACTGTCAGCCAAATAAGCTGATTGGGACGAGTACCAACCACACTGGACTACTTGGATAAGGGAAAATAAAATAAGTATTATTCGTATTTAAACACACTGTTTAAAAGTAGTGATCCTATATAAAAATAGTTTTATTTCAAAATTCTGTTTGTCTTAAAATATCTTTTGCTGTTATTGTTCTTAAATAATAAATACAGATAAAATGTGTCTGTCTAGATGTAAGATGGTGTATTTATGCTAAATTGCAATATGCTCTTTTTTGATTTGTCTGGTAAATTTATACATGCGCTGTTTCTTTTTCTTGCTACTTTGAAACGTGTTATACCATATGTATGATGTGTGTTCAATTTTAGGACATAAATTATTACAAACAAGAATAAAAATATTAAAATATTCACACCTCAACATCTCAATAAATCATACTGATTAGATCATGAATAGCACATTATGACACATTTATCTTTGAAACTGCTACACTTCCCCCATCCTTAATCATTGTTACTCGCCCTGAATCTCAACTCCCCTACATCACCGTAGCATATCACCACACAAACAGGATACGGCAGTAGGCCATGGTACTGTAGGTGTGGAAAAAGTAAGCCTGGAAGTGAATTAAAACCACAGACCTCCCCAATACTAGCAGGTCGCTGTACAAATTGATTAAAAAGGCCATATGAATGAACTACTTTTTTTGGACTTATTTACCCTCGCCGTAAATTACAAATTTGGCGAGCATTAGTTACAAGTTGATTAAAAGTTAAATATCACAGAGGGTTACTAATGGCATGAGGATTGCTTTTAGCTATGGTGTTTAAAATTCCTAAATAGACTTAAAAATCAAGATGTTATTATTAAAAATGATGGTCAGCTTCGAGCAAATTAAGTTTGATAATGAGGTTTGGTGGTGATCTGTTTAATGATACTGAGCATGGGGTATGATATAATAATTAAAAAAAAACACTCATGGATGCTTTAATATTTTATAGTTGTAAATATGTTCGTCACATTATTTATAGTCAACAATTAACGTATGTTTAGGGTGTACAGTTACAAATTACATGATTTTTCTCTACTGAACCACCTGTTTCTTAACAATAAATAATGTTTAATGGCACGTGTTGATTAGTTTAATAAACAAAAATCCATATTAGCCTGCACCTCATTGGGAAGGTTAAACAAAATTGTTAAAATAATAACCACGGCTATCTTTTTAGGGTCTTATTAAATTATATATGAATCTAAAAAATAATTATATACATTATTTTCATGCCCCATAGAGGTGCCAGACGGCGATATATAACTGGGTGCAGGGGATGATTAAAATTGAGCATACTCCCCACTGGATACCTCTAACCTCCCGACGTCCCCCTCTCGGGCCCCTTGTTTTGGTCAGGGTATAGGTTAGACGCCACTAAATAAGTTTGTTCTATTATTGTATAGTGAATTGCGAAAAGATGGAATCAAATTGCACCATGACCAAGTTATGATGGAACACCATAGCCATATATAGGTGAAACGAGCTATTTATTGTCTAACAGAAAGACCCAGAAATAAGGCAACTTTTGCAACTTGTAAGAAGGTTCAGCTTCATAGACTGCGCATACCGCCAAATTGCCAGTCGGTAACCGCCAAATTTCAATGAAATATGTACTTCCTGTAAAAGTGGATCAGTCCATTTTTGTGCATTGGGGTAAAAGACTTTTGCTTTCTTCCAATTCTACATAGTTTCAGCTTCCTTTTGATAACAAAAGGTTAAGATTACCTTCAATATAGGAAATTTAATGCCAAAACATAGCAACAGATTGTTACTAAAGAGGAAAAGTCCATGTCACGCATTCTACTTCCGGTCGGTATATAGTGTAACCACCCCTATATGTAGTAACCCCGTACAGCCTCTTTGCAGTAAATAGTTTGTAAAAAAAATAAATTAATAAATAAAACATAATCAATAGTGAATGCACGAGAGTGTCATGTGTTGGATTTCGACAACCGACTGCCTTTGTACAGTTGGCTTATTTCTAAATGCTGGCAGACATGGTTGTTTGGAAGGCAACATGACTTCATACACTATGAATGAACTACCAGTGACAGTGCTACTTTTATACCGAGATCAATAGGGCTATATATCCCGTCCTGCATAATGTCTGGTATTACTGAAAAGCTGCACAGCATACACCGGCCAAAACTCACCACATCTGTTTCAAGTAACTACAGTCTTCAGAAGAATGTAGTTGATACATTGCACTCTTCAAGCAAACAAATTTACTGCCAATTTACAATGTACAGGTACAAACACTTATCACCTTCCGATAGTAAATAAATTCAGTACTTTGATTTTATTTATTTACATAAGGTTGTCTTCATTGCATTCAAAGTGCAGCTACATATGCCTGCAACTTGTAATATAGTGAGAGGTACACATTATTGATTAATGAAATAAAGAAAGGAACCTTAGGACCTACAACTAGCTACGCTGACTTTTAAGACTTAATGTTTACACTTTTTAATAGTTTACCTTTTAGAACTATTATGCCTCATCTACTTCAGCATTCATGTTCTAGAAATCTAGTGTTACAAGTAGGTTTGCTTTCTGAATCAGAGCCACCATTTTGTAAGTTTTGAATTAGCGAACAAGATGCTTATAATTGGCGAGACAATGTTTGTTTTGTTTCAAATACGACCAATACATATATATCTAATTGTGGTTGCTCTTACAACAAACGGCAAGCCTTAAATGGTCTACTAACACATTTTGAGTTACCTCTTCATTCAGTTTGCAACATTTACCTATGAAACAGAGAATTGTATATTCAATATTTAAACACAAAACCACACATTTTCGATTTTTTGGCGTCAAAAACAATCTTCCCAGAAGACTTTTAATTTAAAAAAAAAAGTTGTTTTCTGTTTTCAGAGTATAGAAGAGCGCATTCCTAAGCTGTATATACTACCTTCTTGGAATGGGGTGAAACACTCAACTTCAAAGAGTCTGGTCAACTGAACACATGTCAACTGAACATTTCTGGGACAACCGACCCTGACTTTAAAGGTAATATGATTTCTCTTTGCAAATATATTTGGTAGCATGAACTATGAGAATTTTGCCTTACTGGGCATTTTTTTCACAATGGTGTAGTAGAATTTCAATTTGTTTATCACACAGGTTTGCTGATTGCTTGTCCATCCTAAACTGTTCAAAGGTTTGAGTTATTTGTACATAGCCTATTAAATATCCAGTACTAACTTTACATAGGCCCAAAGGTAAAATAATATCATTTTCTAATTAAGATGGAGTGTCATGCAAACGTTCTAGATTGATATCTCTAGGCTCAAGGCCATACTTAAAGTTCAAATGTTTTTTTTTAATAAATTATATAATTGTAAATTGATTTTATTTTCAAAACAATCAACACAACACCAATAAATAAGCATACAAAAATATGTCATTGATCACTGACACCATGTTCGGTAAATGGTTGCATCCCTTTTTTAGATTAACATATTAAAAAATAATCCTTACACTATACATGATATCACAACAATATTGCAGGACTTTTGTTATTAATGTAATGTAATTCACTTTAGCTTTATATATAGAAATAAGTATTTCCTCTTTGTAAATTTGAGATTAATGTTATTTTTAACATGGCTGTAATTAACAAAATAATTGTATAGAATTCCTCAGAGAAATCGTGGTTATATAAACATAGTTTTTGAAATACTATTTAGTCATGTTTTCTACTTTTATTTATTCATGTTACTGAAAAGAAGCTCCAACTTGACTCCATTCCACAACACTTATTTCCCCTATTGAATTGGATATTTCCCCTATTGAATTGGATATTTCCCCTTTAATCTGTATTTAAAAGCCTTTTATTGTTATTATTATCTCATTGTATAAAAGGTCCTGTGTTTCAGTGATTGTGCGTTTTCTGTTTTCTTATGTAATTAATTCGTCTCAAACACAGCCTGAACAGCATAAATTGACCATGTCTGCTATTGAAATCAACATTCCTGGACTAAAAACATGGTCTTTAAATTAGTTTTAGCTTAACATGCTCAAGGTGAGCTTTTCTGATACTACTTTGTCCGGCGTCCGGCGTCAACACAATTTAGATTGTGAGCATGCTAGAGGCCACAGTTTTTATCCAATCTTCATCAAACTTGGTCAGAATATTTGCCAGCATGAAATCTTGGAGGAGTTCATTATTGGTCACCTAGGGTCAAAATCTAGGACAAAATCTGAAATTTTAAGACAAAATTTTGAACACTCTAGAGACCACATTTATAGCCTAATCTTCACCAAACTTTGTCAGAATGTTTGTCTTCGTGAAATCTTGGATGAGTTTGTTACTGGATCATGTGGGGTCAAAAAGTAGGTCACTAGGTCAAATTTTAGAAAAAGCTTGTGAACACAATACAGGCCACATTTATAGCCCAATCGTCTTCAAACTTTGTCAGAATGTTTGCCTGCATGGAATCATGGACCAGTTTATAACTGCGTCATGTGCGGGCAAAACGTAGGTCACTACATCACATCTTAGAAAAAGCTTGTGAACATCTAGAGGCCACCTTGATAGCCCAATCTTCACCAAACTAGCTCAGATTTGTGTCTGCATAAAATCTTTGGTAAGTTTGTAACTGGTCATTAGGTCAAATCTTAGAAAAACCTTGTGAACACACTAGAGGCCACATTTCGGGTCCAATCTTCACCAAACTTGGCCAAAATGTTTGCCAGTATGAAGTCGTAGATATGTTCTGAGGTGGGTTACAGGGATTTTGCACGTCACTGAGTAAAATTCTAGAAAATGTGCCCAGTGGCCACACTAATGGCCCAATCTTCACCAAAGATTTCCAAAGTAAGTAACTCTTAATTACTTGACGTCCGATATGAGCCTACTAAAAGCCTGTGTCCTCAGATGAGTAATTATGGGCCGTCATGGCCCTCTTGTTTAATATTAAGGATAAGGCTGTTAACATTCAAACTGTGTTACATTTTGGCCATTGTAATGAGTACAAAATGTAAAATGCAGCTACCTTCATGGCTTTCGGGATAATCTGATCTGCACATAGAACATATGTATTCAACGATGTTGCAGTACTGTCTATACTCGTCATTTAAGCAGATAATTATGTAACGAAAAAAAAACAACACGAAAGTACAACAAGATTGGGACAAATTATTTAGTGGGTTAGTACATGTATGTGACGAAACGTTAAATGTTAATTTTATTCTGTACTGTTCTTTGTGTATGAACGTTGAAAAATGTAATGGTATGGTAAACCTTCTATAAATATCTATTGTGTTCAAATGTTTAAAATTTGGGACTCACACCTTTTATTTTTTTACTCTAGATTTTCAACCCAGCGAGTCCTAGGACCCACGATCTTAGATTTATAAAAAAATCACTGTTATAGCATTACTCTGTCAAAATCTTTTAAAATTTGTGGGTTTTTATGTCTTCCGGTTGCTGTAATTTCTACATACTCGTGCAAATAGCCCATATATTGCTATGTTTTGTTTTTGCTTACATATCAGATATATTACAATAAATCTTAATGTACATATTAATATTGTCCAATCAACAAAGTGTGTAAATTCTGATTAGATCCATTTGCTGAATCTGAACTGTATGCTTGGGCATTATAAATACTAAATAAAAGGCTAAGAGATAATATATACATGTAGTGATCAAGTAAACACAACAAACTTTAACTAATACATTGACACTAACTTTTTGTTAAGAATTGGAATGGATAAACTATAATATCTTATTGTTCACCTTCTTTCTTGCCTTTTCCGCCGGAAGAAAAATTGTACCGATACGATATTCATGTTCCTTGTTGTTCTGGATGCATACATTGTTCTGGGTTCACAACTGTTCTGTACACGTTATGTAATATTGGTTGGACGACCATCTGGCTTATATTTGAATTTTTCTTTACATTGAACATAATTATTACTATCGTCAAAGAACTCAACATTGTATTTTAAATGCGATAGTGATTATAGCATTGTGTTGTTGTAACTGCAGGTCTCAAGGCTTATACCACCAAAGATGGCAGCCGCAAATTGCCCAGAAAGAACCAATTGGTACCAGTGTATCAGACTCCTTATGGAAGGAGGTAGAGCGGTTTTGAAGGAATTCATAAAGAAGAGTTACACACCTACTGGTTCGTTAGATTTGTTTTTGAACTTAAAACCAAACAAAGACTCCCTTTCTTCATTACATAGGAGAAAAATTCTAAAAGAAGACCAGTGGGATAAGTTGTTTCCTAGGGCAGACTTGGAAAATATGGACATCACTCTTCTGTCTTGTATAATTTGTAACTGTATAACCCAACCATAGTCAGTAGAAAGAAGGGCAGTGGATGATCTACGGGAACTAAGAAACAGTTTGCATGGTCATGCATGCACTGAATCTATGAACAAAGATGAGTTTGAAAGAAATTGGAGAAAAATAACTACGGTACTTTCAAACACACAGCACGCTTTGGGCGTCAACATATCTCTAAATGAATTTATTACTAAAATAGAGAATGAAAAGGTGTTTAACAATGACCTTGTGTGGGACGAGCTTGAAGCTTGGGAACGTGTTGATGCTTTGATGAGAGATATGAAGAAACAGAGAAAAGACATTTCAGATGTCAAGGATCGTGTGTCCAATATTGAGAAAAAGTTTAAAGATGAGAAAAAATTGACAATTGATGAGAAAGGTAAGATTAATTTCATTGTCTCCATATTGTTGATATGTCATTGAATAGCTGCGTATTGAACACATCATCATTATAACCGGGTTACTTCCGGTCAACACATACATTCATATTTTATCGTCATCCGTCACCCCGCTATAGAACTTTGCAGGTTTGTGAGTATGTCTTCATTATGGATAAGTGTGTATATTTGCTGATTGGTGTGTATATTGACAGGTTGTTTGTATATAAATATGTTTGTCATAGTGCATGAGTGTGTCTATTTAGATATGGGTGTGTATGTTGGGATATATTTGTGTGGAAATTTACACATTGGTATGTAAATTGTCAGGAGTGTCTATGAGTGGGTATGTATGTTGACATGAGTGTGCATATTTAAAATGGGTGTGCATGTAAGCAGGTAATTGTGTATGTTGATAGTTGTGCGTGCATAGTTACAGGTGTGTATCAATGGGTCTGTAGTGTATAATGACATATTAGTGCTTACATTTACAAATTGGTGTACATTCTGACAATTAGGCGTTTAGGTTTGCAGATAAGTGTGTATATTGACGTGTTTACAGATAAGTGTGTTTAATGACAGGTTAGTTTGAAAACTGACAAACGTGTATGCATAATGATAGCTGCGTGTTTGAATATCTGCGCATATTGACAGATAAGTGTGTATCATGATAGAAAGGTGCAGAAATTGCCAGAGAGGTGTGCGTATTAACATATGGTTGTGTATATTGATAGATAGGAGTTATTAGTGTCATGGCAGATGGATGTGTTAATTGACACAAACTGTGCAAACTAACAGATGGGTGTGAATATGGACAGATCGATGTGTATTGTAACAAAGGGGAGTTTATATTGACAGCAGGGCATTTAAATTGAAAGATTGAATGTGCATATTGACAAAAACAGATGAAGATTTTGGCAAATGTTTGTTTAAATTGACAGATGAATGTGCATGTTAATAAATGTATGTGCATATAAACTTATGGATGCTCATATTGACAGATAAACGTGCACGTTGACAGATAAAAATATCGGTGTTGAGGCTAGAGCGCGTCCTTGCGGGATTGACGCAGAATTCTTAGAGTTTGTGCACATTTTTCAACTGAAAGGGTCATTTTGGCGCACGCTAATAAGTAAACAATAAATAAAACGGAAAGAAATACTGCTATTTTTGTATCAATCAATCGTTATTCCAAGTCTAGCTTTGTTCACAAACTGGTTTCTGCTAAAAATAGAAAGAATCGGCGTTACCGTTTGACCAAAAACAGCTGCATTGGATTGATTTTATATGCACTAGCGACTTCCAGTTCGAACCCACTGATTATAATAGTCCTGTTTAATAACCCCTGTTATCTCCCCTGAATAATTGCCTCCCTTAAACGCTCTTTAGCGTGGAGGTTCGCATTTAATTTCCGGTAGAGAGCAAATAAAAAATGCCAACGATGGCAGAAAGGTCTTAAACTCGACTGAAAAAAGAGACATTATTGTTGTGTGTGTAGCAATTACAGGGGGAGAGTTGACAGAAGGACGCTACCCTTCACAGAATTCCAACTGACGATAAACTGAGAAAACTGTAGATAAGTCGACTTAAAACAATGAGCCAAATTTCCACTTGGAATATGAAGAATGATCGACTTTGTTTGAATCATTTTCTAGATGGTAAATACACCAAGGAGAACCCTATACCGTGCAGATTCGTCGTAACAAAGTTTCAAAAGTGGGTGGGGAATTGTGTGTGCATCATTCACGGCATAATCAAAACCCCAAAGCGTCTCAAAGATTTAATTGTTTACATAAAATTTATAATCTATGACAATGTCGAAAGATAAAAGAATAATCGATGCGTTTATTATTATTCAAGTATAAACACTGGCTGCGATTAATAGGTTACGCGAGCAAATCGAAACAAAGAATATCACGTGACCTTAACAGCAGCGAATTTGCACAAAGGTCATTAACAGCAGGGCGTTCGGCTGACCCGAGCTCCCGGGTTTTGATGCACGAAAATTCGGAAATACCCCTAACTGACGCACATCAATAAAGCGGCGGAGGTTATTTTGACCCGTAACAATTTCTACCCGTGCGTCGGTCAAAATCGCCTGCAGCTTCGTAAGAAGCGAGAAAAGACGATAGGCCTAATGGGAGGAGTCTGCAAATTAATGAGAAAAGTTTCGCACACACACACACATCAATTATCTTCTGCTAGGAGAAAAACAATACAGTAGGCGGAACCTGCATAATAAATTAGAAACAGGTGCTCTAATTCTGCCAATCGACACATTTGCTCGTGTGCGTGGCTAATTTCAATATGGCATTTTGACAGGTGTAGAAATGTAATAAACCTTAATTGATCGGCATCTGTTTACTCGTAAAACATGTCTATAGCATCCTGATGCATCGGAAGCAATTAAGGACGACTGTAGGCATTGTATAATTACTTGATTGCGCCGCCTAAATGTGTGGTTACTGAAAAGGTGCGAAGCGGTGCGTTCGAGTATAATGTAATTTGACAGCGATTTAGAACAATGCACATTAATAATGATTGTTACAGTCACACCTCTAGTGCATGACCGCAATAAAAACTGACGGTCACACATTGACTTTCAGGTTTTGTTGAGTGGCCGCTTATTACATGTTAATTAATGAAAGAATTGTCTGTTTAAGATGACCGCTGATTGGACGACAATTAAAGAACGAAGTTAATTACGATTAATTTTAGTCAATCATAGATACGAGGGAACTTGTATGTAACGAACACTTCGCAGTTGTGTGTTATATCAACAGTTTGTCAATTAAGATATATATATATCTTAATTTTACATAGTCTTTCAGTTCACGCACTGATACTTCTGAAAATTTGCACAGATCACCAATTTCATTGTTTTCAGACGCCATCTTGTTTGTTTTTTGCTCACTGGAAGTTGTACGCAAAACGAACGATAACTCTTCAAAGGGAGATAACAAGGATTATTAAACAGGACTATATTAGCCCACTGTTTTCTGAAGTTATCTGTCAAACTGGCCCACTGTTTTCAAGTTCTAGCCTAAACACTAAAATATGCATATTGTCTGATGAATATGCATATTGACAGATGGATGTATATATTGACAAATGGGTGTGCATATTGACAGATGGATGTGTATATTGAACATTGATATGTATGTTGACAGATAGATATGCATATTGACAGATGGATGTGTGTATTGACAAATGGATTTGTATATTAACAGATGGATGTGTATATTGAAGATTGATGTGTATGTTGACAAATGGTTGTGTTTGTTGACAGATGGATGTGTGTATTGAGATATATATATATATATATATATATATAGATATATATATATATATATATATATCTATATATATATATATATATCTCTCTCTATCTATATATATCTCTCTCTATATATATATATATATATATATATATATATCTCTATATATATATTGACAGATGGATATGTCTGTTAATAGATGGATGTGTCTGTTGAAAGATGTATATACTGACAGATGGATGTGTATATTGACAGATGGATGTGCATATTGACCGATGGACGTGTATATTGACAAAAATGTGTATATTGACAGATGGATGTGTATATTGACAGATGGACGTGTATATTGACAGATGGATGTGCATATTGACCGATGGACGTGTATATTGACAGATGGATGTGTATATTGACAGTTGGATGTGTATATTGACAGATTGACGTGTATGTTGAAAAATGGATGTGTATATTGACAGATGAATGTGTATATTGACAAATGAATGTGCATATTGACCGATGGACGTTTATACAGACAAAAAGTGTATATATTGACAATTGGATGTCTATATTGACAGATGGATATGTATATTGACGGGGCTAGGTATGTATTATGACATATGGATGTGTATATTGACTGGGGTAGGTATGTATAATGACAGATTGATGTGTATATTGACTGGGGTGGGTATGTATTATGACATATGGATGTCTATATTGACTGGGGTAGGTATGTATATTGACAGATGGATATGTATATTGACTGGGCTAGGTATGTATTATGACATATGGATGTGTATATTGACTGGGGTAGGTATGTATTTTGACAGATGGATATGTATATTGACTGGGCTAGGTATGTATATGGCATATGGATGTGTATATTGACTGGGGTGGGTATGTATATTGACAGATGGATGTGCATATTGACCGATGGACGTTTATACAGACAAAAAGTGTATATATTGACAAATGGATGTCTATATTGACAGATGGATATGTATATTGACTGGGCTAGGTATGTATTATGACATATGGATGTGTATATTGACTGGGGTGGGTATGTATATTGACAGATGGATGTGTATATTGACTAATGGATGTGTAAGTTGCCAGATGGTTGTGTATATTGACTGGGGTTGGTTTGTATATTGACAGATGGACGTGTAAATTGACAGATGGATGTGTACATTGACTAATGGATGTGTCTGTTTGTAGATGGATGTGTATATTGACTGATGGATGTTTCTGTTTATAGATGGATGTGTATTAGGTGTGGGCACCTGTTCCTCGGAACCGGATAGAACCGGTTCCTTGATTTGACGGGTCCCGTTACCGTTTACTTTTCAAACAAACGATTTTTTAAACGATTCCAATGTAAATTTTGATTGCAATAAAGCTCTGCGAAATCCGATATAAAGTTTGACTTGTCGTATATTTTCTGATCATTATTTCGTTTGCGACGAGAATGTGACGTCTTAAACGAGGTTAAAATACACCATAAGTCCATTACAGATCGCAACATTTCGCAAACACTTTTTAAAAACGCCGCATCGTTAATTTCTTCATTATGTACACTAAATGCGCGATTAACATAACATTAAATTCCTTAAACACACAGTGAGCGGTTTCCACATCTTACACCACTCGCTTTGAAGTGCATGTGCGTTCAGGCCTGCGAAAGGGTGTTTTCAACAGCTGGGGACACATTCACGTGCGAATGATCCACAATGACTCCTTTTAAATGGATATGGCCGTGTTCCTCAAGAAGAATGCTTGTGATTGAAGTTCTTGAAATGATTGTTGACAAAGTGTTAAATGTTTGTTAAACTAATATTGTAAACTTGCAAATTTAAATGTTAACTGTTTAAGTAATATTATTGGATTATTTCAATATTTAAACGGTTATTTGATAACTGAAAATATTAATTACTAAAACACATGTGTTTTTAACAAAAACTTATGTTAAAAGAATCGGAATCGTTAATAATCGGAATCGTTTCATCGGAAGCGAATCGGAATCGGAATCGTTTAAAATCTTACGATGCCCACCCCTAATGTGTATATTGACAGATGAATGTATATATTGACAGATAGATGTGTATATTGACTAATGGTTGTGCATATTGACAGATTGATATGAATTTTGAAGGAAGGGTGTGTATTTTAGCATTTGTATGTGTATATAGACAGTAGTATATGTGTTCATTGACTGATGAACGTGCATACTGACAGATGGATGTGCATATTGACAGATGAATGTGCATATTGACAGAAGAATGTGCATATTGACAGATTAATGTGTATATTGACAGATGGATATGCATATTGACTGATGGACATGCATATTGACAGATGAATGTGCATATTGACAGATGGATGTGCATATTGACAGTTGAATGTGCATATTGACAGATGGATATGCATATTGACAGTAGGATATGCATATTGGCAGATGGATGTGCATATTGACAGATGGATGTGCATATTGACAGATGGATGTGTATATTGACTGATAGATGTGTATATTAACTGATGGATGTGCATATTGACAGTAGGATGTCCATATTGGCAGATGGATGTGTACATTGACAGATGAGTGCATTTTTGACAGATGAGTGCATTTTGACAGATGTATGTGCATGATGACATACATTTACCAAGTTTAATTTCATCTGTACTTTTATGTTTGTTAAGTTTGAGTTTAAGTATGTAATGCATTCATATTGTAAAAACAATAAACATTGATTACTCTGTGGCATATACATTGTGATTGTGTGCATTTTCTGTTTTGCCAAGAAAACCATTTTAGGCGGGAATCTATCTCCATTTAAATGAGTGCAGCTGGATTATTGTAATAACTTATTTGGATGATTGAATACATTTATATAAGGCAGTTTTGTGCATTTTTACAGATTAAAAACAATAACACTAATTAAAAACATGTTAAAACATGTATATAGATATACAATATCAACATTTGTGGTACAAGTGATAGGCCGAACCTTATTGATTGATCGCACTTATTTGCAAGTTGTTTGTGCGCAAGTGCTCTTATGTCATATGCTGAGCTTGACTATTACCACTTACAAGTTTAAAACATATCTTTAGGTGGTTTTGTTTTAGAAAACTTTAGTTATAATGATTAATATTTTCTAAATGTTAATTGAAATTACCTAGGCATATGAACCAAAATACCTTGCATCCCTTGTACGCAATAACTTCTGTTATGTTTCTTCTCAGGCAGTTTCAGTGCGTAATCTGATTACGTCATAAACGCGAACACTGCATATGGATGTGCTTCTTTGCATCTGGATGTGTTTGTTGACAGAGGGGTGTTTATAAAGACACGTGTTTTTTTCTAGTTTTGAAGACTGATAATGGTCGTGTTCCCAGCCATAAAACGTATGTTTTCCCAATGATAATTTTTACCCCTGGTCAAACGAATGACATAATTTAGTCACATTATAAAACGATCCTGCTTTGTTTATGAATGAAATATAAAAGGAGTTAATATTTCTGTTGTTGTTGTTGTTTTAATATTTATAATATGGTTTGAGTTTTTTCCAATTTTTGTCTAAAACAACGCAAACAATTCTAATTCTTGGCGTCGGGTCATGTTCCCAAAATAGTGAGAAAAAATCCTAAGACAGCTTCTATATAGCATAACATCGGTGGGTGTACAGATGTATTGATGTATAAATGGTTGTGTGTATGGATGGATTGGTGTATCAATAGATGGGTGTATGGACGTTAGGGCTGTTGTCGTATACCAGTATACTGCGATACTGGGTAAAGTCAATACAGTACCGAGATACACAATGAACATATAATTTTTTACAATATTTTGTAAACTTTGGTTGCTGCCACCATTTTGTGCATTCAAAAAAAAAGATGTTTGTATTAATGAAAAAGGATAACCGACTGAAAATGAAGTCTGATGTCGAATACATGCTAGGACAGTTCATTATAAATCGCTAAGAACCACTCGATTTGCATTTACACTATTCATTTAAATAAGAGTTTTAAACCAGGTTTTGACTTTTGATTTGATTTTTTTTTATTTCTGGATTTTAGAAAACGAATGTTGCATAGAAGCCTTAATCTTATTGGACTTAAATTTATACTGCAAGTAGCCACGTTTTATAGGATAGTTTGTGGCAGAATAATTAAAACAGTATCATTACCTTTTATACATGTAATGCTTATAAAGCTTTGTCATATTATACTCAGACATTTGTTGTTCATTGTGCTCATTCTGTTCATTATAATTGGATGAACAGCTCCTTATAATAGTTCAATCAAATATGGCAATATATTGTGGTACGTATTGCAATAAACTCTTTATAACAATGGATGGGTTTATGTATAGTTGGATGTAACAATGGATTGCTAAATGGATGGATGCATGTAACAATGGATGGATGTATGGAAGAAAGGCTGTAACAATGTATGGATGGATGGATGTAACATTGGATGGGTGGATGGATGGATGTATGCATGTAACAATGGATGTGTGTATGTAACAATGGATGGATAGATGGATGTAAAATTGGATTGGTGAATGGATGGGTGCATCTCACAATGGATGGATGTATGGAAGAAAGGCTGTAACAATGTATGGATGGATGTAACATTGGATGGGTGGATGGATGGATGTAACAGTGGATGGGTGTATGGATAGTTGAATGTAACAATGGATGGATGGATATAACATGGGTTGGGTGGGTGTATGGTTGGATGTTAAAATGGATGGGTGTGTGGATGGATAGCTGTAACAATGGATGTAAAAATGGACGGGTGTGTGGATTGTTGAATGTAACAATGGATGGGTGTATGGCTGTAACAACGGATGGATGAAACAATGGATGGATGTGTGGATGAATGGATGGCTGTAACAACGAATGTGTGTAACAATGGATGGATGTATGGATGAATGGCTGTACCAATGGATGGATGGATGGATGTAACAATGGATGGATGTATGAATGGATGGCTGTAACAATGGATGGATGGATGGATGTAACAATGGATGGATGTATGGATGGATGGCTGTAACAATGGATGGATGTATGGACGAATGGCTGTAACATTGGATGGGTGTATGGATGGATGGCTGTAAAAATGTATGGATGAATGGATGGATGGAAGGATGTAACAATGGATGGATGTATGGATGGATGGCTGTAACAATAGATGGATGTATGGATAGCTGTAATAATGGATGGGTGTATAGTTGGGTGGCTGTAACAATGGATGTATGTATAGATGTATGTAACAATAGATGGCAGGGTTGGCAGAAAAGCCAGCTTTTTTAGTATTGACTGCGCCAGTTGTCAGTTATGGTTAAAACGATCAATTCTGGTCAATACTGCTTATTACAGGTCAATACTGGTCAGTTGACATAAACATGTCATAAACGTGCCTATTTCCTGACTTTAAGTTAAACTTTTGAATAATCAAATGTTTTGATTATTTAATTTTTTCCCTGTAATAAAATAATATAAAAAACAACAAAAGTGTCTTTATACATTTTTGCATATTTTCACCCAAAGGCCTGGTGATCAAATTGTTATCACTTGTAGTTGATAAAATTAAAAGTGCATTCTATCTTACTACTTATTATGCTGGTGTAAATTAAAACTCATGATTAAAACCAGGGCTGGTCAATTTTGTCTAGTACAGACTTTAGTCAAGCAAAATTATATTTTTGTATTCACAATCACATGCAGTTAATGTCATTTGTTTAAAATTTACACAAAAGTAATAATTTATTTAAATACTGTTAACCAGGTTTTTGACAAAAATCCTGGTTATTAGATTGTGTGTGTGTGTGTTAGGGGTGGGAGGGGGGGGGGGTTGCGACGAGGCAGTGCTGGCTTTTGTGCGTGCGGTCGGGCAGCGTCCAACAGAGGGTTTCTAGTCAATAACTTCAGTTTGGATACACTGCTGAGACTTTGGATATAGCAAGCTTGCATGACAACCTAGCTTGGGATAGGATGTTGTGCCAGTCGATTCAAGGTTAATGTCATTGTTACTAAAAAAAATTAAAACAGTTTCCGGTCAATAATTTCAGTTCGAATAAACAAATCTTGCTGAACTTTTGAATATAGCAAGCTTTCATAAAGACCTAGCTTGGGATTGGATTTGGGACCAGTTGGGTCAAGGTCAAAGTCACTGTTTATAAAAACGAAAAAAAAGTTTTTTGCTCAACAATTTGTTTTAAATTGTTAAATCGTTAAAAACCAGGTTTCGTGGAATGGCCACGTTTGTTGTTTATATTAATGATATGATTTTGCAATCAAAGATCTTGATAAGTTCACTTGACCAGTATTGACCACTTGGGGGTATTGAGCAGAACTTATTTAACCGGTTAAAACTGGGCCCGGTCTACACAAGCGAACCCTTAATGATGGGTGTATGGATGTATTGGTATATCAATAGATATGTGTGTGGATGTATTGCTGAATGGATGGATGGGTGTATGGATTTATTTGAATCAATGGATGGGTGTAGGGATAGATGGGTATAACAATAGATGGGTTAATCAATTAATTTGTATATCAATGAATGGGTAACCGGATGGTTAGGTGACGATAGGTGTAGGAATTTATTGTTGTTAAAATATGTAGATACAGTCAACTCTCGTTATCTCAAATTTCAAGGGACCGTAGAAAATAGTTTGTGTAAATCTTAAAAATCTTACCTGCTACACGATGACTGGTAATGACTGAAATTCCTTGTTATATCTGCCACTGTAAACTAAGTTTCTGCAAGTTTGTGTGGTTTTGCATGTTTAAAGTGTTATTAGATTTTTTTACAATGCAATTTAATATCAGCTGCAAGAAAGTTTAATGTCGATCTGACTATCCCTCAGTACTAAGACCGAGTCCTTCATCAGATTGCTCGACACTTTCTCGTGTCTGGTCTGTTGCCATAACCAATCTTATTTTTTTTATTCAATAATCAGTACGTGTATTGTGGGTAGGTAGTGGAAGGATGATAAAATCACTAACGTGACCTCCCATTTTATATACAAGTTGAGAAGACCGTGTCAACAAGTTCTCAAAAACTGTTGCAACAACAAGAACAAACTGAAATACTTTAATCAGCGTTAATTGATTAACAAAATTGTTGTTCATTAAATCAGCTAATTAAATAATAATCGATTAACCTCTTCTCTAAATTACGTGACATCCTGATTGTCGATAATTGGCGATAAAACTCGCGCCCAAATCTTCGCGAGTTTCACGGTAGGTGTGAAAATCACTATTGTTGCCGTTGTGCGTCTTATAACAATTTGAAGTTTGAGATAGACCAACTGATTTCAACAGTTTTATACGTGTGGGGACAAAGAATTTAGTTTGATATATCCGATAATTTGACATATCCGAATTTGAGTTAAGCGGAGTCGAACTATATAGAAACTATAGGGAAAAAGACGGGACCGTAGAAAAGAGTTTGACTTAACAGGAAATTTGAGATAACCGATTTTGAGATAACGAGAGTTGACTGTGTAGGGTTTGCTTGATGTGCAAGCAATGTGCAGGTGTATGGTGGGATTGGTTGTAAAAATGGACGTGTGGGCAGATAGATGGTTGTCTCAATGGACATGTGAATGGATGGATGGTCATCACAAGTTATGTGTGTATGGATAGATGGTTGTCTCAATGGACGTGTGTATGGATGGATGTCTCAATGAACATGTGTATGAATGGCTGTCTCAATGGACATGTGTATGGATGAATGGTTGTCTCAATGTACGTGTGTATGGATGGTTGTCTCAATGGACGTGTGTATGGATGGATGTCTCAATGGACGTGTGTATGGATAGATGATTGTCTCAATGGACGTGTGTAAGTATGGATGTTTCAATGGACGTGTGTATGGATGGATGGTTGTCTCAATGGACATGTGTATAAATAGATGGTTGTCTCAATGGACGTGTGTATGGATGGGTGGTTGTCTCAATGGACGTGTGTATGGATAGATGGTTGTCTCAATGGAAGTGTGTATGGATAGATGATTGTCTTTATGGACGTGTGTATGGATAGAGGGCTGTCTCAATGGACGTGTGTATGGATGGATGTATCAATGGAAGTGTGTATGGATGGATGGATGTCTCAATGAACGTGTGTATGGATGGTTGTCTCAATAGTCGTACGTATGGATGGATGGTTGTCTCAATGCACGTGTGTATGGATAGATGCTTGTCTCAATGGACGTGTGTATGAATGGATGGTTGACTCAATGGACGTGTGTATGGATAGATGATTGTCTCAATGGACGTCTGTATGAATGGTTGTCTCAATGGACGTATGTATGGATAGATGGTTGTCTCAGTGGACGTGTGTATAGATGGATGGTTGCCTCAATGGACGTGTATGGATGGATGGTTGTCTCAATAGACGTGTGTATGGATGGATGTCTCAATGGACGTGTGTATGAATAGATGTGTGTCTCAATGGATGTGTGTATGGATGGATGTCTCAATGGACATGTGTATGGATAGATGTCTCAATGGACGTGTGTATGGATAGATGTTTGTCTCAATGGACGTGTGTATGGATGGATGTCTCAATGGACGTGTGTATGGATAGTTGTTTGTTTCATTGGACGTGTGTATGGATAGATGTCTCAATGAACATGTGTATGGATGGTTGGTTGTCTCAATGTACGTGTGTATGGATGGTTGTCTCAGTGGACGTGTGTATGGATAGATGGTTGTCTGAATGAACATGTGCATGGATGGTTGTCTCAATGGACGTGTGTATGGACAGATCGTCCCTCAATGGTCATGTGTAGAAACAGATGGTTGTCTCAATGGACGTGTGTATGGATGGATGGTTGTACTAATGGACGTGTGTATAGATGGTTGTTTCATTGGACGTGTGTATGGAGAGTTGCCCCCATAGACGTGTGTTTGGTTTAATAATTGTCTCAGTGTACGTGTGTATGAATAGATGGTTGTCTCAATGGACGTGTGTTCGGATTGTTGTCTCAGTGAATGTTTGTGTGGATTGACGATTGTCTCAATTGCCATGTGTATGGTTCGATAATTGTCTCAACGGACGTGTGTATGGATAGATGGTTGCCTCAATGGACGTGTTTATGGATGGATGCAACTTGTCTCAATGGACGTGTGTATGGATGGATGTCTCAATGGACGTGTGTATGGATGGATGGTCATCTCAGTGGATGTATGTATGGATAGGTGGTTATCTCAATGGACGTGTGCCTGGATGGTTGCCTCAATGGACGTTTGTATAGATATATGGTTGTCGCAATGTACGTGTGTATGGATGGTTTGTCTCAATGGACGTGTGTATGGATGGATGGTTATCTCAATGGATGTGTGTATGAATGGATGGTTGTCTCAATGGACGTGTGCCTGGATGGTTGTCTCAATGGACATGTGCATGGATAGATGTTTGTCTCAATGGACGTTTGTATGGATGGATGTCTCAATGGACATGTGTATGGATACATGTCTCAATGGACGTGTGTATGGATGGATGTCTCAATGGACTTGTGTATGGATGGATGTCTCAATGGACGTGTGTATGGGTGGATGTCTTAATGGACGTGTGTATGAATAGATGTTTGTCTCAATGGACGTGTGTGTGGATGGATGTCTCAATGGACTTGTGTATGGATGGATGTCTCAATGGACGTGTGTATGGATGGATGTCTAAATGGACGTGTGTATGAATAGATGTTTGTCTCAATGGACGTGTGTATGGATGGATGTCTTAATGGACGTGTGTATGGATAGATGTCTCAATGGACGTGTGTATGGATAGATGTTTGTCTCAATGGACGTGTGTATGGATGGATGTCTCAATGGACGTGTGTATGGATAGTTGTTTGTTTCAATGGACGTGTGTACGGATGGATGTCTCAATGAACATGTGTATGGATGGTTGGTTGTCTCAATGTACGTGTGTATGGATGGTTGTCTCAGTGGACGTGTGTATGGATAGATGGTTGTCTGAATGAACATGTGCATGGATGGTTGTCTCAATGGACGTGTGTATGGATAGATCGTCCCTCAATGGTCATGTGTAGAAACAGATGGTTGTCTCAATGGACGTGTGTATGGATGGATGGTTGTACTAATGCACGTCTGTATAGATGGTTGTTTCAATGGACGTGTGTATGGAGAGTTGCCTCCATAGACGTGTGTTTGGTTTAATAATTGTCTCGGTGTACGTGTGTATGGATAAATGCTTGTCTCAATGAACGTGTGTTCGGATTGTTGTCTCAGTGAATGTATGTGTGGATTGACGATTGTCTCAATGGCCATGTGTATGGTTCGATAGTTGTCTCAACGGACGTGGGTATGGATGGATGGTTGCCTCAATGGACGTGTGTATGGATGGATGCAACTTGTCTCAATGGACGTGTGTATGGATGGATGTCTCAATGGACGTGTGTATGGATATATGGGTGTGTCAACGGACGTGTGTATGGATGTATGTCTCCATGGACGTGTGTATGGATGGATGGTCATCTAAGTGGATGTATGTATGGATAGATGGTTATCTCAATGGACGTGTGCCCTGGATGGTTGCCTCAATGGACGTTTGTATAGATATATGGTTGTCGCAATGTACGTGTGTATGGATGGTTTGTCTCATTGGACGTGTGTATGGATGGATTGTTATCTCAATGGATGTGTGTATGAATGGATGGTTGTCTCAATGGACGTGTGCCTGGATGGTTTTCTCAATGGACATGTTTATAGATAGATGTTTGTCTCAATGGACGTTTGTATGGATGGATGTCTCAATGAACATGTGTATGGATGGTTGGTTGTCTCAATGTACGTGTGTATGGATGGTTGTCTCAATGGACGTGTGTATGGATAGATGGTTGTCTAAATGAACATGTGCATGGATGGTTGTCTCAGTGGAGATGCGTATGGATCAAAAGCTGTCTCCATGGACATGTTTATGGATGGATTGTTGTCTCAATGGACGTATGTATGGATGCATATTTCCTCAACGGTCATGTGTAGAAACAGATGGTTGTCTCAATGGACGTGTGTATGGATGGATGTTTGTTTCAATGGACGTGTGTATGGATTGTTGTTTGTCTCAATGGACATGTGTAGAAACAGATAGTTGTCTCAATGGACGTGTGTATGGATGGATGGTTGTCTCAATGGACGTCTGTATGGATCGATAGTTGTCTCAATGGACATGTGTATGGATGCATGGTTGTCTCAATGGACATGTGTATGGATAGTTGTCTCAATGAACATGTGAATGGATCGATAGTTGTCTCCATGAATGTGTGTATGGATATATGGTTGTCTCAATGGACGTGTGTATGGATAGAATGTTGTCTCAATGGACGTGTGTATGGATGGATAGTTGTCCTAATGGACGTGTGTATAGATGGTTGTCTCAATGGACGTGTGTATGGACAGTTGTCTCTATAGATGTGTGTATGGTTAAATGGTTGTCTCAGTGGACGTGTGTATGGATAGATGATTGTATCATTGGACGTGTGTTCGGATGGTTGTCTCAGTGAATGTGTGTGTGGATTGACGGTTGTCTCAATGGCCATGTGTATGGATCGATAGTTGTCTCAATGGACGTGTGTATGGATGGATGGTTGTCTCAATGGACGTGTGTATGGATGGATGTCTCAATGGACGTGTGTATGGATAGATAGTTGTCTCAATGTACGTGTGTATGGATTCATGGGTGTCTCCATGGACGTTTGTATGGATGGATGGTCATCTCAATGGATGTGTGTATGGATGGATGGTTGTTTCAATGGACGTGTACCTGGATGGTTGTCTCAATGGACGTTTGTATAGATATATGGTTGTCGCAATGTACGTGTGAATGGATGGTTTGTCTCAATTGGACATTTGTATGGATGGATGGTTAGCTAAATGGACCTGTGTATGGATGGATGTCTCCATGGACGTGTGTATTGATGGGTAGTTATCTCAATGGATGTGTGTATGGATGGATGGTTTTCTCAATGGACGTGTGCCTGGATGGTTGTCTCAATGGACATGTGTATGGATAGATGTTTGTCTCAATGGACGTTTGCATGGATGGTTGTCGCAATGGACATGTGTATGGATGGTTGTCTCAGTGGACGTGTGTATGGATAGATGGTTGTCTAAATGAACATGTTCATGGATGGCTGTCTCAGTGGAGATGCGTATGGATCGAAAGTTGTCTCCGTGGACATGATTGTCGATGCATGGTTGTCTCAATGGACTTGTGTATGGATGGATAGTTCCTCAATGGTCATATGTAGGAACAGATGGCTGTCTCAATGGACGTGTGTATGGATGGATGGTTGTTTCAATAGACGTGTGTATGGATTGTTGGTTGTCTCAATGGCCATGTGTATGGGTCGATAGTTGTCTCAATCTACGTGTGTATGGATGGATGGTTGTATCAATGGACATATGTATGGATCGATAGTTGTCTCAATCTACATGTGTATGGCTGGATGGTTGTCCCAATGGACATGTGTATGGATTGTTGTCTCAATGAACAATGTGAATGGATCGATAGTTGTCTCCATGAATGTGTGTATGGATATATGGTTGTCTCAATGGACGTTTGTATCGATCGATAGTTGTCTCGATGGATGTGTGTATTGAAGGATGGTTGTCTCAATGCACGGGTGTATGGATGGTTGTTTCAAGGGACGTATGTATAGATGGATCGTTGTCTCCATGGACATGTGTATGGATGGTTTTCTCAGTGGATGTGTGTATGGATTGATAGTTTTCTCCATGGACGTGTGTATGGATGGTTTTCTCAGTGGATGTGTGTATGGATCGATAGTTGTCTCAATGGACATGTGTATCGAAGGATGGTTGTCTCAATGTACGTGTGTATAGATGGTTGTCTCAGTGGACGTGTGTATAGATGGATAGTTGTCTCAATGGACGTGTGTATGGATGGTTGTCTCAGTGGACGTGTGTATGGATAGTTGTCTCAATGGACGTGTGTATGGATGGTTGTCTCAGTGGATGTGTGTATGGATTGAAGATTGTCACAATGACCATGTGCATGGATTGATAGTTGTCTCAATGTCTCATTGGCCATGTGTATGGATTGATCGTTGTCTCAATGGACGTTTGTATGGATGGATTGTGGTCTCAATGGACGTTTGTATGGATTGATCGTTGTCTCAATGGACGTGTGAATGGATGGATGGTGGTCTCGGTGTACGTGTGTATGGATAAATGCTTGTCTCAATGAACGTGTGTTCGGATTGTTGTCTCAGTAAATGTATGTGTGGATTGACGATTGTCTTAATGGCCATGTGTATGGTTCGATAGTTGTCTCAACGGACGTGTGTATGGATGGATGGTTGCCTCAATGGACGTGTGTATGGATGGATGCAACTTGTCTCAATGGACGTGTGTATGGATGGATGTCTCAATGGACGTGTGTATGGATATATGGGTGTGTCAACGGACGTGTGTATGGATGTATGTCTCCATGGACGTGTGTATGGATGGATGGTCATCTCAGTGGATGTATGTATGGATAGATGGTTATCTCAATGGACGTGTGCCCTGGATGGTTGCCTCAATGGACGTTTGTATAGATATATGGTTGTCGCAATGTACGTGTGTATGGATGGTTTGTCTCATTGGACGTGTGTATGGATGGATTGTTATCTCAATGGATGTGTGTATGAACGGATGGTTGTCTCAATGGACGTGTGCCTGGATGGTTTTCTCAATGGACATGTTTATAGATAGATGTTTGTCTCAATGGACGTTTGTATGGATGGATGTCTCAATGAACATGTGTATGGATGGTTGGTTGTCTCAATGTACGTGTGTATGGATGGTTGTCTCAATGGACGTGTGTATGGATAGATGGTTGTCTAAATGAACATGTGCATGGATGGTTGTCTCAGTGGAGATGCGTATGGATCAAAAGCTGTCTCCATGGACATGTTTATGGATGGATTGTTGTCTCAATGGACGTATGTATGGATGGATAGTTCCTCAACGGTCATGTGTAGAAACAGATGGTTGTCTCAATGGACGTGTGTATGGATGGATGGTTGTTTCAATGGACGTGTGTATGGATTGTTGTTTGTCTCAATGGACATGTGTATGGATGGTTAGTTCCTCAATGGTCATGTGTAGAAACAGATAGTTGTCTCAATGGACGTGTGTATGGATGGATGGTTGTCTCAATGGACGTCTGTATGGATCGATAGTTGTCTCAATGGACATGTGTATGGATGCATGGTTGTCTCAATGGACATGTGTATGGATAGTTGTCTCAATGAACATGTGAATGGATCGATAGTTGTCTCCATGAATGTGTGTATGGATATATGGTTGTCTCAATGGACGTGTGTATGGATAGAATGTTGTCTCAATGGACGTGTGTATGGATGGATAGTTGTCCTAATGGACGTGTGTATAGATGGTTGTCTCAATGGACGTGTGTATGGACAGTTGTCTCTATAGACGTGTGTATGGTTAAATGGTTGTCTCAGTGGACGTGTGTATGGATAGATGATTGTATCATTGGACGTGTGTTCGGATGGTTGTCTCAGTGAATGTGTGTGTGGATTGACGGTTGTCTCAATGGCCATGTGTATGGATCGATAGTTGTCTCAATGGACGTGTGTATGGATGGATGGTTGTCTCAATGGACGTGTGTATGGATGGATGTCTCAATGGACGTGTGTATGGATAGATAGTTGTCTCAATGTACGTGTGTATGGATTCATGGGTGTCTCCATGGACGTTTGTATGGATGGATGGTCATCTCAATGGATGTGTGTATGGATGGATGGTTGTTTCAATGGACGTGTACCTGGATGGTTGTCTCAATGGACGTTTGTATAGATATATGGTTGTCGCAATGTACGTGTGAATGGATGGTTTGTCTCAATTGGACATTTGTATGGATGGATGGTTAGCTAAATGGACCTGTGTATGGATGGATGTCTCCATGGACGTGTGTATTGATGGGTAGTTATCTCAATGGATGTGTGTATGGATGGATGGTTTTCTCAATGGACGTGTGCCTGGATGGTTGTCTCAATGGACATGTGTATGGATAGATGTTTGTCTCAATGGACGTTTGCATGGATGGTTGTCGCAATGGACATGTGTATGGATGGTTGTCTCAGTGGACGTGTGTATGGATAGATGGTTGTCTAAATGAACATGTTCATGGATGGCTGTCTCAGTGGAGATGCGTATGGATCGAAAGTTGTCTCCGTGGACATGATTGTCGATGCATGGTTGTCTCAATGGACTTGTGTATGGATGGATAGTTCCTCAATGGTCATATGTAGGAACAGATGGCTGTCTCAATGGACGTGTGTATGGATGGATGGTTGTTTCAATAGACGTGTGTATGGATTGTTGGTTGTCTCAATGGCCATGTGTATGGGTCGATAGTTGTCTCAATCTACGTGTGTATGGATGGATGGTTGTATCAATGGACATATGTATGGATCGATAGTTGTCTCAATCTACATGTGTATGGCTGGATGGTTGTCCCAATGGACATGTGTATGGATTGTTGTCTCAATGAACAATGTGAATGGATCGATAGTTGTCTCCATGAATGTGTGTATGGATATATGGTTGTCTCAATGGACGTTTGTATCGATCGATAGTTGTCTCGATGGATGTGTGTATTGAAGGATGGTTGTCTCAATGCACGGGTGTATGGATGGTTGTTTCAAGGGACGTATGTATAGATGGATCGTTGTCTCCATGGACATGTGTATGGATGGTTTTCTCAGTGGATGTGTGTATGGATTGATAGTTTTCTCCATGGACGTGTGTATGGATGGTTTTCTCAGTGGATGTGTGTATGGATCGATAGTTGTCTCAATGGACATGTGTATCGAAGGATGGTTGTCTCAATGTACGTGTGTATAGATGGTTGTCTCAGTGGACGTGTGTATAGATGGATAGTTGTCTCAATGGACGTGTGTATGGATGGTTGTCTCAGTGGACGTGTGTATGGATAGTTGTCTCAATGGACGTGTGTATGGATGGTTGTCTCAGTGGATGTGTGTATGGATTGAAGATTGTCACAATGACCATGTGCATGGATTGATAGTTGTCTCAATGTCTCATTGGCCATGTGTATGGATTGATCGTTGTCTCAATGGACGTTTGTATGGATGGATTGTGGTCTCAATGGACGTTTGTATGGATTGATCGTTGTCTCAATGGACGTGTGAATGGATGGATGGTGGTCTCGGTGTACGTGTGTATGGATAAATGCTTGTCTCAATGAACGTGTGTTCGGATTGTTGTCTCAGTAAATGTATGTGTGGATTGACGATTGTCTTAATGGCCATGTGTATGGTTCGATAGTTGTCTCAACGGACGTGTGTATGGATGGATGGTTGCCTCAATGGACGTGTGTATGGATGGATGCAACTTGTCTCAATGGACGTGTGTATGGATGGATGTCTCAATGGACGTGTGTATGGATATATGGGTGTGTCAACGGACGTGTGTATGGATGTATGTCTCCATGGACGTGTGTATGGATGGATGGTCATCTCAGTGGATGTATGTATGGATAGATGGTTATCTCAATGGACGTGTGCCCTGGATGGTTGCCTCAATGGACGTTTGTATAGATATATGGTTGTCGCAATGTACGTGTGTATGGATGGTTTGTCTCATTGGACGTGTGTATGGATGGATTGTTATCTCAATGGATGTGTGTATGAACGGATGGTTGTCTCAATGGACGTGTGCCTGGATGGTTTTCTCAATGGACATGTTTATAGATAGATGTTTGTCTCAATGGACGTTTGTATGGATGGATGTCTCAATGAACATGTGTATGGATGGTTGGTTGTCTCAATGTACGTGTGTATGGATGGTTGTCTCAATGGACGTGTGTATGGATAGATGGTTGTCTAAATGAACATGTGCATGGATGGTTGTCTCAGTGGAGATGCGTATGGATCAAAAGCTGTCTCCATGGACATGTTTATGGATGGATTGTTGTCTCAATGGACGTATGTATGGATGGATAGTTCCTCAACGGTCATGTGTAGAAACAGATGGTTGTCTCAATGGACGTGTGTATGGATGGATGGTTGTTTCAATGGACGTGTGTATGGATTGTTGTTTGTCTCAATGGACATGTGTATGGATGGTTAGTTCCTCAATGGTCATGTGTAGAAACAGATAGTTGTCTCAATGGACGTGTGTATGGATGGATGGTTGTCTCAATGGACGTCTGTATGGATCGATAGTTGTCTCAATGGACATGTGTATGGATGCATGGTTGTCTCAATGGACATGTGTATGGATAGTTGTCTCAATGAACATGTGAATGGATCGATAGTTGTCTCCATGAATGTGTGTATGGATATATGGTTGTCTCAATGGACGTGTGTATGGATAGAATGTTGTCTCAATGGACGTGTGTATGGATGGATAGTTGTCCTAATGGACGTGTGTATAGATGGTTGTCTCAATGGACGTGTGTATGGACAGTTGTCTCTATAGACGTGTGTATGGTTAAATGGTTGTCTCAGTGGACGTGTGTATGGATAGATGATTGTATCATTGGACGTGTGTTCGGATGGTTGTCTCAGTGAATGTGTGTGTGGATTGACGGTTGTCTCAATGGCCATGTGTATGGATCGATAGTTGTCTCAATGGACGTGTGTATGGATGGATGGTTGTCTCAATGGACGTGTGTATGGATGGATGTCTCAATGGACGTGTGTATGGATAGATAGTTGTCTCAATGTACGTGTGTATGGATACATGGGTGTCTCCATGGACGTTTGTATGGATGGATGGTCATCTCAATGGATGTGTGTATGGATGGATGGTTGTTTCAATGGACGTGTACCTGGATGGTTGTCTCAATGGACGTTTGTATAGATATATGGTTGTCGCAATGTACGTGTGAATGGATGGTTTGTCTCAATTGGACATTTGTATGGATGGATGGTTAGCTAAATGGACCTGTGTATGGATGGATGTCTCCATGGACGTGTGTATTGATGGATAGTTATCTCAATGGATGTGTGTATGGATGGATGGTTTTCTCAATGGACGTGTGCCTGGATGGTTGTCTCAATGGACATGTGTATGGATAGATGTTTGTCTCAATGGACGTTTGCATGGATGGTTGTCGCAATGGACATGTGTATGGATGGTTGTCTCAGTGGACGTGTGTATGGATAGATGGTTGTCTAAATGAACATGTTCATGGATGGCTGTCTCAGTGGAGATGCGTATGGATCGAAAGTTGTCTCCATGGACATGATTGTCGATGGATGATTGTCTCAATGGACTTGTGTATGGATGGATAGTTCCTCAATGGTCATATGTAGGAACAGATGGCTGTCTCAATGGACGTGTGTATGGATGGATGGTTGTTTCAATAGACGTGTGTATGGATTGTTGTTTGTCTCAATGGCCATGAATATGGGTCGATAGTTGTCTCAATCTACGTGTGTATGGATGGATGGTTGTATCAATGGACGTATGTATGGATCGATAGTTGTCTCAATAGACATGTGTATGGCTGGATGGTTGTCCCAATGGACATGTGTATGGATAGTTGTCTCAATGAACAATGTGAATGGATCGATAGTTGTCTCCATGAATGTGTGTATGGATATATGGTTGTCTCAATGGACGTTTGTATCGATCGATAGTTGTCTCGATGGATGTGTGTATTGAAGGATGGTTGTCTCAATGCACGGGTGTATGGATGGTTGTTTCAAGGGACGTATGTATAGATGGATCGTTGTCTCCATGGACGTGTGTATGGATGGTTTTCTCAGTGGATGTGTGTATGGATTGATAGTTTTCTCCATGGACGTGTGTATGGATGGTTTTCTCAGTGGATGTGTGTATGGATCGATAGTTGTCTCAATGGACATGTGTGTCGAAGGATGGTTGTCTCAATGTACGTGTGTATAGATAGTTGTCTCAGTGGACGTGTGTATAGATGGATAGTTGTCTCAATGGACGTGTGTATGGATGGTTGTCTCAGTGGACGTGTGTATGGATAGTTGTCTCAATGGACGTGTGTATGGATGGTTGTCTCAGTGGATGTGTGTATGGATTGAAGATTGTCACAATGACCATGTGCATGGATTGATAGTTGTCTCAATGGCCATGTTTATGGATCGATAGTTGTCTCAGTGGACCTGTCTATGGATGGATAATTATCTCAATGGACGTGTGTATGGATGGATGTCTCAGTGGACGTGTGTATGGATGGATGGTGGTCTCAATGGACGTGTGTATGGATGGTTGCCTCAATGGACATGTGAATGGATCTATAGTTGTCTCCATGGACGTGTGTGTGGATATATCATTGTCTCAATGGACGTGTGTATGGATGGATGGTTGTCTCAATGAACGTGTGTATGGATTGTTGGTTGTCTCATTGGCCATGTGTATGGATTGATCGTTGTCTCAATGGACGTGTGTATGGATGGATGGTGGTCTCAATGGACGTTTGTATGGATTGATCGTTGTCTCAATGGACGTGTGAATGGATGGATGGTGGTCTCAATGGACGTGTGTATGGATCGAATGTTGTCTCAATGGACATGTGTATGGATGGATCGTTGTCTCAATGGACTTGTGTATGTATTGTTTGTTGTCTCATTGGCCATGTGTATGGATCGATCGTTGTCTCAACGGACGTGTGTATGGATGGATGGTTGTCTCAATGGTCTTGTATATAGATGGTTGTCTCAATTGACATGTGAATGGATCGATAGTTGTCTCCATGTATGTGTGGATGGATATATGGTTGTCTCAATGGACGTGTGTATGGTTGGATAGTTGTCCTAATGGACGTGTGTATGGATGGTTGTCTCAATGGATATGTGTATGGATAATTGTCTCCATGAACGTGTGTATGGTTAAATGGTTGTCTCAATGGACGTGTGTATGGATAGATGGTTGTCTTAATGGACGTGTGTATGGATTGATTGTTGCTTCAATTGACGTGTGTATGGATTGATAGTTGTCTCAATTGACGTGTGTATCGATCGATGGTTGTCTCAATGCACGTGTGTATGGATAGGTGTCTCCATGGACGTATGTATGGATGGTTTTCTCAATGGATGTGTGCATGGATTGATAGTTGTCTCCATGGACATGTGTATGGATGGATGGTTGTATCCATGGACGTTTGTATAGATGGTTTTCTCAGTGGATGTGTGTATAGATTGATAGTTGTCTCAATGGACGTGTGTATCGAAGGATGGTTGTCTCAATGTATGTGTATGGATGGTTGTCTCAGTGGACATGTGTATAGATGGATAGTTGTCTCAATGGACGTGTGTATGGATGGTTGTTTCAGTGGATGTTTGTATGGATTGAAGATTGTCTCAATGGCCATGTGCATGAATCGATAGTTGTCTTAATGGACATGTCTATGGATGGATGGTTGTCTCAATGGACGTGTGTATGGATGAATGTCTCAGTGGACGTATGTATGGATGGTTGCCTCATTGGACGTGTGAATGGATCTATAGTTGTCTCCATGGACGTGTGTATGGATATATGGTTGTCTCAATTTGCGTGCGTATGGATAGATGGTTGTCTCAATGGACGTTTGTATGGATGGATGGTTGTCTCAATGAACATGTGTATGGATCGATGGTTGTCTCAATGGACGTGTGTATGGATGGTTGGTTTTTGTCAATGCACGTGTGTATGGATGGATTGTTGTATCAATGGACGTGTGTCTGTATAGTTGTCTCAATGGACGTGTGTCTGGTTGGTTGTCTCCATGGTCGTGTGTATGGATGGATGGTTGTCTCAATGGACGTGTGTATGGATGGTTGTCTCATTGGACCTGGGTATGAATATATGGTTGTCTCAGTGGACGTGTGTATGGATGGATGGTGGTCTCAATGGACGTGTCTATGCATGGTTGCCTCAATGGACATGTGAATGGATCTATAGTTGCCTCAATTGACATGTGTATGGATATATGGCTGTCTCAATGAACGTCATCGTCGGATACGCACGTTTGATTCTATTACGTTACTCTCCATTCATCACCCGTGGGCAAATTGCTACTCATTTCATCGCTTTGTTTACTATGACATGCCGCAATCCGATTAGTTCGCTGTGACAATCCAGCAAATCTGCCAACCTATCAAGTTTACGCTTTCATACCACTTCGATAGCATTGTCAAAATACCGATAATCGTGTAGCTAGCTCGTCCTGTAGTTTTCAACACCGGTTAAGTTTATTTACGCACACATTTCAAGCAACGTCACTGTCTTCATGGGCAAGGATACTGATTTCGTTTAAAACCGACGTGTATTTTTCAATACTTGCTGGAGTGCCCAAAGATCTGTAAGAACATTTGTCGCGGATCGCTGACAGACATATTTTACACTTGCGATGCGCTGTACCGGTCGCCATGTTTACGTTTTCAGGTCACCGTATTGATCTTCCGATTGAAGAGTATTTAATTTTGTAACCTATCATCTGAATTGATAATGTCTGTTCTGTTCTGTTTAAACAAAACGACGAAATGAGTAGTAATTTGCCCACGGGTGATGAATGGAGAGTAATGTAATAAAATCAACCGTGGGTAGCCGATGATGAATGGACGTGTGTATGTATGGATGTTTGTCTCAATGGACGTGTGCCTGGATGGTTGTCTCAATGGAAGTGTGCCTGGGTGGTTGTCTCAATGGACTTGTGTATGGATGGCTGTCTCCATGGACGTGTGTATGGATATATGGTTGTCTCAATGGACGTGTGTATGGATATATGGTTCTCTCAATGGACATGAGTATGAATAGATGGTTGACTCAATGGACGTGTGTATGGATGGATGGTTGTCACAGTGGACATGTGTATGGATCGATAGTTGTCTCCATGGACGAGTGCATGGATGGTTGTCTCAATATGGACGTGTGTATGGATAGATGCTTGTCGCAATGTACGTGTGTATGGATGGTTGTCTCAATGGACGTGTGTATCCATGGATGGATGTCTGAGTGGACATATGTATGGATAGATGTGTGTCTCAATAGACGTGTGTATGGATGGTTGTCTCAATGGACATGTGTATAGTTGGTTGTATCAATGGACGAGTGTATTGATCGATGGTTGTCTCAATGGACGAGTGTATGGATCGATAGTTGTCTCCATGGACATGTGTATAGATATATGGTTGTCTCAATGGACATTTGTATGGATAGATGCTTGTCTGAATGGACATGTGTATGAATTGATAGTTGTCTGAACGGATGTGTTTATGGATGCTTGGTTGTTTCAATGGCCATGTGTATGGATGGTTGTCGCAATGGACGTGTGTATGGATGAATGGTTTTCTCATTAGACATGTGTATGGATGATTGTCGCAAAAGACATGTGAATGGATCGATATTTGTCTCCATGGACGTGTGTATGGATATATAGTTGTCTCAATGGACGTATGTATGGTCGGATGGATGTCTCGATGGACGTGTGTATGGATGGTTGGTTGTCTCAATGGCCATGTGTATTGATCGATAATTTTCTCAATGGACGTGTGTATGGATCGATAGTTGTCTCAGTGGACATGTGTATGGATCGATAGTTGTCTCAATGGCCATGTGTGTGGATCGATTGTTTTCTCAGTGGACGTGTGTATGGATCGATAGTTGTATCAATGGACATGTGTATGGATCGATAGTTGTCTCAATGGACCTGTGTATGGATGGGTGATTGTTTCATTGGACATATGTATGGATAGATGGTTGTCTCAATGAACATGTGTATGGATGGATGATTGTCTCAATGGACATGTGTATGGGTGGATGATTGTTTCAATGGACATTTGTATGGATGGATGGCTTTACCAATGGACATGTGTATAGTTGGATGATTTTGTCAATGGACTTGTGTATGGATGAATGGTTGTCTCAATAGATTGGTGTATGGATGGATAGTTGTCTCAATGGACGTGTTTATGATGGTTGTTTCAATGGACATGTGTATGGATGATTGTTTCAATTGTTGTTAGTGTATGGATAGATGGTTGCCTCAGTGGACGTGGATATGGATGGTTTATTGTCTCAATAGACATGTGTATGGATGGTTGGTTGTCTCCATGGACATGTGTAAGGATAAATGGTTACTTCAATGGACGTGTGATAGATGGATGGTTGACAACATTGATCATGTTGATGGATATATGGTTGTCTCAATGGACATGTGTATGGATAGATGGTTGTCTCAATGGACATGTGTATGGATGGATGATTGTTTCAATGTACGTTTATAAGGATGGATGGTTATCTCAATGGACGTGTGTATGGATAGATGGTTGTCTTAATGTACATGTATATGGATGGATGTTTGTTTCAATGTACGTTTATAAGGATGGATGGTTATCTCAACGGACGTGTGAGTGGATGGTTTTGTCAGTGGACATGTGTATGGATCGTTGTTTCAATAGATGTCTGTAAGGATGGATGGTTATCTCAACGGACGTGTGAGTGGATGGTTTTGTCAGTGGACATGTGTATGGATCGTTGTTTCAATAGATGTCTGTAAGGATGGATGGTTGTTTCAATGGATAAATGTATGGATAGATGGTTGTCTCATTTTTCATAAAAATAGATAGATGGTTCTCTCATTGGTCATGTGGATGGAAAGATGGTTGTCTCAATGGTCATGTGGATCTACAGATGGTTGTCTCAATGGTCATGTGGATGGATAGATGGTTGTCTTTGTAGACGTGTTTATGGATGGATGGCTGTCACACTGTATGTGTGTCTGGGTGGATGTGTGTCTGGATGGATGGTTGTCTCATTGGATGTGTGTATGGATAGATGGTTGTCTCAATGGTCATTTGTATGGATGGATGGTTATCTCAGTTGACGTGTGTATGTATTGATGGTTGTCTCAACGGATGTGTGTAAGGATGTACTGATGTTTACTTGGATTTGTATGGATGGATTGTTGTCTCAATAGATTTGTTTATTAATGGGTTTTTGTATCAATGGATATGTGTATGGATGAATGTTTGTCTCATTGTATGTTTTTATAGATGGGTGGTTGTCTCAGCTGTTTGTATAGTGATCATCGGTCTGGTACATGTATATGGGTTGGTGTATCTGGTTGGTGTCTCTATGAGTGTTTGTATGGATAAAATAGTACATGGATGGATTTACATATTGTTTTGTCATTTGAATAGGTGGGGGCCCGTGGTGTAGGGGTAGAGTCGCCGACTTGTAAGTCATCTGACTGCTTAGCCTCTCACCGTGTAGGTTTGAGTCCCGTTCGGGGCGGAGGACTTAATGCGGAAAAGTCTCCCATCTGACTTGTGGTGCATTGGTAGTTCTACACAGACATGTGTCTGGGATCTCCCTCTACCAAAATAGTTGGACATCGTTATAATGATCATAATTTGGTCACTGCAATGTATTTCAAAAACAAACCAAAAACCATAAAAAAACAAACAAATATCTATGTGTTGAGTCAGGTTGATGTTCCATTTTTTCTTGTATCTCTTGACATTGTAGATCTTTAATATAACGTTTTAACAGACATAAATTAGGTGAATTAGGTAAATTAAGCCGAAAGTATGCATTGAAAGTGTAAATCTTTCATAATATGTCATGGAGTTCATTAAGTTATAAACTATGAGTTATGCATATATAAATTCTATTTTTGTGACAAAATACATGGTTTTGATTAAGATAATGTTGTATAAAATAAACGTTGTTTAAAATTCGATTATTGGTGTGTTGAAAAGTCTTATTTGGGAGGCAGAAAAAATATCTTATTTCCAAAAAAAACATGGCATCCTAGAAATGTTTGCAGCAATACTGGTTAAAAAGTGCACTTTTTCAACTAATTTAGTGTAATTGTTGCATTCTTTGAGAAATATGAGAGAAATAAGCCAAGTACTAAGCTGAAAAATTAATACAGTGTTGTCAACACTTTTCCATTAGGTAATGGCGGCAGAGCTTTTGCCTTTTGGCCAATCAGAAAATTAATCCTATTTCAAGTTGTATTTACCATAAGTTATATCCAGCATTCAACTCTAGAGTCATTCTTTTATGTAATTATTTGATAGAATTCATTTAAAACTCAAATATTGGTATTAATCCCAGATTTTTCAAACAGGGATTGCATGGTTTTCTGTGTCTGCCTTTTTGAATTTAATATCATAAGATTGAAGTGGGATTTTTATTTTGAAGTTAAATTTAATTTAGCACGTATTTATACATGTTTGTGCAGGGCATTCATTTCTAGAGGGAATTTTACAATGGGCTACTGGTGTTAACTGGTATTAACAGGTGGAGATAACTAATACTAGCCTAAACAATGTGATAGACCAGATCTTGCGTATTAAGCCTCAGGCTTTTTTTTGAAAAATAAAACGGTCTAATGATTTTAATTTGGGACATGAATTATAACTGTCAAGTCTTAAAGTCTAGCTTCCCAAGGTAATACACTGGTATTACACCAATAAACAGTATCACGCCTTTTGGTAGGATCTTGGCATTTGTGTTAGTCATTAGGAAAATACTAATGATAAATATTTAAAATAATGAATAATAATGACTTAAAATTTCTTTAGCAGTTGTTTGTTTGGAAAATTCTTAGGACTTTACAGTAAATAACTCCTATTACGCGACTGTGTCAAGTTTGAAATAACAAATACAATTTAAAATGGCAGATTAATATGAAAATTTGGTTGAAAATGGAAATTGTAATTGCGAAGGGTCCGGTCAGGAAAACAATTATGAATGGGTCCGCCTACTGGACCCGTTTAAAGAAAATAAAAAAAAAACACGCTGCAATGAATGGTATTTGAATGTTTTTTGTATGTATTGTAAGTCTTTCAAGTGAAGTTTTTTAAATGGATATGTGGATGGATAAATTTTTAATATAAATGGATATTTTTGTGTGTATTGTCACATGAAAAAAACAACAACACATTTACAATTGTAAAAAGGTAAAACAGAAATCAGTATAAAGTGCAATTATTTATTTATGTTCACTTGAAGCCCAATTTCTTTGGTTTAAAGTTTGCATCAGCAAGTCAATACAATATCTTTCTTTTTAGTGTCAAAAACAGTGTAAAACGATCATAACATTATTTCAGTCTTTGACAAGACCTGTAGACCGTGGCCTGAGTCCACCAAATAGGTCCATTAAATTTTATAAGTTAAATGGACCGATAATTTTGACCCAAGAAGCGCAGTATCGTCATCAGTTCCAGATACTTGGGGTCCAGTGTTTGATCCAGAGTCGCAATAAAGCAAAACAGTCATAAAAAATAGGTGTGCTTAATTTGCCCTGCTCACACTGACCTTAACAGGGAGTTAAGGACATTATACCTTGATTTATAGGTCTATTATCAGGTAATATGATCTGCATGATGTGTCAGATAACACTGCTTCAAGCAAACTGTGATGGGATGATTAAAATATAATACACCACATCTTTACTCACTACCATCGACTTAGACTTACATCACTAAGATGCTAAACAAAGAAAAAAACTTTTTCTGCTGGAAATGCAATGTGCTGTAATTTTTTTAAAGTACTACAGTCTTTTTATTTCAGGTTGGTCTGAGGTACGGAACTGTCTGAAGATGCACTACCAAAATTTGATAAAATCTCCCGTCGCTGCTGTGCCCTCTTCCACGAGGGAGACTGGTATCGACGACATCTATGCCATACCAGAATTGAAGTTGAAGCAGTCAGCTGATAGAAACGAAAAGTCATTAAATCTTGAGGACATTTTCTTTACTGATGGACAGAAATGCTACAACATCTATGTAACTGGAGATGCTGGTATGGGGAAAACATCACTTTCTAAATATATTTTATCATCCTGGTGTACGACTCAACAAGACAAAACCAATACTGACTTCAATGGTTTCGAGATGGCTCTGACACAGTTTGATTTTCTTTTTTATATTTCACTGAGACATGCAGCTGGCCAATTTGACATCGAGGAAATGATTGAGTCCCAGCTTCTCAAGCATTTTGTACCTTACAATAAAATACTTACGGTGTTTGAATCAAAGTTTATTCTGAATGAACTATTTAAATTTTATGCAGACAAATGCTTGATAATCCTCGATGGCTTAGATGAATGGAGAGCAACAAAAGTTTCAGCCAATCCTCTCATTAGTAACGGAGTTCCAATGAGAACTCCGTTTTTGAAATATACACTAATTACATTTACACGGCCATGGAAACTAGAAGATTTGCGATTGCGGGACTCCGAAGTGGATAGGCAGATCAAAATAACTGGGATTAAAGACATCTGTATGTTTGGAGAGAAGTTAATTGCTTACTTCAACACACAGGAAAATAGAAATAAGACCTTCAGAGATTTTTATAGAGATTTAATAAAAGCTGATCTGATTAAGATGGAGGAGACACCATTTCTTCTCAAGCATCTTATCTGTTTGTGGTTTTACAATAAAAAGTTTGGAAAGTCGAAGACAGAGGTCTACACGAATTTGCTTGAGCTCTGGTTTGAGATAGCGGAAAAGAGAGAGGGTAGGGGGGCTTTCAAACATCCAAATGATCCGTCTATCACAACACCAAATGTTTTCAAGAAAAATGGAAAATGTAATGATTATAAGACTGTGATAATGGCTGTTGGAAAGTTGGCATTTGAAACATTATTGCAGCAGGGTAGAATGGAATTGGTGTTTGATGATGTTTCATCAGATGAGCTCGGTGTTACTGAAGATGAAGTGGAGCTCATTATGAGCATATGTCTAAAAGTTGGTATCCTTACGCAAAGTATGGTTTCAGATATGACTTCCAATAAGAGAGCCATTTCGTTTACTCACAAAACATTTCAAGAATATTTTGCTGCCTTATATATGTGTTTCGGCAAATATATTGAAAATATTGAGTCCATAATTATAGAAATGACTGAGATGGAAGAATTCTTAATATTTCTAAGTGGGATGAAGCCTAATGAATTTGAAAGGTTCATAGAAGTTAAACTGAAAAAAATGTTTGACGAAACAATACCTCTTATTTCCTACTCGAAAGACTCACGCATCTCAGTACAAAAACTTGTGAACAAATGCTGCATTGAAAGTGTATGTCAAAACAGGAATTACTGTCCAAAAGTAAACTTAAGAGACATTGTATGGAATGAAGAAAATATCATTGACCCCACACACTGTGGCCTGATGCCAACTTTTAATAAAGAACAACACGTGGTTATTTGTGATAGTGGTATTATAGATTTGTCAATACTGGATAAGCTGAGATATATTGAACTACAAAACATAACTGCTACAGAGCTGTGTCTAAGCCCAGCCATTGAGGAACTTACTCTAAATAACATTAAATTGTTAAAACACAGTGGAATAGTGTCTCTGATTGAAAGTGTGGTCAGCGTGAAAACACTTTTTCGAATAAACATGACTGATATTACCTGCAAAGAGCTACATAGTGATTCTGAACAATGTTCCCTTAATTTAGATTTATCAAAGATGGATAATCTGAGATCTATTAGACTGGCTGAAATGTCTGCTGCAGAGGTGTGTCTTAGCCCAGACATTAGGCAGCTTACTTTAAATAACATTAAATTGTTAAAACACAGTGGAATAGTGTCTCTGATGGAAAGTGTGTCCAGCATGAAAACACTATTGGAAATAAACATGACTGATATTACCTGCAAAGAGCTACATAGTGATTCTGAACAATGTTTCCTTAATTTAGATTTATCAAAGATGAATAATCTGAGAATTATTAAACTGTCTGGAATGTCTGCTACAGAGGTGTGTCTGAGCCCAGGAAGTGAGGAGGAGGACCTTATTCTAAATAACATTAAGTTGTTAAAACACAGTGGAATAGTGTCTCTGATGAAAAGTGTGTCCAGTATGAAAAAACTAAGGGCTATAGAATTAACTGATATTACCTGCAAAGAGCTACATAGTGATTCTGAACAATGTTCCCTTAATGTAGATTTATCAAAGCTAGATAAGCTGATGTTTATTAAACTGTCTGGAATGTCTGCTACAGAGGTGTGTCTGAGCCCAGCCATTACTCGGCTTACTTTACATAACATTAAGTTGTTAAAACACAGTGGAATAGTGTCTCTGATGGAAAGTGTGTCTACTATGAAAAGACTAAGGGCAATAGAATTAACTGATATTACCTGCAACGAGCTACATAGCGATTCTGAACAATGTTCCCTTAATGTAGATTTATCAAAGCTGGATAATCTGAGAATTATTGAACTGTCTGGAATGTCTGCTACAGAGGTGTTTCTGAGCCCAGGAATTAAGGAGGAGGACCTTATTCTAAATAATATTAAATTGTTAAAACACAGTGGAGTAGTGTCTCTGATGGAAAGTGTGTCCAACATGAAAACACTAATGTATATAAACATGACTGATATCACCTGCAAAGAGCTACATAGCGATTCTGAACAATGTTCCCTTAATGTAAATTTATCAAAGCTGGGTAATCTGAGATATATTAAACTGTCTGGAATGTCTGCTACAGAGGTGTGTCTGAGCCCAGTCATTAAGGGGCTTACTCTTGATAGCATTGAATTGTTAAAACACAGTGGAATAGTGTCTCTGATGGAAAGTGTGTCCAGCATGAAAACACTTGAGTATATAATCATGCGTAATATTTACTGCAGGGAACATGGTAGACATGAATGTTTTCTGAATGTAGATTTATCCAATCTGGATAAGCTGAGTCATGTTATACTCTGGAAAATAACTGCTACAGAGGTGTGTCTGAGCCCAGCCATTGAGATGTTTTATCTTGATGACATTAAATTGTTAAAACACAGTGGAGTAGTGTCTCTGATGAAAAGTGTGGCCGGCATGAAAACACTACAGGCTATACAAATGACTGATATTACATGCAAAGAGCTACATAGTGATTCTGGACAATGTTCCCATAATGTAGATTTATCAAAGCTTGATAATCTGAGCCAAGGAACCGCTTTTGTCACTCCTAAAAATCTTCAAACGTTAAAGCAGAGTGTACACTCATGTGAAAGGATATTTGGGTTTAGCATGGCAAGAGAGAGGTCTTATTATGTGTTTATGTCTGAGATGGGGCTGCTCATGAAGAGAAAGAGTAGCTCAGTCTTGAAATTAAACTGTTAAATCTTAGTGGATAAATTTCTCTAATAGAATGTGTGATCAGCATAAAAAGGCTTGGTATGTAAACAGGCATGTCTAACATATATGTTATATATTCACTGCACGGAACATGATAGTAGTACATGTTTCCTGAAAGTAAATCTGTCAACTCTGGATGAACTGAGAACTATTGCTCTGTTGGACATATCTGTCACGAATTTGAGTCTGAGTCCAGCCATGAAGGAAGTCACTTTTATCAGCATTAAATTGTTAAAGCAAAGCAGAAAAGATTCTCTGATGGAAAGTATGTCACAAATAACATGCCTCTTTGAAATACAAGTGATACAAATTCTCTGCAATGAATATGAACAGTAAAATTGCTTGAAACCTTCATTATATCATTAATGTTGTCCCTCTTAAACATTAGTTATGGTGATGAATTTAAATTTGATAAATAGTTTCTCCGAAAGTACCTCCAGCATGCAAGTGCAAATAACATTTACTGCATATATTAACGGCACATATCATGGCACCAACATTTGTTCCATGATTGTTGAAATAAACCAGGATTGTTCAATGTTAAAAACCCAAAACGGCATAATTACTTTTTATTTAAGTGAAAAATTGGAAATAAAAAATAATGAGCAATATTTTGAATGTGAACTTTATTTTTAAGAATTATTGAATTATGGGAACATGTTTGTGTCATTTACTCTACACGTTCTCTAATTTCCGTAATAAATTTAATGCAGTTACATAATTACCTCTATCCATACTTCACTATGTATATTCTAAAAAAACCCAACGGTTGACTATGAAATGAACGAAATAGGGTAATATACATAAATAGTGTATTATTTTACATATTTTCTTTCATGAATTCTGTATATTTGCTGGCTTTTTCAGAAATATATATTTCAAAGTATGGTCACTTTTTTAATCTGTTGCATTAGCTGTCTGTTTTGTATAATGTCACCACTTGTCACAGTATCTTCCATTGTGTTGCAAAATATTTTTTGTATATTTTGATTATCTTTTTTTTTATTTCTTACTTATAATTGCATAAGTTTTTAACGTGTATTTGGGTTTGCACTGTGTATATTTGTTAGTTGTAGTTAGAATTTGCATAGTAAATTGTGGTCAAATTATTATTCTGTATTGGAAATCGCATATATATTTTTACGTTACTTAGGGGATATACTGGGGGAGGGTGGCTACTTTGACTGTAAGCTGAAATTGTAAATCTCTTCTTGTCAGAACCTTCTATAGCTAGAGTCATCGTATGTGATTGATAAGTTCCTTAAGTGGCCCTCTTTCAGGATTGTCCAAACAATTCTGGTCTTTGACACATGGCTACCACTGACATAGCTCCCAATATTCTGATATGTTTAACAACATGGCGTGACAAATAGGCAAGTTTAATTTAAATGTATTCTGTCTCAAAACTAACATGACCATGCTTTTCTTGTAGAATAATGTCTCAATTGATAGTTTGCTTACCACTACTTATTTATAGAGCATTCACAGTTCTTTGCAGTTAAACTAAACCTTTATCGTGCAAAGATAATATCATATTTAAAAATAGAATGCAATATTATATCTGCGTTAGAAGCTGTTTGTTGGTGTCCTAGATTTCAGTGCAAAGTTTTATTTTGGGTAAACCTAACTCTGTCTATGCAACATAATAATTAATTTTTAAAATCAAAATACCAGAAAACAATTGTATATTGTGACATGTTTTTATTCAAGAAATGCCTCAGATAGCACCTTTAAGTAAGAATGGCGAATGATTTTAGTACAAATGATCACTCAAGTAAGTTTTTTCAGTAAGATATTTTTTAAGCATTAAGCTTTTACTGAGCTACTTAAAGTTGACAACCACACCTGTCCCCACTAGCAGAAACATTTCTCAGTTGAGATATTGCTCAAGCTCAAATTTTGTCTGTTTAATGTTCCCCTAACACCTCAAATGTAATATAGCAATAATTTAACCTTTCCAGGTTTATGAAGTTTAACATGCTGGAATTGAAACAGCATGTGTCAGTAAGTAGTTTTCTAAGAGGAACAGTTTGAGCGTGAGCAAAATCTCAACTGAGAAATGTTTCTGAAAGTCGGACCAAGTATTTGGTACAAGGATACGTACTTCGTGCTATTACCTGACATATATGCCGAACAGGTCTGTCAAGTGTTAATAAGTGTTAATCTTGGTGATAGTCACGACTGAACAAAAATAATGCACAATTACAATTTATTAATGCATGATGATTTAACAATGAACCATGTGTGTATGTATTAAAAAGAAAAAAAAGGTAGGAAAAATAAGAATAATTTAACTTGTGTGCTTCTAGCATGACAATTTCAGAATCTTGTTAGTCTGCTTGTACAGAATTTGACATATTTGTTACAATCTTGAACCAAAACACATATATTTGTTGTATTGATGTCCATTAATGTGTGAGTCTTCAAAATGCTGTTTGTTTCCTAAAACATTTTATATATATATTCATTTGTTTGATCCAACTGTTATATAAGTAGTTGTCTTCCCTTTTCTGTACATAAAGCCCAGTATGAACACTTTATCGCCTTTAAAATGTATAGTACTTTTTCAATTGTTCTTTAGTTATTTTAATGTGATGCATCTTTCATTAAATAATCTGTGATGCAGATTTCATTAATAATCTATGCTAGGTATCCAAGGATGTACCTTGTAGTAATAGCTCAATTGGTAGAACGTCGGCTTGCAGATGGGAAGGTCGTGGGTTCAAACCCCGGCCGGGTCAAACCAAAGACTTTAAAGTTGGTAGTAGTGGCTTACCTCCTAACACTCGGGGCTAAGGAGACAGCATTACGCCTGACTCATCGGACTGGGTATAATGGACCGGCCGGGTTCAGTCATTGGGCACCTCATAAGTGCCCCTGTGCTATAATGATAGAAATGTCACAGCACAGTATCCGCAAAAATGCCGGCAAATCCAATCCTATCCATGTACTTTGTAAGTTATAAGATGTGAACCTTGGTCATTATTTTACCCATTGGGTATTTGAAAGCTTGATAAACTGTCAAACCTTGCTGGCTTTCCATGAATTATTTATCTTTCATTGTATATGCTGTGTTATTTATGATGTACCTTGGCAGTTATCAAGGGTGTGTTTTTGCTATAATTTTGTTCATCGAGAATTTTAAAGCTTGACAAACAGTGCTGGTTTGACAAGAATGATATGTTCCGCATTTTAAAGGCTGTGTTATTGATCCAAGGATGTACCTTGTAAGTTATCATGGATGTGCCTTGGCTATAATTTTGTCCATCGTTAATTTTAAAGCTTGACTAACAGTGCTGGTTTGACAAGAATGATATATTCCGCATATTAAATAATGTGTTGTTTATCCAAGGATGTACCTTGTAAGTTATCAAGGATGTGCCTTGGCTATAATTTTGTCCATCGGTAATGTCAAAGCTTGACAAAGAGTGCTTGTTTGACAAGAATGATATATCCCGCATTTTAAATAATGTGTTGTTTATCCAAGGATGTACCTTCTAAGTTATCAAGGATGTGCCTTGGCTATAATTTTGTCCATCGGTAATGTTAATGCTTGGCAAACAGTGCTGGTGTGACAAGAATTATCTATCCCCCATTTTAAATAATGTGTTGTTTTTCCAAGGATGAACCTTGTAAGTTATCAAGGATGTGCCTTGGCTATAATTTTGTCCATCGGTAATGTTGAAGCTTGACAAACAGTGCTGGTTTGACAAGAATGATATATCCCGCATTTCAAATAATGTGTTGTTTATCCAAGGATGTACCTTGTAAGTTATCAAGGATGTGCAATGGCTATAATTTTGTCCATCGGTAATGTTGAAGCTTGACAAACAGTGCTGGTTTGACAATAATGATCTATCCCGCATTTTAAATAATGTATTGTTTATCCAAGGATGTACCTTGTAAGTTATCAAGGGTGTGCCTTGGCTATAACTTTGTCCATCGGTAATGTTGAAGCTTGAAAAACAGTGCTGGTTTGACAAGAATGATCTATCCCCCATTTTAAATAATGTGTTGTTTTTCCAAGGATGTACCTTGTAAGTTATCAAGGATGTGCCTTGGCTATAATTTTGTCCATCGGTAATGTTGAAGCTTGACAAACAGTGCTGGTTTGACAAGAATGATCTATCCCGCATTTTAAATAATGTATTGTTTATCCAAGGATGTACCTTGTAAGTTATCAAGGGTGTGCCTTGGCTATAATTTTGTCCATCGGTAATGTTAAAGCTTGACAAACAGTACTGGTTTGACAAGAATGATCTATCCCGCATTTCAAATAATGTGTTGTTTATCCAAGGATGTACCTTGTTAGTTATCAAGGATGTGCCTTGGCTATAATTTTGTCCATCGGTAATATTAAAGCTTGACAAACAGTGCTGGTTTGACAAGAATGATCTATCCCGCATTTCAAATAATGTGTTGTTTATGCAAGGATGTACCTTGTAGGTTATCAAGGATGTGCCTTGGCTATAATTTTGTCCATCGGTAATATTAAAGCTTGTAAAACAGTGCTGATTTGACAAGAATGATCTATCCCGAATTTTAAATAATGTGTTGTTTATCCAAGGATGTACCTTGTAAGTTATCAAGGGTGTGCCTTGGCTATAATTTTGTCCATCGGTAATGTTGAAGCTTGAAAAACAGTGCTGGTTTGACAAGAATGATCTATCCCCAATTTTAAATAATGTGTTGTTTTTCCAAGGATGTACCTTGTAAGTTATCAAGGATGTGCCTTGGCTATAATTTTGTCCATCGGTAATGTTAAAGCTTGACAAACAGTGCTGGTTTGACAAGAATGATCTATCCCGCATTTTAAATAATGTATTGTTTATCCAAGGATGGACCTTGTAAGTTATCAAGGATGTGCCTTGGCTATAATTTTGTCCATCAGTAATGTTGAAGCTTGACAAACAGTGCTGGTTTGACAAGAATGATCTATCATGCAATTCAAATAATGTGTTGTTTATCAAAGGATGTACCTTGTAGGTTATGAAGGATGGGCCTTGGCTATAATTTTGTCCATCGGTAATATTAAAGCATGTCAAACAGTGCTGATTTGAAAATAATGATCTATCCCGCATTTTAAATAATGTATTGTTTATCCAAGGATGGACCTTGTAAGTTATCAAGGATGTGCCTTGGCTATAATTTTGTCCATCGGTAATGTTGAAGCTTGACAAACAGTGCTGGTTTGACAAGAATGATCTATCATGCAATTCAAATAATGTGTTGTTTATCAAAGGATGTACCTTGTAGGTTATCAAGGATGTGCCTTGGCTATATTTTTGTCCATCGGTAATATTAAAGCTTGTCAAACAGTGCTGATTTGTAAATAATGATCTATCCCGCATTTTAAATAATGTGTTGTTTATCCAAGGATGTACCTTGTAACATATCAAGGATGTGCCTTGGCTATAATTTTGTCCATCGGTAATGTTAAAGCTTGACAAACAGTGCTGATTTGACAAGAATAATCTATCCGGCTTTTTAAATAATGTGTTGTTTATCCAAGGATGTACCTTGTAAGTTATCAAGGATGTGCCTTGGCTATAATTTTGTCCATCGGTAATGTCAAAGCTTGACAAAGAGTGCTTGTTTGACAAGAATGATATATCCCGCATTTTAAATAATGTGTTGTTTATCCAAGGATGTACCTTGTAAGTTATCAAGGATGTGCCTTGGCTATAATTCTGTCCATCGGTAATGTTAAAGCTTGACAAACAGTGCTGGTTTGACAAGAATTATATATCCCGCATTTTAAATAATGTGTTGTTTATCCAAGGATGTACCTTGTAAGTTATCAAGGATGTGCCTTGGCTATAATTCTGTCCATCGGTAATGCTAAATCTTGACAAACAGTACTGGTTTGACAAGAATGATATATCCCGCATTTTAAATAGTGTGTTGTTTATCCAAGGATGTACCTTGTAAGTTATCAAGGATGTGCCTTGGCTATAATTTTATCCATCGGTAATGTGAAAGCTTGACAAACAGTGCTGGTTTGACAAGAATGATATATCCCGCATTTTAAATAATGTGCTGTTTATCCAAGGATGTACCTTGTAAGTTATCAAGGATGTGCCTTGGCTATAATTTTGTCCATCGGTAATTTTAAAGCTTGACAAACAGTGCTGGTTTGACAAGAATGATATATCCCGCATATTAAATAATGTGTTGTTTATCCAAGGATGTACCTTGTAAGTTATCAAGGATGTGCCTTGGCTATAATTTTGTCCATCGGTAATGTTAAAACTTGACAGACATTGCTGGTTTGACAAGAATGATATATCCCGCAGTTATCAAGGGTGTGTCTTGGCTATAATATTGCCTGTCATTGTAAAACTGTCATTGTACAGAATATTGTGCATTATTTTCATTTTGTTTTTGAAGATGTCTTAATTTAAGTAAGTTTCTGCTTGATTCTTGTTCAGTTTTGGTATTTACCCTTTGTTTTTCTTTCTTCTTGTTACCTGCTTTCAATATTAAGTATAATGAATTTAGGCATTAAAAATTTAATACTTTATTTTTTATTGTTTTTATTTGATTGTTTGATTGATTTTTTTCGTTGTATATACTGAATATTTTCGAATGTTTGTCCATGTCACTAGTTTTAAACGCTTATATATATTTGCACTGATTGTAAATGTTTTGTGATTTTTCAATTGTTGTTTGTATGTTTTAGGCTCCCCTGAGCTCAGGGTTAGTTAGTTTGATCGCCCACTACCCAGCATCAAGAATATGACATCATTATTTAAGCGACATTCTCTCTAAAACCGCCGGCACAAGTTTAGCCAAACCTCTTCAGAAGCTTCAGCCAGCAGGTGTGGGTGGGGGTGGGGGTGGAAGGGAAAGAATTTTAATCTGTCAAAAACAAGGTCGCCAGCGATATTTCCCTTATATGGCTATACAAGGAACAATAAGAGCTAGAGCTTTGATATTTGGTTACATGTTCCTTGGGTGGCCCTGTATCAAGATTGTTTAAAGCATTTTAATCGTCAAAATCATGGCTGCCATAGGGTGGCCATTTGCCATGTATTGTTTTATAAGAAACTTTTTTTTAAAAATCAGCTTTTCGGAAACCACAAGAGCTAGAGCCTTGATATTTGTATAATTCTCATAGGTTGGCATTGCATCAGATTGTTAAAAGAATTTTGATTCGTCAAGAAGCATGGCTGTCAGGGGCGTTGCCATTCTCTATACCTGTATATTATGGATATAGAGTTAAATTTTACCAGTCTTGTAAAGAAATACACAAGCTGACAGGGGCGTGGCCATTTTTTCATATATCGCTATGATTTAAAAAAATGAAATCATCATTGTAATCTTGCTTGTGTACATGTATAACAATTATTCTGGTCTGTTAAAACAATGCTAATATTTCATGCACATTTTGTTTTAATGTTTATGACACTCAGGCAAGCTATATAGGGCCACCATGACCCTCTTGGTATGTTTATTTTAAATGAAAACGATGATTTGATTATTTAATTTAACGATTTAAGGGAAAAAGTATGTTGTAATATAAAGGTAATAATTAAATGGTCATTAAATGGTCGGGTTTACAAACTAAACAATTTCCCGTTTCCGTTTGTATTTCATCTAACAAGTTAACAACATATTAACGTTACTCGGTAGGAGCTTTGCGTGGGTTGATGACGCATAAAGTCGCACAGTCTGCACTTCATACGTTAAAATGTTATGTTCAAACTTTTGGGTCTCTATCGAGGCACTCCGAACATTGTGTATGACATGCGTATTAGAATGACCTGTATGGTCGCATGCACAGTTAGGTGAATTACGTACTCACATGACCTGTATGGTCGCATTCAGTTAGGTGACTTACGTACTCAAATGACCTGTTAGTCTGGATTACCTGCCCTTTGTCTAAACAAAGGGTCAGGCACAAACGAAATAATGGCGGCGGCGATGGAATCGCTAAGTTTACGAGCTAATAGCTAATAGATTTTCTGGTCAATATCAATGTTGTTTTTTTCATTCGTGTAAAGCGTCGTTAAGGAGCTGTTACTTATGATGAGATTTTACATTCCTGACAAGTTGAATATTTTTCGGACAAATTTACACAGTGTAATTTCGGACAATATTTATTTAATTGATAAATATTAAGTTAAAAAATAATTTAAGTGAAAATTTCAGTTCCCCATATTTCCTTCATTAGGTAATTTATATTGAAAATCATTACATCTGTGTGAAATGCATTCATAGAACATTTCTTTTATGCAAAAATAAGTCATTTTAAAACAAAAGTATAAATGTAATGGTGTTAAGAAAATTTTAATAATTTTAAGTTTTGACTTAAGATGCTTTGTGAATACGGCCCCTAGGAGTGGCATGTTAAATTTGGTAAAGAGATCTTATTATCACTTTGTTATTGCCATTTTCACTATATTTGTCCATTTTTAAACTTAATCATGTTATACAGTCCCATAGAAGTTATTAGTAATAGGTTTGCAGCAAAAAATATTTTTTAAGCAGCTAGGATGTTGTTTTAGCTGAAAAATGGTATGCAACATGACACTATGCACTGTGTGGTGTATAGTATTAATTTGAAGAGCTAAAAATGATGGTTTTTCAGCATTAGGTTGTATCATTTAAAAATTACTAAGATTGCATAGCAAAATATTATACTTTGCATAACAATTTATACTCATTGGTTATATTTCACTATAAACATTTCTTTCTAGTTTAATTAGCTTTTTGTTTCATCAATTTTTAAGAAAAAATAAAAAAAATGACAGGGGTTTGTATACAAGTAGAGTTTGTTATACATTTTGACAATTTCTTTCAAACTGAAATTAAGAAGGCAATGAATTGAAAAAGAAATTAATATTAAAATGATTTGCAGTTTATTTTTCAAGATTTATATGTATTTAACACAAAAGCATACCTAACTTTGAACTAGCTTTTGTATGCAATGTTTTTAATTATGTCATTCCTGCACACGTGCAAAGGGTAATATTTTGTAGTGTCCGCAACAGAGCTTCACACATTACAAAAACAGGAGATACAAAGTTTACTTTGCTGTTATATAAATTGCCTTGGGCACATGTTTCTACAATCCAAGCGCTTTCACCAAATGCCTTAAGTTTTTTTTTGCATTTAATGAAAAGCTTTGTCTGCAACGGTGTAGTGTCCGCAACACAAATATTAATAAGCTTCTAAATAAGGCAATTTTTATGTTTTCAAAGTTGTTTTTGCTAATAAGTGTTTGGTTTGATTGCAGTTATATAAAAAAAGTGAAATAAATATTATTGTCTAGTCTGATTTTCTAGCAAACAGGACATAACAGTGAAATTAATGTACTTCTAACATGGGCCAATCAGGATATTCAATGTATTTTAACATATATAATGTATATACCAATTGATTGATGAAAGACAGACCAGGTAACTTAAAAGAAATAAAAAAAGATGTGACTTATCTGAGACCAGAAAAAGGGTTTACACATTTATTTATTTTTAATTATGTGTTGCAGACACTACAAGATGTTTTTCATCCTTCATGTACCAATAACAGGTCTTATTGTTGAAGAACTGATGAAATAATTTCCTTTTATTTTAAAAAGCTTCATCTCAAAAAACTTGATTGATACCAATTGCAGTCAGGATCAAACACCATTTTTTGCATTTATCATCTTAATCACATCAATATAAGTTGGCCATTCAAAGGGAGTATTCTTGTAAGAATTCTTAAAAAATCTGGGCTTACCAGTATATTGATTTCTCTTTTGTTTTTGCCAGACTACTGATTTATTTAGATATGCAAATTGAATATGAAACATGCATATAATGATATAAAATTATCTAAGAAAAATAAGAAGTTAAAATTAAGCCCAAATGTCAGTTAATGTATAACATAATACTAATATGGCAACTTATATTAACACGAAGTCTGGTCAGTATAATTATTATTTATGTACAGTGAGTTAGTTCTTCTATGCACTGGGAACTGAAGCAAACATTTATGCATGATAATTCTAAATCAAACTACGGTATATGATTATCTTAAACATAAGCAAGTTAACTGCCATCCCATGTCATCACCGGCAATGTCATTTGAAATGTTTTAAAATATTACTGTGTGCATGTATACTCAACTCACAGGAAAAATCTTGTAATGTCTTTTTTTGTTGTTATTTCTTTTAGATCTGATTAATGGAATTTGTTAAAAATTATTAGAGTATTTTCATTATTTTGATTTTTTTTGTTGTTTAATAACAATGTCAGGTATACAGAAATGTATTATTGCCACTAATTTGGTTTTCATTCAATTTGATTTTTAATAACAATATTAAATAATGATTTAAGAGAAAAGAGTGTGTCATTTACACAGCTAGTGTGACATTTGCCAATTTTTTTCCTTTGAAGGTGACACAAATTAACGAGAAATGCTATTATAAAATGAAATACTGCTAATGTTTCTGTAAAAAAAAGTCCCCAGGAAGCATGAAGTACAAACAAATGAGTGCAAAACACATACTTAATTTGACTTAGCATTTGCATATTCATTGTTATTATTTGCTGTCAATTTTTTAAGTTTTTTTATATAAATAAACAACATTAAAACACACAATTTTATCTTCAGTAATTTAGGAAAACTATTTTTTAAAGTTTGCATTGATTTAAGACAACAAATTTGAAGTTTCTACAAAATTAAAGACTCCTTATTTTTTATGTTCACTTATTTGTTAGTTTGTATGTTCTACTCTTAAGTTTTTGCATTTTGGCATTGTAAAGATTCTATTAAAATTATTCTATCAACACAAAAATGAGGAGCATGTGTCTAGGTGGATCAAACAGTAAGAATAACAGTACATATTGTGCAATTCTTAGAATGCCCTAATTTTGAAATAGTGCTCTTTCATACACATGGTAAATGATGAAATATTCAAGTAAGTTAATAAAATGACATAAGAAGCATCCCACAATAACTGTATAAGCACACTAACTTTGATTTTATTGTAACATTTACATTTAAGATAATATATGTAATGTCCGCATGGCAATGTAATACTTTCTCAACAAACATAACTAAAACACATTCGTATTGATCACAATGCAAAACAAAATAATTTTATAATCATTTTACAAGAGAACTTATGATCACATATCCGAAATATCACAATATTCGTATTTGTCCGAAAAGTACTCAACTTATTGAAATAAAAAAAAAATAACATACGGAAATGCTCCACGAAAAGAAACCTTATCTTTAAAAATTGTATATATACATTTCGATTGAAAATTGAACAATATCCCGATGAACAACTTTTTGAAGTATTTAGCTGACTTACAGCTATCATTGCGTCGGCCATTGTTTCGTCAATGCCAGACTTCTATTATGTTTACAATAGAAGCTGGGAACCAGACTAATGACCTGTATGGACGCATGTACAGTTAGGTGACTTAGGTAATCACATGACCTGTATGGCCGCATGCACAGTTAGGTGACTTACGTAATCAAATGACCTGTATGGCCGCATGCACAGTTAGGTGACTTACGTACTCACATGGCCTGTATGGCCGCATGCACAGTTAGGTGACTTACGTAAACAAATGACCTGTATGGCCGCATGCACAGTTAGGTGACTTACGTACTCAAATGACCTGTATGGCCGAATGCACAGTTAGGTGACTTATGTACTCACATGACCTGTACGGCCGAAAGAACTGTTAAGAGACTTACATACTCACATGGCCGTATGCACAGTTATGTCACTTACGTACTCAAATGGCCTGTATGACCACATGCACAGTTAGGTTATTTACTTACTCAAATGAAGTGTATGACCGAATGCACTGTTAAGTGACTTACGTACTCACATGACCTGTATGGTCGCATGCACAGTTAGGTGACTTACGTACTCACATGACCTGTATTGCCGCATGCACAGTTAGGTGACTTACGTACTCACATGACCTGTATGGCCGAATGCGCAGTTATGTTACTTACGTACTCACATGGCTTGTATGGCCGCATGCACAGTTAGGTGACTTACGTACTCACATGACTTGTATGGCCGCATGCACATTTAGATGACTTACTTACTCAAATGACCTCTATGGCCGCATGCACAGTTAGGTGACTTACATACTCACATGACATGTATGGCCGAATGCACAGTTAGGTGACTTACATACTCACATTGTCCGTATAGCCGCATGCACAGTTAGGTGATTTACATACTCACATGAACTATATGGCCGCATGCCCCGTTTAGATGACTTATGTACTCAAATGAACTTTATGGCCGAATGCACAGTTATGTGACTTACGTACTCACATGACCTGTATGGCCGAATGCACAGTTATGAGACTTACGTTCTCACATGGCCTGTATGGCTGCATGCACAGTTAGGTGACTTACGTACTCACATGACCTGTTTGGTCTCATGCACAGTTAGGTGACTTACGTACTCAAATGACCTGTATGGCCGAATGCACAGTTAGTAGACTTATGTACTCACATGACCTGTACGGCCGAAAAAACTGTTACGAGACTTTCGCACTCACATGGCCGTACGCACAGTTATGTCACTTACGTACTCAAATGGCCTGTATGGCCACATGCACAGTTAGGTTATTTACTTACTTAAATGACCTGTATGACCTATGCACAGTTAGGTGACTTACGTACTCACATGACCTGTATGGCTGAATGCACAGTTAGGTAACTTACGTACTCAGATGACCTGTATGGCCGAATGCACAGTTAGGTGACTTACGTACTCAGATGACCTGTTTTGCCGCATGCACAGTAAGGTGGCTTACGTACTCATATGACCTGTATGGCCGCATGCACAGTTAGGTGACTTACGTACTCAGATGACCTGTATGGCCGAATGCACAGTTAGGTGACTTACGTACTCAGATGACCTGTTTTGCCGCATGCACAGTTAGGTGACTTACGTACTCAGATGACCTGTTTTGCCGCATGCACAGTTAGGTGACTTACCTACTCACATGACCTGTATGGCCGCACTCACAGTTAGGTGACTTACGTACTCACATGACCTGTTTTGCCGCATGCACAGTTAGGTTACTTACTCACTCACATGACCTGTATGGCCGCATTCACAATTAGGTGACTTACGTACTTATATGGCCTGTATGGCCGCATGCACAGTTAGGTGACTTACGTACTCACATGACCTGTATGGCCGAATGCACAGTTAGGTGACTTACGTACTCAGATGACCTGTTTTGCCGCATGCACAGTTAGTTGACTTACGTACTCAGATGACCTGTTTTGCCGCATGCACAGTTAGGTGACTTACGTACTCACATGACCTGTTTTGCCGCATGCACAGTTAGGTGACTTACGTACTCATATGGCCTGTATGGCCGCATATGCACAGGAGATAATTTTCCAACCTAAAGCAACACAATCTTTTGAAGAGAAACATGTTCAGACCAAATATAACTATTTCTTTTTGTTAGAGAGTGTGGCTCAATATTGTTTTGATTCTTTAGGAATCAAACCAGGTCGCTTTAAAGACCCGTTTGGCAAACACATCCGCCGCCATTTTCCAATAGTATATCGTTGTTACCTTACCCTTGGGCAGATGTTTCACTATTTGTACATCGTCATTATACTAATATTGTGTTATCTTTATACAAATAGTACAATTACATCTTATATACTTTGCAGACTTTCTGTTGATGTTTTTTAACCCAAACTAAGCCATGTCAGAAAATAATGGATAGATAAGTATACACACATACTAGTCCAATTAAAGAATAACTATACAACAATTTATTACACATAATGTTGAAGTAAAATAAGAGTGCAATAATTTTAAGAATTCCTATGACCTTACTATATATATATATAACAAATATAAAGGACTTTAATAGAAGTATTCAACAACAAATACATTCTTCGCATCATTTTTTTTTCGAAGGATAACATAAATAAGAACACACTTATCCCATTCTCCATTTGTGGATTTTTAATAATAGTGACAAGACTTTAGAAAAAAAAAACTATAAACGTTTGACATTACCAAATTAATTATTATATAAATAAACATTAGAATGATTACAAAAGTGTATATATGAAATGCAAGCTTTCACATGAAAGTATTGGAATTTACAACGATTAAAGAATGTTAAAGGTGGTATCTGACAGTTTGTCATCACTAAATACACGTTAACCCCGATTGGGAGAATTGGGGCATAATTTCTGTACACAGTCAAACCGAAGTTTTAACACAAGACGATTTTGAACATTGTCTAAATGGTAAGACAGTAGAAATCGTGAACTAACTAACTCTTCGTGCCTATTCTTTCTAAAACTATAGATAAGCATGATTGTAATTTATCAAAATATCGACGTCAAAGCATATTACCCGAATGATTATATAAAGTTACGGGTTACGTGGTTGTCTTAGTTTAAAAATAGCTAATTATGCCTCGTGGCTTAGATAGGAAATACCATTTTGCAATGACGAGTGATGTGTCATGCTTCACTTTTCAGATTAATGTAGGACATCAATAATCAGCATTTTGCGTGATCTTTAAGAGCAACACTAATTTATTTTGGTTCTGAGAGAAAGAAAATTGTCCAAAAGGATACCATCCATTCATCATTACCAATATCCCTACAAGCGTCGGCTCCAGGTACGGGAGGCCCCAGGTTCGATCCCGGGCCGCGACATACCAAAGTCGTTAAAAATGGTAGTGGTATACGCTCGTACCTCCGTTGCTAACGCTCAAGCAACTATAAGGGTAGTTCCACGACTAGTTGACCAGGTGTCGGGATAATATGACTGGGTGTGGTATCATTCCAGGCGTTCAAGGCATGCTATACACAGTGAAGGCAGCACTATATCTGCTTCGAGTGAACATCGTCTACAGATATTTAAAATGCTGTTGGTAGGAAGATAAACCCAATAAACAAATACTATCCCTAACAAGGTTGATGATTGTAGATTCATACGTTCTGTTGATATCGATCAGAATAAGATAATGTTCAAGGTCGCTGTCACTCACCAAAACTAAATGGGTCATCCACTCAACATGACTTATATCCCAACCCAGTTTTGGGACCATCAGCGCATTTCATAGATATCGATCGGAAACGAAATGGTCTACCGACGGACCTGCAACTTCAAAACAATATGCATATAACCACTTCTTCGCAGTAAACACAATCAACCGTGCATCTTCATATCACTGTTTAAAGGTCTTTGACATAAGCAACTATAACGACGGCGATGAAAATGGTATTTTAGATTATCTTGATCCTGAAGATGAAATTTTACGAAGCCTCAAACATTAAACCTCTAGAAAAACAAAAGGGTGTGGTGGTATAGGGACAGACTGTAAATAAATTGAACCATCATCTAGTTTATTCGCTACCTTTCGAACTATTTGGTCATATTTTAATTAAGCAGTATTGTTGCACTTGTACATTTCCTGACTTTTGCCATGATGCAAAATCACCGTTATAGCTATTTCAAGCTCCATTCATTTAAAGATGCCCACTGGTGTACGTAAACATGTTTTAAATGTGTGTCCTAAGGCACATTAAAATGAACAAATGTCCTGCTGTTTCAGTATCCCTCTACTGATTCTTAAAGACTTTTTCAACCTGACTTCTCCAGGGGAAAATGTAATTTTTCCTCTTCGGGAACTTAAACACGTTTTCGAACTCCCATCCCCGAGAACATAATATCGTATCAAATGTCCTCAAACTGTTTTCAATACCCCTCCCGTTGAAATAAAACATGTTTTCAAGGAACTTAAGTAAGTTTACAAATAACCCCCGGGAACATAAATAGGTTTTAACTGTGGTTTTATATGCCTTCATCGGGTAAATGTTTTATTGCATTTTACGACTAACACTTACGGGTGTGTGTACCAATGTAATATCAATAGTTATGTAAACATCTAAGTATATTAATGTGCTTCTTCTTGAAATCAGTAGCAGAACAATTAGACGGGAAGGAGACTTCAAAACGTTTTCATTTTCGCTATGCCCTACAAAGGAATAAAAAGTCTTAGATTCTCAGTAGGGATGAGTTTGGACACGTTTTATGGTCTGTGTGAGCGGATGTGGGAGGGTGCAGGGGACGCTTGAAATCCTTACTCCGAAACCATTTCATGTGCCATCTAAAAACGGACAAACCCTTTTCAGGTCACTAGAGGCTAATAGGAGTGCAGCTAAAATGAATATGATGTGTACGCATGACCTCTATGTCGTATTTTTTTCTTGTTTCTGTGGAGGTTTCGTATCAACATATATAACTAGATTTTAAGTTAACTGTTATGTTACACACATTTAATGTTAAAAGAAGAATTGTAATTGGACATGGCACAGTCCCATATTTCCAATAGAGGAGATATCCAAACATAAGAGCCATATTGTTTCTGGTTATGACCATTTATGTAACATTTTATCTAAACTAATTAATTATACAAAAAATGAATCACATGTTTTAATAATAATAGTCTTCAGGCAAAATGTAAAGATATAGAGAAAACGACAACTGCATTAAAGCAATTTTGTGAAATCGCAGCAGACAAGTGGTTCTAGTGGAATACGCCAAATTGGTCAAACACCCAAAGATGATTTAGCCAGGAATTTTCTACCAGATAAATGTGAGTAAGTCCTGTGACTGAACAAATCTTAAATAATATACAGTGCTTCCGCGAGTGTGCGTATTCTGCGTTTTTGACACAATAAATTCGCATCTGCCAAAGTCAGAAGACCATATTGCGTTTTTTTCGCGACGCAACAAACAATGTTGACTTTAATCAGCCATTATGATAAATCACCATTCAATCAATGATGGCGCCAAACACAATTTTAAGATAAAAGATAAGGCTTTTTGCATTTCCGATTACATCGGCCATCTGTTAACACCACCCGGCTATTATCACAACTCAGCTATTAACACCACACGGCTATTAACACCACTCGGCTATTAACACCATTCGGCTATTAACATCACTCAGCTATTAACACCACTCGGCTATTAACATCGCTCGGCTATTTACACAATCTGGCTATTAGCACCACTCGGCTATTTACACAATCTGGCTATTACCACCACTCGGCTATTAACACCACTCGGCTACTGACATCACTCGGTTTTAACACGACGACTCGGCTATGGACACCACTCGGCTATTAAGACAACCCGGCTATTATCACAACTCGGTCATTAACAACACTCGGCTATTAACACCACTCGGCTATTAACACCACCCGGCCATTGACATCACTCAGTTATTAACACCACTCGGCTATTAACACCACTCGGCTATGGACACCACTCGGCTATTAACACCACTTGGCTATTTACCCAACCCGGATATTATCACCACTCAGCCATTAACAACACTCGGCTATTAACACTACTCGGCTATTAAGACCATTCGGCTATAAACATCAGTCAGCTATTACCACCACTCGGCTATTAACACCACTCGGCTAATTATACAATCTAGATTTTACCACAATTCGGCTATTAACACCACTCGGCTATGAACACCACTCGGCTATCAACAACACTCGGCTATTAACATAAACCCGGCTATTATCACCACTCGGCCATTAACAACACTCGACTATTAACAACAGTCCGCTATTAACACCACTCAGCTATTAACACTACCCGTCTGTTAACACCATTTTGCTTTTAACACCACTCGGCTATAAAAAAAAACACTCGGCTATTAACACCACTCGGCTATTAACATCACCCGGCTATTGACATCACTCAGCTATTAACACAACTCAGTGACATAATTCGGCTATTAATACCACTCGGCTTCTAACACCCTCGACTATTAACACCACCGGTCTGTTAACACCATTTTATTTTTAACAGCACTCGACTATAAAACAACACTCGGCTATTAACACCACTCGGCTATTAACACCATCCGGCTATTGACAACACTTAGCTGTTAACACAACTCAGTGACATAATAATACCACTCGGCTACTTACACCCCTCGACTATTAACACCACACGTTTGTTAACACCATTTTGCTTTTAACACCACTCGGCTATAAAACACAACTCGGTTATTAATACCACTCATCCCCCAAGTCTACTCTGGTTATCAGTCCAACATTCTATGTTGACTGCACTGTTTAACGACCACTCTTCTATTAAGACCACTTTTCACTTTAGATAACTCGCCATTTTATACTTTGCTGTTTAACTACTCTGATATTAAGACTATTTTTCCATTATGACCCATCTCATAGACTTACTACTCTGCTTTTAAAACCACTCTGATTTCTTTACAACATTTCAATTAAGAATACCATTAATATCCTTAAGTTTGAAGATTTTCTGCCATTATACGATTTTTGTCAATGACCCTCGTTTTAAATTGACAGATGAGTAAATTTATTTTATGCGGTAAAATATCAGGTTGTCAGTGAAATAAAGTTATTGCTTTTAAAAATGTTTTTGATTTTATCGTTCACTATTTCCTTTAATAAACTCTTCTATTCTTGCAATACCATACTTTAGGCAACAGATAGTCCAGACATTAGTTCAGGTCAATCTGTGTTTCATTCCTAAAATGAAGACAAATGGCGACCATTTTAAATGGCAACTTAACATCAACAGCTTTTGTAACTGTTTCTTTTTCTCTTGTCGTATCAACAGAAGAAAATAATTAACAAAAATCAAAATATAGTTTTATGCACATTAAATACAGTCATCAATAATAATAGTGATAATAATAATAATAATAATAATAATAATAATAATAATAATAATAATAATAATAATAATAATAATAATAATAATAATAATAATAATAATAATAATAATAATAATAATAATAATAAGCTCCAAGTATGGGAGGCCCCGGGTTCAATCCCGGGCCACCGTCGTGCTAACGCTCAAGCAAATATAAGGGTAGTTCCACGACTGGTTGGCCCGGGGAAGGGATTTTCCGGCACTTTTTGCCGATACAACGAAGCGACATTTCTATCATTATAGCACAGGGGAACTTATGAGGTGCCCAGAGACTTAAACCGGCCAATCCATTATACTGACACCGATGAGTCAGTCGTTACGCTGTTCCCTTAGCCCCGAGCGTTAGGAGGAAAGCCACTACTACCAACTGTAAAGTCTGTAGTTTGACCGACGGGGGTTTGAACCCGCGTCCTTCTGATCCGCAAGCCTGGTTGGCCCGGTGTCAGGATATTGTGACTGGATGTGGTATCATGCCAGGTGTTCACGGCATGCTATACACAGTGAAGTCAGCACTATATCACAAGATAAAATTATTAATACATATGGAAATGATATGTTAAATTTTGTTAAGAAACAGGATAGAAAAATGTTAACGGTAGAACTGGTGAAAATGAAAATATTGGCAAATATACATGTGTAACAGGATAAGGTCAGAGTGTTGTTTTATAAATTTTCAAAAAACACCCCAACAACAACCAATAATGATAGTAGAACAAATAAGTAGAATAAATAATTGTTACACAAGTTGTAATAAATGGAATAGTAGTAAATCCTCATTGTATTTAGAATTTCTTAGTCTGGAAAGTACTCAGGCACGATGAAATGAATTATGTGATTGTATAAAAATGACACAAGATAGTAATGAAAATGATAATAATTATAATAGTCTACTGAGACTAGGTAAGATACGAACTATGAGATCCATTTTATTATCTTTAATTGCGCACGAGCAAACATGGAGATATTCCACCCTCTCCTAAATTTGATAATGTACAAACATTCCAAAAATATTGTTTCAAATACATGAACAAAAGGAAGTTAAATCACAAGGCAACTTTCCGCGTGTATTATGTAATGTTTTAACCGAAACTTATATTTGAATTGAAGAAGGAAGAGGGAAGTATATATTTCCCATATACACGAACAGTTTCAGATACGCCACGAGATTTATTACAATAACCAATGAGAACCTTTTCAGCTTTAAAGGATCTCTTTACTTGCTAGTATGCATGTTCAGTTTCATCCCAAAGTAACATAATCATAACATAATTTAAAAAAAAAACGCGCTTCATGGTATCCTAGTATTCTTCTGCGAGACGTACATTTCATAAAAAACAAGAAGTTTTCAAATGTGATCAAAGTGCTTCAGGCACAAAGGCATGAACAACTGCTCCTTAAAGTTAAAAGAAGTCACAATAGTGTGTTGACAAGGAAATCCATGTGTATTTGCTTAACTTGATCCAATACTACGCAACGTCATAGACTGATAGAATTATCTGATAAAACGTTTGTGTATAAACTGGCTGTGTCCAAATCCATAGTTTGTTAGTCCTCAGGCTCCTCATATCGGACAATGCTTCAATTTTCAAATACATGCCACGACAATAAAACATTACCTTTTTGATATTTTAGAGAGATCACTGTCCACAGGTACGGCCATGTTTAGGTTAAAACGATTTAATAATGTATCCATTAGTGATTGGCAATGTAAGTAATGCAATAAAATGTAAACATTCTGCAAAGGTTGTCGTTAGAATAAAACTGTAATGATAAACTAAGAAAAACGATATCATAATAAAAATAACACAATGTTATTAGAAAGATATTACATATCTGGCGATATCTGAATTTTCGCAGAACATGAGTATACTTCTTTGTACAATAGCACATCATGAATAATGAATAATACCAACCGTACGTACATACGTACATACATACATACATGCATGCACGCACGCACACACGCACACACACACACATACATACATATATACATGGACTTGTGTACATGATGTTCTTTGAATCCGTCCGGGATCTAAATACTTTTGTTTAAATAACTTAACTTACGACAGCAGTAACACACACACACACACACACACACACACACACACACACACACACACACACACACACACACACACACATACCATCATTAAAGGCCAGGTCGGGTCCAGGATTTTCTTGTTTTAGAAGAGGGTTGCCATGGTCCGTTGAGCGAAAACCAGAAGTGCAAACCGTGCCAGGGGGATCAGATTTATTGTCTAAAAAATAGCAGCCATATAGAGCGATTTCTTGCATTCTAGAATTTGTAAGCCGCAGTTAAACAACTTCAGTCTAGCCGAAGTTGCTACTTTTATTTTAATGTATGTTTTGTTTCCGAACGATCTATTTTGATTTCTTACAATTAATATTTTATGGATTTAAGGCGTAAAAAATTAACCAAATACACACCTTTAACAAAAACAAGCAACAAATTGCACGTACTCGGATTATTTTCCTTTGCTAAATATAAATAACGCAAAATCGAGGACGTAAACTATGCAATACTTAAGCCCAAATTGCGATTTGATTGTTACAAAGTAGTTTCATTATTACCTTATGTCTCGTTTTATCTGTTTTACTAGACACACACGTGACAATAATACGACTAGTTCAATAAAGATGTGACATACTCTGAAATGTTAAAAAAATGGAATACGTTTTTGACAATGTCGGATGGGGGCTGAGGTGGGAGACATTAAACATATATCATGTGCTGAATTAGCGGGGTGAGGGTGGTAAGAGGTAAAGTTTGTGACAGAGAAACGACTAGAAAGTGAAATGTTAGTTAATTATTTCTCGGACAGAAAAACACACACATAACATTGTCGTAGTATTTTCCTTACTTTAATAATGACATTTTACTATTATTTCATTACTTTCCGCTGGTTAGGATCTGATGACATCGCATTAGGTGTCACCTCAATTTGACATTTGATTTGCCAATGAAATCGTCGGCTGCAAAATGTTGGGGTATAACTTCATGAATATTCGCCAGATTACGGCTATTTACGGAAATTCATATTGAGCGGCAATGTCCAAGGTATTGCGATTAAAGGTGTGTCACATTTTCAAGACGGCAGTCCCCCATTGACATTTGCGATCCAGTAAAACAAACGACAAAAAAATTACATTCGTTAGTTGATCGGTGCTGTGTTTGCGGAATGTCATATCTCCAGGTTCTAATAACGGGTAGTGGGAGCAAACACACTTCAAAACAGTTCAAACAAAAACTTAGAATCAATGAAGAACGCCTTCAGAATATGAAAAAGGTAGTGAAGTGTTTGTTGCTGTCTGACAACGATACCGCGGTGTAACGAGGTTTCTAATTGGTCAAGTTTGACGTCATCGGCTTATTAATATTTATAACTTAAAGGTCACTTCGAGGCGACCTTTATCGGGGTGTTATCAGATCCTAACCAGCGGAAAGTAATGAAGCGAAAGTTAGGATGTGATTTTAATGAGATTGCTAAAAAAGCAACGTCAGTTAAACGCGACTTGTTCACAGTTTGTCAGTTTTGTTTGCTTTAATTTGGTCTACACAGTACAAAACTGTTGAGTCACAATGATTAATGGTATCAAATGTTCTTTCTGATCACCACATTAAATGTAACTATGTTGTTCCTTAAAAGATTGTTGTTTAAGAGAAAGGCGAAAAAAGTGTCGAGACGTTTTTAAAATATGTAGGCCGTATTAATGTATTCTAACAACGTATGTGGTAAAATTGATAATGTGTGTGTGTATATGTAAAATGGGTGAAAGAAAAACGTTGATGGGTAGATAAAAAGTGTGTGTGAGGAGGGTGAAAGGTGGTATGTCCGTAATAGGAAAGTAACTGAGAAGGATATGTGTTTAAAGAGGTTAGACCGGGTGTCTAAGGATGTTAAAGGAGAAAGTGTAAGAAGGGTAAGAGTGAGTTTATGAGAAAGTCTAAGAAGAACTGTGAGGAAAAGTGCGTGTGTAAAGAGAGTGAAAGTGGGTGTGTAAGGGTGATGAATCATGTGTGTCAGGAGTTGAAAGTTGGTGTTTGACGATGGTCAAAGAGAAATTGTTAGGAGGTGTGAATAGGTATGAAGATATGGTAAGAAGGCGTGTGTGTGTTTGTGTGAGTAGGTAATAGTGGGGTGTGAGGAGGCCAAAAGAGGAAATGTAAAGAGAGTTTAGGTGGATGTGTGAGGAGGATGAGTATTCGTTTATATGTAAACTAAAACTGTGTGTCAGGAGGATGGATGTGTGTGTGCGTGAGAAAAGTAATCGTTTGTGTGTAAGGTAGTAAGAATGGATCTCTGGTTTGCGAGTAGAAAATAGTGTAAAAGTGGTTTTGTAGAATGGCTAAGGGTAGATGAGATGGGTTTGAGTGTTTGTGTGTGTGTATAAGGTGATGAGAGTGGTCTATCAGTAGGTCAAAAGAGGAATTGTGAGGAGGGGAGAAAGGGTGGTCGAAAAGGGTAAACGTGAGTACGTGAGAAGGTTAAGAGTGGTAAAGTGAACATGGGTGTGTGAGGACTGTAAAGGCGAGTGTGTGAGGCAGGTGAATATGATAGGTTATAGTGTAGGGATTTTGTGGGTGCGAGTAAGGTGCGAAGAGTGTGTTAAGAGGGCAAATAGATGTGTGACGAGGGATAAAAGGAAAATGTGAGGAGATTGATTGTGTATTTGTGAAAGCTTGGTTGTGTACGAAGAAGAATATAAGTGGGTGTGTAAGGATAATAAATTTGAGTGTGTGAGGAGAATTAATGTGGTTGCTTTTTTTCGAAATAAATGTGAAGAGAGTTGAAACTGACACCTGTCTCGAGTTTGAATGTAACGGACAGACAGTAATTGTTTAGCAGGTTTTTGATGTTTTTTATTTGTTGCAAACTAGAGAAATAAAAATAAAATAAAAACAACAACCAAAACTTGCAAGTTAAAGACGTTTCTGAGGAGCATGAAATTTTGGAGGAGTTGAAAGTGTGTATTTGGAGGATGTAGGTGAGTATGAGGAGGCTGAACGTAAATAGTGGCCGTGTAGATAAGATCCAGTGGAGTGTTTGATTTAAGATAAATCAAGCGTTATACAAAAGAAATAACTTAACATAATGTTGACGTGTATGTCATGTTTTATAAAATTTCTCTACCCAGTTTTGAATTTGTTGTTATATTTACTTCTAAAATAGGTTTTCATTGTGTCTCCGTTTTTTAAATGAGAAAACTTGAAATACAATGTTGTATCATCTCTAGGAGAAGTGTGTTGACAAACCAACCAAACATGTACTTGAACGGTTTGACTCAGACATACAAGCCAAAAGGACGAGCCATAAAAAATGATTAAGCTATTGTATATAAAACTGCATACTGGACTAACAGCCCGTTTCACTTAAAGACAGATGTGGTAATGATAATTTGTATTTTCTCTTAGACAGAAAGTTTAAAATGGCTATTTACATAGCAAAATATAATTCGCCGTTGTTAATACTTTGAAGTATATAAGATGAAACAAATCTTTCACAACAATATTAAAGCACTATTCAAATATTGTCTTTATTGTTGTTTGTTTACATCTTTGATAACGACCTTCGCGGGAAAATAGATCTAATGCAGCCAGTTAAATTATGAATGCCGCTGAACCAATCTGCATTCTATTAAGTTTAATAAATATTCCTTAAAGTTGGGAAGATGTTAACTTGTTACCCAAATTTTGGACGGTCAGTCTTACTGATGGTACTGTCCAGCTTAAACCGACTTATTCTTGTGAAGTAAATGGAATAAAAGCAAACATAAGCAGGGTACAGCAAGTGTTTTGCCGCATCTTCAATTGTAGAGTATCCAAAATAGGATCACTCGATGTCAAGTGCTTTGAAACCATGCTATTATGGTTTGTAGCTTTAACACCTTTTGTGTCGTTGACCGTTGTTTATATATCACGCCAACAAAATTTAAAGGAGAGTATTATTTAGTTCTCTCATTAACCTATTTATTGGATAAATCATGCTAAATTCGGCTTCACACGGCGTATACAATCCAAAAAACAAAAAGAACAAAGTAAACATATTTATTTTCAATACAGGACGTTAAGGAAAAAATGTACGGTTATCAACTGGCCAGGGGAATGTCAAAAGCGATTTAGGTAGATCGCTATGCATTGTAGGCGAGATAGCAATGTTTGTCTACAAAGAGTTATGTACTGAAAGCTGATTCACTTCCTCATTTTAAGCTGAGTGGAGAAGGCCAAAGCTAAGATCTAGTTTTATTAAAATGTACAAGGATCTCATGAATCTTAATGATTAGTGTGAGTACCACTCTAGATCTAACATATTGTAAGTAAATGCGAAATTAACGACATTTGTTCTTTTTTGTCTTGATGTAAGCATTAATTATTATAAATGATAACACTATACATCTCCATCTTCCCTCCCTCCTTTCTGTCGCTCTCTCTCTCCTCTCCGCCTCTCTCTGTATACAGATACCAGTGTCAAGGGCGGATCTACGACTCAAATTCAATTTGGTTTTAAGAAGTAAAAGTATGTTTAGCAATATGCATTTATTCAATACATGTAGAGGCAACACTCGATAATTTGACCGCTGTATAACAACACTGGCCAGGGTCTTAACAGGACTTTGATTGGTGTGCAGGCCAGGAGTAATGGAGTCAAAGGGACGTGTTTTTTCTAGGATGCGCGTAAATGCCTTTGAAGGTATATCCCGGGCCAAATTTCAATAATATGGCACGTATAATTACAAACAGCTAAACTTTATTTACATTCTTTACAAGAACAACATTTGTTGCTTGTGACAGTATGTCGATCACAGACACATCACCAATACTGGAAACTCTGTTAAACTATATCTCACACTGTGCAAAGACAGTTATAACAATAGAGTAGTTATTTAGAAGGAAATAAAACGACAAACACTTCAACTCTCATCTTTTATGTACTTAATCCACTGACCGAGCAGCAGAACAGGTATCTTATGATTTTGATATTTATCTCTTGCCATAAGAAAAATGTTACGAACACATCAACACCATCGCAGTTTAGTAAATGGCAGGTCCTTTTTCATTCCGTTTTTGTATAGTTTTTTTTTCGTTGTATTTGATATACGGCTATAGGGCTCATACCTTTTTGAACCGCCAATTTATTTAGACCCAAATAACATTCTCCTGTCAAAAGTCGCATGTGTTCAACAAAAATGCCATTAACACACGAATATACCCTCAGCATTTGCCTAAACCTCAAAGCAATACAGTGAACCCGAAATAGTGTTGCAATCTGATAAACCATTCCCTCTTAGAAAAAAAGGTGAAGGTCTTGGAATATATATATAGATATATATACATATATCTCACAGAAATGTTGTAAATTGTCGTTCTGTTGTAGGTAATCGGAACAAAGATACGTTTTTACGGTAAACATTTCAGCTTAACCTAATCAAGTACTTTTTCTTTGTTAAATTGATACTCACTCTGACGTCATTTCTTCCTGTCCATAATAATGACGTTATTTTCAGTAGATAAAAGCTATACTCATTTCTGTGTGTACTCAAACCTTGCACCTATTACTGTATGGGTTCTATTCATTATTGTTCCAAGATTAATTATTCACTTGAATTAGGTCTACTACCTTTAGTTTGACAGTTTAATAAGCTGATACCAAACAACAAAGAAGGCTAATTTTGTTGTTTCAGGTAAATGCCTATTATAGAATTTATGTCTAAATAAAAAAGGTATAGAGGATCCGATACGAGTTGTCATTAAATGCACATATTTATTCAACGAGTTAAGTTTCGAGTCCCCTTCAGTTGCGAATGAAATAATGCTGGAAGGTATTGCAAATGACCTGCGGTGCGCCGGTGGTTCTATCCAGACATTTTTTTTTACCTTTATCCATTTAAAAAGCTGGACGTCGCTCATAGTTGCTCTCTGTGGTGTATTTAATCGGCCGAAAAGTGATACCGATGTAAAGCCCGCTTTTGAAGTAATCAGATTGTCTAATAAGGCAGGGCCAAAAAATGATATAGATTTAAGCAAGAAGCTCTGGGAAGTGGCAGCCGTTTTATTTTAACTCGGTGTATGTGTCGACGCCGAAAAGTTGCATACATTTATGAAAAAAATATATTCTTAGTTTTCAAACATTCACGGTATGAATTGGTAAAGTTTAACCAAATTTGTTATAAATTTACAACGTGTAGATTTCACAAAACCACAAGCAAGCATTTTTTTACTTGGATTAATGCAAAAACTGCAAGATGTCGTCTGGGAAACAAACAACTTTGAGTGAGTTTTGTGATCAAGCATACAATAATATAAAACATTGTCTTCGTAAGATGATATTATAGTTGTGTGCAATAACACAGACAAGAAAAGTAAAGATAAAGTCCTAAAATTTGTCGATTTAAACATAGATATATTTCACTATAGGTCTATGGTTCACTTGTACGTGTGCCAAACTACCGTTCCTCTGTAAGATACATCGATATTTAATCTGCCGCCTCTTTACCATATAAGGTATGAATTATGTGTATTAAAAATACAAACTCTTTTAGATAAGAAAACTTTACGATTGATGGCCACGTGATCAGTGTATCTAGAGACCCGGAAGAAAATTTCAGCTGCAACGATTGGTTCAAATCAAAAGACGGAGTTATACGAGTATTGCCGAATCAATATAAGCTTACGAAACAGTTTGCGCTGTTAACCCGGGAACAGCAATGTGAGAGAACGTGTTAATATCAACGTCAAGCATAATATAAATTTGGTGCTTTTAACATGATTAATGGAATAGATTTTCTGTCAGAAATCTTTAACCTACAATGTTATTTGAGGACTAACAGGACTTGACGTGAACAACAGGTAAAAATCACTTACATGTTCTTAGTTTAAACTGGTCATGTTTACGGTGACCTTGCTCTCAATTATGACTTAGTTACTATCCGATGGTTCGCCTATGTAAATACATATAAGAACAGGATACCTTTGTTAATGGGTATTTTAATATAATTACATGGTTCTCTATGTATATAACTACTTGTCTGGACGCACACTCCTAGAATGCCCCGCCCCACCCCACGTCACAAAACAAAGCACCAGCTGACCATCGAAAGCAAGCTTGTAATTCGGAATACATCGGCTATTTACTTTCTGAAATGGACCTATGGGTAATATGGGGAGTAAACAGCCCAGTAAAAATGGTAGCGAAAGCGTAATACTTTGACAGGAGTCTGTTTACAATACGCATTGGTAAAAATGTAGACATGTAATAAAAACACGATGAACCGAGAATAATGGCAGAGAGATAGACAGACAGAAGGAGGGAGACTAAAAGAGAGAGGGAGAGAAAAAGAGTGAGGGACAGGGAGAGAGAGAGACTACGCTAACTATAATTACAAATATAATTCTGTTTGTTATAACATATAGTACAGTCTTATATGTCTACGTTAAACACCAAAAATATGATACGAAGTATGATATGTACTAATGTGAATAGGTGATTAATTCTTTTGTACGTTAAATGAGTGCTATTAAGACATCCCGCGGATCATACAATGTCTCTCTCTGTATTGTAGCGCTGATTTGAGCTGACAAAGACTGTTTACATGCATAGACTTCTAAACATGTTTACGTTTTTAGATAAGCCATTACAATAATATGACTGTTTTTCCTCTAATTGATATTAACCATCTGGGAATGTGCACGAGCTACTCAATTAAGGTTTGTTTTAAATACAATATGAAATTGACAGGTCAACTTGTAGGAGTCACTGACTAGTACGCGACCAGCAATCTCTCCTCTCATTGAACTTTGGCTTATCTGTGGTGGTGGTCTAGGTCATGCTAGTTTGAATAACTTTTTAAAATAGAAAACTGAGTTTTAACTCTTAATATACGTTTACTAAATATCTAGCCAATTTAAGGCGCAATGGGGATATCTATTAAATTGAAACGTTGAATATGACATTCTATTCTAAGAGATAATTTTGGAATTGACAGAACCAACTGCCTATTATGAGTTATAATCAGAAAATTACAGCTACTTTTCCGATTTATTGGTAGTCCCAGGCAGTTAAAAACCAAAAGTTAGAACAGTTTAGAAAACAACATGGTAATATATTATATTTATCCACTTGTCAACAATACACAAGTTAGTAGCTATTGCAGATTTATGGCATTTCTTAAAGCAACACACTATAATGTAAAAATCTCTTTGTATACTTTAAATAGAGATCTTATGATATATACACATATCATATCGTGTAAAGCCTCAACGACATAGACACACAGGTACGGCACGAGGCAACACGTGTCTATTACACCATACACGTGTCTATCACACCATGCACGTGTCTATTACAGGGTCACACCATACACGTGTCTATTACAGGGCCACACCATACACGTGGCTATTACACCATATAAGTGTCTATTACACCATACACGTGTCTATCACACCATACACGTGTCTATTACACTATACACGTGTATATTACATCATATACTTGTCTATCACACCATACTAGTGTCTATCACGCCATACACGTGTCTATCACACCATACACGTGTCTATTACACCATACCGTGTCTATTACACCATACACGTGTCTATCACACCATACACGTGTCTATCATACCATACACGTGTCTATCACACCATACACGTGTCTATCACACCATACACGTTTCTATTACATGGTCAAACCACACACGTGTCTATCACACCATACACGTGCCTATTACATCATACACGTGTCTATTACACTATACATGTGTCTATTAAACCATACACGTTTCTATCACACCATACACGTGTCTATTACACCATACACATGTCTATCACACCATACATGTGTCTATTACACCATACACGTGTCTATTACACCATACACGTGTCTACTTTACCATACACGTATCTATCACACCATGCACGTGTCTATTACACCATACACGTGTCTATCACACCATACACGTGTCTATCACACCATACACGTGTCTATTACACCATACACGTGCCTATTACACCATACACGTGTCTTTTACACCATACACGTGTCTGTTATAGGTTCGGATACATGATTGTCTCAGAGGGGCCCAAATTGAGCGACAATCAAAAGTGCTTGTCATGGAAGTGGGGTCTGTGGAATGCTCCCTAAGAACAATTTAAAATAAGGCAGCCGAGTCATTTCCTGTATTCTAAGAAGCTGCTAGAAACCTTGGGTACAAACTGTATTTTCGGCAACACAGATAATCTATAATAATAATTTTCATGGTATGGGTGAAGAGGTCAAGTTACGAGTAGTGTCAGGGGTCTGGAGGCGTGCTTCAATAGGAGAAGCGTTGACATCAGGAAGCCAACAGTGTATTTTCTTGCTTTATAGATGCTTGACAGACCTTCATAGAAAATATGTTTTTACACAAATAGATTCATTTCAATGCGTTTTAATGCAATTAAGGTGTGGGTCCATGCTTACTGTCCATATCTGTATCGCTGGACACATATTATGGTAAAACTACCTCCATGGAAGTTATCTTTTGAAAATCTTCCCCCACCCCACGACTCCGCGTTTTCCCGCTAGATCCGCGCATGTATAATATTATTTCACATCACGCTGACTGGTCATGAAAACCATTATGTTCATAAGCTAAACTGTGTCTAGCTTGCTTCCATGCATTTTCTCGGCAAATTTCCTTATATGAAAATACGAATGTAAGTAAAGTATCAGATTTTTTCGTGATATGAATACAAGCATAACAACCAGTAATGTCAGGTGGTTATGACTTATTTTTTTAAATGTATTATATAGCTGTTGTTAGTATTACAGCATAAACAGCATGAATCAAATCAATATTCCTTGTTTATCTATTCAAAAGTTATGTCCATTCTTTATGTGTTATGTCCTCGAATTTACCGATGATTATCCTTATCTTCCAGATCTGATGGAGGTGTCTGGTAAAGGAGCGACATCACAGGTAACCGACTCGGACAGCGCTAACCTCTTGTGCGACCAATGTTTAGAGTCAGGCCAGGTTGTCATTGCTGCGGGATTCTGTCGGACCTGCCCTAACTATCTCTGTCGGGAATGTATCAGCCAACATAAGAAGGTACGGTCATTGCGACATCATGAAATCCTGGAGGGAGCCGACCTGCCAGAGAGAAGGCCTTGCTCAACTGGTGTGGAGTATTGCAGTCTCCACCAAGAGAGACGGATAGAAATGTTCTGCTCAGATGACAGTACTCTGGGATGTACACTCTGTTTTGTGGTTGGACATAAAACATGCCATAGTGTAGGATTGATTTCAGAATTATCAAAAGATTTTAAATTTTCGGCAGAATTTTGCGATTTGAAGGACACATTGCACAAGCATAGAACACTCACAAAACAGAAACATGAGACAATCAAAAAATGTCGCTCTAGGAACAACGACTGTCATTCAACAACCATTGCTGAGTTTAAACTTTTCCGAAAGGAGATTGATACCCTTTTGGACAGAATGGAAGTAACAGTTTCTGAAGATGCAGCCAGATTTAAACAAGAAAATGAGGCGAAATTAGACAGATTATCAGAAATTATTGCTTCATGTGACAAGGAAATTGAAACGTACATGACAAACATTGAAGAAAAGGAGAAACATAATCAGGATGATGAGCTTTTTATTCTAGTGAAGAAACACTCGGGATCCCTACGTCAAAATTTGAAAAACCTACAAGAGGTATGTGGTAACATAGATATCCATAAATTCCGCTTTGTTGCAGACCACTCGGTCATACAATCGCTAAGTAAAGATACACGAATAAGAATATATAGGGAACCAGCAACAACATGTACACCTGTGTCCCAGATAAACATTAAATCATGCGAGGACAGTGACGATTGTGGTATCAATGGCATCGTACAGATTTCTGAAACAAAACTCATTGTATCTGACTATACAAATCAATGTCTTAAGATTGTTGATGTTGAGACCTACACAATCACAAAAAGGCGAAAACTGACATCAATCCCATGGGATATAACCATGTTGCCTGATTCACGGGTGGCTGTAGCGCTTTATGATGTTAATGAAATTCAGGTTTTTTCCACTGACGGTGACTTGGATCAGTGTGCGTGTATACAGGTAGATGGAAAATGTATGGGACTGCACTGTAACGGGAGTCAACTGTTCGTTTCTTGTGATGAACCTGTGGCAAAGGTCCAGATTCTGTACCTAACGGGCAGGGTTCAGACCACGATACAACATGATGCATCAGGAGCTGCACTGTTTGGTTCTCCGAGATACATCACATACAGTCCTGATAACCACCACATATACGTAAGCGACTGGAAGAAAGACACCGTTACCTGTATCACCAAAGAAGGGGAGGTCCAGTGGACCTACAATGGCCCTGACGTAAAGTGTCCTATGGGCTTGGCGCTTGGTGATAATGAGTGTATGTATATCTGTAGCGAAGACAACCACTCTGTCCACGTGGTATCTGCTGGTGGTGAGAAACTCGCCGTCCTCACTAAGGATCAGACTGGAGTCTGGTATCCCAGGGCCGTGCACTACAGCAGCCTCAGTCAGACACTATACGTGTCCAGTAACTGTAAAAGTCCTGAAGACAAAAACTTTATAAGACGGTTGACTCTGACGTAGTCTAATAATTATCACATGTGCCCAAAGTAATATCTCTAAAGGAAGCTTTATTAAGAATAAAATGCATACCCAGTCCTAAATAGGATGCGATGAAGTATCAAAGCATGTTTTACAATTAATAATAAATAAATATTAAATATATAAAAAACAAAGGATAAACATAATGACACGAATAATGTTAATAGGCATGTGTCTAATATAAACAACACTATACTCTGAACATACACGTACATAGTATAGGGACATATTCTTTATTATTATGTCTAGGAAGCCGTGTATGGCTTGTCGTATTATTATATTGATCGTTCATATATTTTTCATACTAATTTTTTTATAGAAACTAAAACAGGAATGTTAGTCGCAATTTTTGTTATAAAATACATGCATAAAAAGACGGCAGTATTGAAATGGATGCTCCTGCTGGTATGATTGTTGTCATATTGGCGCTGATGATGATTGTGCCGGTGATGATATAGGTTATGATGACGATGATTAATATATAGGGATGTCGATGATGATAACGGTGATCTTGATGGTATGATTCTATTAATATTGCTGCTGATAATGACTGCGCCGGTGATGATATAGGTAATGTTGATGGCGATTAATGTATTGGAATGTTGATGATGATAACGTTGCTACTGTTGGCATGATTCTGGTAATATTCCTGCTGCTGATTATTGTGCTTGTAATGATTTAAATAACGATAATGATGATTAAGATATTGGGGTGTTGAGGTTGAGACGGTTGAGGATGAAGCATAGATACTGATAATGTGAAAGATAGAGAGCAGACGTTGTTGACAATAAGGATAATGAGGTCCTCATCATAACAAATTGTTGATGTTTCAAGTCCATTTAAAAGGACATTTTGTTTTGTCTTCATTACCGTATGCCGGCTGGCCGATTACCAGGGCCTCTTCGCCTATTTTGACTTTTTTTTTTATCTAGTTTGTCTTTTCGTAACGCATGTAGCATATTATTGCAATGATTTTTAAATATTTATCCCGCGCAATGTACTTGTCTTTGTTATATTATCCGTCGTGGGATTATTTTATTATATTTGCATGTATATGAATTGAAATGTTCCAATAAATGTGTGTAACTTTACTATATTTTAATGTTTATGTTAACCCATACCTACATGTATGTTCCAAGCGGATGTTTTAATATAAGTGTTGCAGTATTATTGGTGAAATACCTTCTTTGCTGAATAAATACAATTGAGTAAAATAAACTTTTTGTGTTTAATACATTACAGCCTGACAAATAAAAAGGAGATTCAAATAAAACAACCCCAATCCTTAGAAACAGACATTAAAGCATTTTCATAGTGCACCATTACTAGAAACAGCGAAAATAGATCCCTGCAGCTTTAAACGTGGACATTGAATAACTTCTGTCTCTAAAAGGAAAGTAGCCGATTGGGTTGATTTAAGGGGTTGAATGACATTATAATGTATCTATTATTTTAAATAGTACACAATAATAGTTTGTTCTAACGTAAAGTTTAAGAAATATTTACATTTTTTTAAACTTAAATTGTTTGGAACGGCCTTAAATAGATAATGATTTCTATGTACACAAGCATGACTTCTATTAACTCGTGTATTTTTTTAAGGCGGCGGTGGTTAGTGTAGCAAAGAGAACGTAACAGGCTTGTGGGGCCGTTCTCCTTACTGCGTATGACAAGGGAAGTTCTAAAATTTTAACGCGCTAGCGTTATAGGGCATTGTGTAATATTAGAACAGAGGTTGATATCATTAAATAACCCCTTTAATACACTTAAAACAAGTTGCTGAAGGCAACATTATAATACGAAACAGTTGATAAACCAAAGCTTAACATATTAATTCATTATGTTTTACTAACTTCGGGAACAACCTTGGCATTTATTTATGCATCCGAAAAACACATTAGGGACACTTTCTCCACAGAATTTACTGTAATTTGCTGTATGGAACAGACAATCTACTGTTTCTTGATATAGATATCAGTAAACTAACATAGCCCGTTTTATCCCGTCCAATCAGATCGACGAGAACAGAGGATAGTTTAGTTACACGTCGAATATAAATTTATTTTAAACACATTTATTGACAGTAAATTGTTTCAAGTTATATTAAGTTGTTTCAAGTTCATATTAAATCCCCCTCGACTGCCCATTTCCTGGAAAGTACTAATACTTTTAGTCAGGTACTGACTACATGGAGCAACGTGCAGTATATAGTCTTGACCTGGACCTAACATCGGATGGTCAGAGTGGGGTTTAAATCTTACACCCTCCGATCCGATGTCCAATGTATTGACCACTAGACCACGGACACTCAGAAATTTATTTAAAATTGTATATCTTGTCACCAATTATTTGGCTTAATTTGTGTTACATTATGATTTTCACTGGCGCCATGTTTCTTTAATAACTGAGAAAATCAAATTCCAAAAACAACCCTAGAAGAGGTCCAAAGATCTGAAAATCAGAGGAAGGGACATAACCCATTAGATAATAATTTATAATCAGACGTGGTTAATTCCCTTACTAATTCACTATTATTGAAAGAGATTGCATTTATTAGTTCAAAATGTACAATGAAATCTCATTTTGAATTTTCTTTATTCACAATCCAATCTCAAATAGAAGAATCCTTGTATAAAGACCAAGCTGGTAGCAATTGATCTTTATTTCTAAAACGACTTTGCTGTAGAGATTACCGCTATTTTCTTGCTCTGCTATAGAGACTACATGTACACTTCAAAAATCACTCTGCTACTTTGTCCATTCAGCTTTTCTGACCACTCTGTTATAACAACCACTCTGCTGTTAAGTGTTAATACCATCCTGCATTTTTAACATCTCCGCTATGTTGACCACTCTGATATTACGACCACTTTGCCATTACCACCACTCTGCTACTTTTACAAACCCTGTTACTTTGGCGACTCTGAAATTCTTACTACTCTGCATAGAGACCACTTTACTATCAAGACAGCTCTGGACTTAACAGCACACTGCTTTTAGACAGATCTGTTATTAAGACCATTCTGCTATATCGATCTCTCAGTTTTTTACACCACAAAGCTTTTAACTCCAATCGGCTATTAACACCACCTTGATAGTATGCCCACAATGTTTTTAAATTAATAGACCGTTAATAAACTCTGCAATGCTTACAAAACCACACATTTGGCAAAGTACAATTCACGTGAAAAACATTATTTTAGGTAAATCAATGTTTCCGTCCTAAAATGAAGACAAATGGCGACCATTTTAAATTGTAACATTAACAACTATTTAAACTGCTTTATTTCTCTGGTCGTTTCAACATTAGAAAATAATTAACAAAAAGTCAAAAAATTAGTTTTTTTCACATTAAATATAGTCATCAATACTACTACTACTGCTACTACTACTACTACTACTACTACTACTACTACTACTACTACTACTACTACTACTACTACTACTACTACTACTACTACTACTACTAATAATAATAATAATAATTAATTAATTAATTAATTAATTAATTAATTAAAGGCTAATTAAATTGTTTTGAATTCATAAAAAAGTATGATATTTTAACAGATTGTCTGAACAAAGAGGTAATTCGAAAGTCTGATAAATACCATTACGTATGATCCACAATTTAGTTATATTTATGAAATCATCTTTGTGAAACAAACTTTTTTAACACTAACTCCTACAAGTCCCACCCATACTCTAACCAAAATATCGACCCACACTCTCAGACTCACACCAGACTCACATCCTTGAATCACGTGCAGTCTCACACCTAGACTCAGACCAGATTCACCTCGATTCACACACAGCTTTATAACCAGACTCGCACCGTGAATTACTCACAGTCTCACATCAGACCCACATCCATACTTACAATCTCTCACCTTTGATCGCACAGTCTCACACCCAGGCCCACACCCACACACACAATAAATCACCTTTAATCACACAGTCTCACAGCCATACCCACACCCAGATACACAATCACTCACCTACAATAACACAGTCTCACACCCAGACCCACACCCAGACACACACCCAGACACACAATAAATCACCTTTAATCACACAGTCTCACACCATACCCACACCCAGACTCACAATCTCTCACCTTCAATCACACAGTCTCACATCAGACCCACACCCAGACTCACATTCTCTCACCTTCAATCTCACAGTCACACACCAGACCCACACAGACTCATAATCTCTCACCTTCAAACGCACATTCTCACACCAAACCCACACTCAGACTCACAATCTCTCACCTTTAATCACACATTCTCACATCCAGACCCACACCCAGACTCACAATCTCTCACATTTAATCACACAGTCTCACACCCAGGCCCACATCTAGACTCACAATCTCTCACATTTAATAACACAGTCTCACACCCAGACCCACATCTAGACTCACAATCTCTCACCTTTAATCACACAGTCTCACACCAGACCCACAGCCAAACTCACAATCTCTCACCTCTAACCACACACACCAGAATCACAAAGCAAGACATTTTCTCTAATTTGTAATTAAGATTAATTTTATCAGGGTTTAAACTAAAAACAAGACGCACACTTTAAAATTTACATTCAGACCTTAGTCCAGTTTAACACCCAAACTACCACGTGTATTAACATGCTGTAGGTTTGGGTGTTAAACTGAACTGTTTTGTTACTATTTAACAACCAAACGAGATCTACTTCTATTGCCACAATCTTAATATTTAAATAATAAAGATATGAGTATACAGTGCGACAAGTACCCCTTTTTGCTACAATCTTCATAATAAATTATATAAAATGTATAAACCTGACTTTTCTATATAAGTGCCTAAATGTCTAAACGACTTTTTGTCAGCCAGTTTACAACTCTTGCACGTTTATCTATAACTAAGAGTGTAGGGCTTTATTTTCTTCATAGTGTTTGTCCTGATAATTGAGATGTATACTAAATATAAAAACATGTCTATTTTAAACAAACGTACACTGTGTAGGTCAACTCAAAAGATATATGAAAGTTAGAATGGGCGCCATATACATAATTGAAAAACAATGGAAGCCATGGAATGAATGAATGCATAAAAGAATAATAAGGAAGGCATAAAGAAAGGAAAATGTATAGTTGACAGGATGACTATCCCAATAAAGCAAAAGCGGAAATTATCCGAAAAAAATAATTTCTTGCTATCTGGAAAACATTAAATATTTAAGGAACATTTAACCTACTTAATTATAATTTAAAACGACCTTGGTTTTAACAATACATGATTTATTTTTCATTTTAAAAGCATCCAACCTAAAATAAGTTCAAATGAATGGAAGAAGTAGCTGGATATAAATAGCATAGTTCCTTCCCCTGATTATCTACACCTTCCATTACGGCGTGCAATCGGAACTCCTCGGGCAATTCCGTACTCGTGACTATCATCCTTTGGAGTATCTGGTGCAATGATCGTATAGAATCACGATCGTTTTGCTTAAAATGTAGTTCGCACAAAACATTAACAATTCGTTTGATAGCTGTGTCTTTGCTGCGCTGGGTAAATTTAATTTGGATGATTTAAATTTGAAGCAGCCACAAAGTGAAGTTTCACAAGCATTGTACTGTAGTGAGCTGTCACCAGAGCTGCAATCTTTGTTTTGAAGTCTGTCTCAGAAGTAGAACCATTTAAGGAAATGCGGAGGTGGTCCGACTACCTACATACATCCGAAACTTGATTCGTGAAATATCAGAGGTGTTCCGATTGCCATTACGGCGTGATGTGTGCGCGTTGTGTTGTAAGTTGTCCAGCTACTTGTAATCTTTGTCTCTTTGCAACATTTTCTTTTCAAATTTCTTATAAAAATCTAAGTGTACTAGTTCAACTTAAAAGTAAGTACGTAGAGCTCCCATATTAAATAATTGAAATTCCCCGCCGGTAAAAACTAGCTGAAACTCTTTTAAAGCAATACTATCTCATTATTTTTAAAGGGAATCAAAAATAGAAAAAAAATCGAAAATAGTTATAACATACGCATTGTTACGTTAAATACGCTGATTACATAATTCAAAATCCCAATTATTTGGGAAAAATGATCATTCACACGTTACAAAAATGGAAATTATGGTTAAAGTCTAAATTTCAATCACTACTTAACTAGGGTAACGAACTCTAAATAATTCTAAATAAAAGCTGCAATGTGGGAAATATTACTTGATTTTCTTGATGGTAAGCAACCGTCATCCCTTATAAAATTTATGCTTCAAGAATGTGGGAGATCCTTTCTTAAGTGTTTTTGAATGAAGATTTGTTTAATGGGTTTATTATTTTTACTCTTAAAAACGTTGCAAAAAATATTCTGGCATTAGTGCATCTCGAACTAGGGACACTTGATAACTATGACAGTTGCCCACACAACGCTCTATTTACACAGGGAAATTAAAACATGAAAGTTAATTCACCTTATTATTGTGGTCTTTAGTAGTCAAGGTGGCTCATCCAGGCCGTAAAGCACTCGGTAACCCCATGCGTTTCCTTATATGTTCTATATAGACCGTCATCTTAGCTGATGTAGAAAATGAGTCGTTTTTTGAGCCCGCTCGTGCGTGACGTGATTTCACGCACACAACTGTGTTGATCTAAAAATATTTATATATAGCTTTTTTATTGATGTGTAATTTAAACTTGGTTTTGTTTTATATTTTAAATGTAAGTAAAACGGTAAAACGGCTATTTGTTAATATTCACATGAGCTTTCGTAACCGTTATTAATAGGCACGGCGTGTTATAACTCGTCTATACATAAACCGGATAGGACCGGCTGCAAAAGCAGACGACAGTCAAGGTCCGCCATATTAAATTAAAGTACGTAATTACTTTACGAGCAGACGAAGTTTCTACTGTTTAATGTAGTGGACTCGTCGATAGGTAGTACACTTTTGGAGTTACTTGTACGTAGAGAAGCAGACGAATGTTTGTCTATATTTTAAACCATTTGAATTTTACGATACATATGAATATTGCACTTGTTTTACTTTAGGTATAGGGCGCATACGTGTTACCCGCTGGCACATTTTCTTAATCTTTGTGATTTAAATTGTTAGCATGCGCTTTTTCCGTTATATCTGAATAAACATTATTACGTAAGGCAAGTGGTTTCTTTACCGACGTGTTCATCGCACTTGCTATGGAATAGATAAAAAGTTCACTCAAAATGTAACATGCACATAATTTCCTAGCAGGACGCATTGGAAGAAAATAAATTAGAACTAAGTGTTTTACTCAGTTAGATATTCAGTTTAAAATCTACTTACATTCATTTCCTTAGTTCATTAAGAAACAACACAAAACACTATATCATTGTTCACATAATTGTTCTCCTTTCTTTTCACCTCTGTAGACGTCTGTTATTATAGTGTTAATGTTCGATGTTATTTTCACTTATGTTTTTATTCTTCACATACTGACTTCTGTTCTGTTGGTGTAGTTAGTTCTCCGTTGAATGAACGATACACTTCACTCGGTAAATAAAACACGATGTAGACAAAGAAAACTGAAGATATTAAAAGTGCGGTTTTTAATCTGGTGTTACTTTTCACAAACACCAACTTTACACTTGTTAAATCTATTTCCTGATCATTTGATGATTTCTCTGCACTGCCGATCACAGTAAACTGATGATAACTCTCGGATGATGATTCTTCTTAACTTATTTATAAAATACACTATGATGCACGTTCTACTATGCAATAATGATAAAAATGCAATTATCACACTATGACGATCTGTAGCCACGCCGAGGTTCTGGTGACACTGATCTGTATCTCCCGACTGGGTTGTGATGCCACTGTACTCTCCCGACTGGTTTTTAAGGACGTTGGGCGCCATTGTAAGTGGGGTTTCAATTAAATTTGACAAATATAGGTCGATCAATATATGTTTATTAAAAAGGTTTTATAAAAACCTGTAACAGAATAAATAGTTTACATAAAGAATACAAGAATACATTGTATTAATATGAAAATTGACAATACCATTTCAACAATTCATATTAATTCAACTTATCACTTCATATATATTTCAAATATATTAACAGTATTTCAAATATATAAACCATTTACATAGTACATCATCATTGCTAATAATACAATACAATAAAAAAGGAAAAGGTCTTACCAGTAGTAATGGGGATATCTTGATAACTACCGGTAAAACGGGTATGAGATACTTATAAAATTCGTTTCTTTAGTAATCCAATACTATATGCATACTCTGTAAAAGTATAGCCTAAAATGAATATATTCAAATCAGGACTCCAGTATTTAAACTACAACTACTACAAACACACAGTACATTTATGGATTTCACTCACCCTTGTAACAACATTCTCATATACTCAACCATACCAAGCCATATATTATGTAACGTATTGATCACGGTGCTCACGGGTGCACAGTGTTATCCTGAGCAGGTAAATATACATGTACAGGTAACATGCTTAAGTATATTTAAAACACCTGATTACATTAAATGTCATTGCGTCGCCTTTTGATGCTTCGCATCAGTGCTTTTTCGTGTTGGGTGTATTGAATAGAAAACATGGGAAATCATGTGATAAATGTATATTTGTATCAAATAAATCAGATTACTTGGATAATTTAGCACAAATACTATGGACGTCTGCAATGCAGATATGTACGCGAATGTTAGCAATATCATCGCATGATTTAAATGTACACACAGATTAAAAAAACTAATTAAATACTTTACATCGTACGGTTGATTTTAATCAAATGTTCACTCTTATTATCTCAAACCGAGAGACAGTTTCGAACTTCCGCTACCCGGGTAAACAAAAAGTTATTTAATGATATGTTCGAATCGCTATCTAGTATGGTTATCCTTATGCCGTGCTCATTTTTTGCATGACCACCTTTGAGTGAGTTTTGTGATCAAATATAATATAAAACATTGTCTTCGTAAGATATTACAATTGTATGCAATAACACAGAAAAGGCTCGTAAAGATCAAGTCCTAACATTTGTTCGATTTAAACATAGACCTATTTCACTATAGGTATATTGTTCACTTGTACGTGTAGCAAACTTCCTTTCCTCTGTTAGATACTACGATATTTGATCTGCCGCCTCTTTACCATATAAGGTATGAATTATGTGTATTCTAAACATACAAACTCGTTTAAGTAAGAAAATTTTGCAGTTAATGGTCACGTGATGAATGTATCTGGAGACGCGGAACAAAGATTTCGGCTGCAACGATTGGTTCAAATCAGACGACGAAATTATTCTGTTTGCGCAGTTAGCCCGTGAACAGCAATGCGAGACAACGTGTTAATATCAACGTCAAGCATAACATAAATTTGGCGCTTTTAACATAATTAATGCAATAGGATTACCTTTTTGTCAGAATTCTTAAACCTACGATGTTATTTAAGGACTAACAGGACTTGTCGTGCACAACAGGTAAGACACTTACATCCTCATAATTTAAACTGGTCATGTTTACGGTAACCATTTACTCAATAATGACTGATATTTAAGATGCTTTCCGACGGTTCGCCTATATAAATACATATAAGAAAAGTATACCTGTGTCAATGGGTATTTTGGTATAATTACATGGTCCTCTATGTATATAACTACTTAAATTGACTTGACGTGCAAGCCTAGATTGCTCCTCCCCAACCCACACGGAATACATCGGCTATTTACTTTCTAAAATAGACCTAGGGGTAATATGGGGAGTAAGTAGCACCGTCAAAATGGTAGCCAAATCCAAATACCTTGTCACAAGGCTGCTTACAATATGCAATGGTAGAAATGTTGAAATATAATGACAAGAAACAATGAACCCGAGAATAATGACAGAGAAGGAGAAAAGAGGGAGACTGGGAGAGAGAAAGAGAGAGACAGAGGAAGAAAGGGGGACTACACTAACTATAATAACAAATATATGTCTGTTTGTTATTATGTTATTACATATAGAAAAATAGTATATGTCTACGTTAAACACTAATAATATGATACGAAGTATGACATGTACTCATGTGAATATTTTTTCTGTACGTTAAGTGAGTGCTGTTTTAGACATCCCGCGGATCATACAATACCGATCCTGGTTGTGTAGCCTTGATTTGAGCTGACAAATAGCGCTTACATTAATATATTTTTAAATATGTTTTACTTTTTTTAAAGTTGCAGTGCCGACCAGTACAATACCGTACTATATACAAACAAACACTAAGCTTAAAACGAATAATAAATATGTAAGGAAATTAAGTATATAGCAATTCGATTATGTGTGTGTAACTTTCCCACTTACACACGATATTTGATTGTATTTTCAGAGACAAAATAGTTCTACTTTCACTATGCACGCCGTCATTCGTTGAATACCGTTGATCCTCACGGTAGCTTATGTAAAATGCCCGTAGGTTAATATAAACAATTGCAAATGTAGCATGGTTCCCAGCTCCTACCTGTGACAGAATCTTTCGTACCAAACAATATCGCGCGAATTAAAATGGGTAACATACACAGACACACACCGTTTTGTTTAAGTACTAAGGTAGGGACTACACGTGTCATTGAACTAGACCAGCATTACTTACGCAAAGAAAAATGTGCAGCACATGTCAATCGGAATAATGGTTTTCTAAACATAAAATACAAAATGCATTTGGAGAACCAGTAACATTTATGTATCAATTTTTATAACTATTAATTTTGGTTTTTGTTACTTTGTCTATCTTATATTCAGAAAATAATTTTCGATAATTTCGATAACTTATTCGCATATTACATGCAGTAAAATGTACTGTTGACTTAGCAATCATCTGGTAACCAATGTGAAAATCAAGTACAGGGGCGGATCCAGGATTATTTAGAGGGTCCTAATTGAGAGAGCACTAGAGGTGCTAACCGTGTTAGATGGGTCTGGAAGGCATGCTCTCATACAAAACTTTTGAAATGTAGCAGCTACATAGAATCCTTGCATTTTAGAGGCTGTTAAAACGTTTTCTATTAGTCGATACTGTTTATATTCTCCTCGTCAAAGATAATCTATGATCATAGTATTTCATGGGATAAGGGTAGACGTCAAATTGAGAGCTATAGGTAGAGGGTCTGCTTTTACTGGAAGAGTTTACTTGTGCAGTGTGGCGGTCGTAAAAAATCTCCCCGTGCATGTAATCTATGTTGTCATTTAATTCATCCTATAAGGATTGTTACGTGTATTTCCTTTGATGGACATTGAACTTTGGTTCTTCAATTCCATCTTCACATGAACAGGATGCTTCAGTCATTTATTCGTCTCTGGTCATGTTTGTTCATGATTCAGAAAGTTAATTTTATTTGTGGTCAACCATGTTTGTGTTGTTTTTCAAATCGAAATAATACCATATTCCTTTTCTGAACACTGTGTGGACATTATTTTTCGATGACGTCACTACTTTCGTCATAACGTATAGAAAATATCCGCGCATGGACATTTTGTTTTCGAATAGATCGTTTTTTCTTTTCGTTGCTTGCATTTGAGAAACTCGTCAGGAAGTGCGAGGTAAGAGCTCTGTAAAACCGGTTTAAGCACCCCAGTCGGTTCATATTGCCGACTGACCGTTCCAAGGCGGTAACTGTCGGGTTTGCTTTTTTCCTTAAAGGACTCATCACAAATTTGTTCTTACTTTTCGCTTGGCTTGCATGTGAAATACCTTTGTTCTGTGCCTTTTCGGAGTTTGGTATATGTTGCAATACTCATAGGACTTTGTCATATATTCTTATTATTGATATCTAGAAGACAAATTGTGTCACTTCCTGCAATTCAGATGTACCAGCGCTTTTTTACAGTTTAATTTCAGTTTTATTTTATGCACAAATACGTGCATGCTCGTCTTATCTGTAGATGTTATTTTTTTATACATATCCATTCTAAAATGCATAAGCTTAAACCTGTCTATAAAGTGTTTTTGCTGTAGTTTACATGCAATTCTAATTATTTCAGTCGCTTCTCTCAGGTCTGCCGATTGCCGTTGTAGAGTTTAATATAAGTCGGGTTCATCAGGACGCAGAAAAGTCAGCCTGACTAAAGAGACATATTTACAAATTACAGTGAAAATATAACATTAGTAGTAACCATCATCGTGTATATAAAACGTATGAATGCCCTTGTTGTGTGAATGAGTTTTGCTCGACTATTATCGAAAATCCTCTGCATTATATCTAAAAAATCACTACAAGTAATGCATAATGGTCAGTGCAGTACATTATTCTATTCTTTATAGTGCATAGCAATAAGTACTAGGACAATGTTGAACACTTTATCCTTACTTAGTTTCTTTCAACATTTAAATACATTAATAAAGAAGTTTATTGTACTGAAAATATTGCGGCTCCACACTAACACTCATCTGACAGTAGATTATTTAACATTTAATTAGAAATTAACAAAATGATAGTTAAGTTCATTTTAAAGTTGGTATCCAACAGTTTGTCTATATTATAAACACGTACCAATATCTATCAATTGTTTGGGGAATTTGTTCATACTGTTTGCATAAATCCATACTTTAGTCGTTATAAAGAAGATTTTGACACTAACCTTATTGTTAGACTGTAATTATCACAAAAAGGTACTCTAAATATTCAGTCTCTCCAACTCTTAAAACTGTGATAGTGAACTCTGCTAAAAATAGGTAGATTACCAAAAAACTTTCCGACTATCAAATACATTGTTGGCAGATAAGAAGCAGTTTGTTGATACCTGTTTGTATCTCATGCAGATTATTGTTGTCTATTTAAATTAAAAAGTTGTTGTCCTTTTTTTTAATAGTTTCCACAATTTTAATTCCATATTAATGAAACAAACAATACATGTTTGCTTATTGGTTGGTTTTATTGTCCCACCAACAGTATTTTAGTTATCTGCAGGGTGTGCTCTTGAAGCAGATATAGTGCTGCCTTTACTGTTTATAGCATGCTGTGATCACCTGGCATGATACCACACCCAGTCACATTATCCTGACACTGGACCAACCAGTCATGTAACCATGGCTTGCTGTTAGTTGAGAACAGTAGTCAAAGCCATGAGAATAGTCAATTTGCACTCGATGACCCCGTGCGGTTTTCCTTCTATATTCTATATGAATCCGCCATCTTGGATGAGGTAAAAATGAGGCAATTTTTCTAAATCGCTCGGGCGAGAGACCAGAGCAGGAGGTACAGCACACGATGTTGTTTGATTTTATTCTGCCTGTTTTATTTTTGTTCATATTTTAATGGTAAAGAGTATCTGATCTAAATTAGCTGACTTTTGTCTACATAGATACATTTAAACCAACCGTTTTGTTGCATGTAATTAAACAAATTTATTGCGCAATCATGGATTCCCATTGAATATAAAAAATAACTATGAAATAATACGAATGCTTGTAAAACTCATTGCCGGCTAAGTCACTGAAGTATTTGCCTTATATTTATGTATATATTTAAATGATAAATGTATCCTATCAAAATTAGCTCACTTTTGTCTATATACACTTAAACAGATTGATTTTTTGTTTGCATAACTGTATAATTGATATCAATGTTTATTAACAGAGATTGGGGGTACACGAATTTGGAAAATGAGCGCTTATGACAAGTGATCATTAGCTATGCTGTTCATGTAGGTCTATTGTCTCTATGTAACTTGTGTTGTGTAATGTGTGTATGCATCTATACACGTGGGTAAACTATATTGATACACATAACAGGAAACTTTTACAGTATATACTTTATTTACAAATGTACAAGTTATCACATACAAATCCGTATACACTAATGCATAAATACATACATATTATTATTATAAGTATAATCATGTGCATAGAGTGTAAGGTATAATTCACATTCCATACGGTAAGGTATGGTAGTCCTCTTTAATCACCCGCTTATCAAACACAATTTTATAGTCTTTAGTTTCTGTTTTCATAAAGATACAGCAGTGTTCAGAATTCCTAACAATCTTGTTTGTATCTACGAGGGTTAACGGCTTAATTTTATTTTTACAAGTCACCATTTTTTTGTACATTATCAAAATTTAAGTCTAGACAATTCTTAAAGATTAATGTTATATCGCGCACTTTACAAATGCACGTTCGGCCCTCTTCGTCAGGGAAAGCTAATTTGAAGGCATAATTTTTGGGTCCTCCGGTTACAAATTGAATGAATGAGTTCTTCGGGGTCTCATCCGTCAGATCTCCAAGGTAGTCAACCAAAGGCGGTTCCCATTGACCGGTTGTTGTAGTAAACACCACGGAATCTGTGTCACAGTATAAAACTCTTTCACCCAATGGTTGAAAGTAGCTGTACAGTTTGAGCCGTGCCTGTGCAGTCGTGTAAGCCGCAATAACTGTGTTAGTGCGACAAGATGCTTCCACGAAATCAGTGTTATAAACCAAGTCTATTTGTACACGGTTGTCGTTAATGAAGCGAACATTTTTCACTTCTTGTTGATCACTGGTCATCATGTCTGTAAAGATAGCTGGGTCATCCGTTACCGTTGTCTGTGTCAAGTTACTTCGCTGACCTAACTTTCCCCAGAAGGAATTGAGCATAAGCTTGGCAAGAAATCTCAAACCTGGATTTTTCTCGATTCTTTTATAATCCGACATAATGCCTCCTTATTGTGATACTGTTGAACGTATTGTTGTTTTGTTGGCTCGTCTACACACCATTTTGGCCATCCACTAGCTTCCTGTTTTTCTTTTAAAAACGTGTTCACGTATTCTGTAAATAGTCCACCAGGTTTTGTTTCAGAATTATACTGAGACAGTTCGTTGAAATGCCAGACTTCATAAACATGCTCACGCTTGTGTTTTGATCGGTTGATAAGTTGATTGCATTGATGACATCTGTAGTAAATATAACAGGCAGATTTGCCATTTTCAGTTTTCTTGAGATGAAGGTCAAAACATTCTCCGTTGATGAATTTACAATTACACATAAAACAATGTTTCCAGTCCTCTTTCGTATTAGTGTGTAATTTTCTGCAGAAATGACAAGGATTGTTGTAGGAATGCCTTTCCTTATGATCGTAGCCTTTCTTGCACTCCGTACAAAAGTAGTTTCTGGAGAGAAAGCCAGTCTTTGTGGTAATGACATCAAAGTGACTATCATGAAGGTACAAAAAGATCGGGATACCTCCTTCCGGACCTTCAAACACAATGTGGTTGAAATACTCTTTTGACAATACAAACAATTGGTACTTCGGTAACGCAGCTTGAAATTTCTTTACTTCTTCGATGCCACATCTTTGCAAGGGAACACCAGCGCTGCGATGTAATTGTTCAGCTAATACTTTCTGAAGCGCCAATCCTCTGCGTATATTGTCCCACTGGGGTTTTTTTTCAGACGCGCGATGGCTGTCACTATGGCCCTTGCACAACATAATTGATCATTGTTTTTGATCTGTATAATGCTTTTCTTGCTTTCTAGCATTTTGCTTATGTCGACAATTGGTTTCATTTTATAACCTCGTCCTGAGGGCATATGAACATGGATAAGTTCTATACCAAATGTTTCATCTATTACAAACTGCTCAGAGGACTGTAATACTCGTTGTATTTCTGATAAGAGTCTGTCCACAGAAAGAAGTGACATCGGTATAAATGGTAGCACAATGGGATAATCCAATTCAGGGTTGTCCATGGATATTCTCACTAAGTCATTGGGAGGTATATCCTGTGTCATGTCATCAATAATTGACTGGAACAGAGCTCTGAGGTATTTCAGAATGTTTGGCAAATCAGATATGTCAACATCCTGAACAGAGATTTTGAAGTATGATGCCGTTGTTTTGAACTTTTCAATTTTCCGTTCATTGACTTTTTCAATGCGATAAGCTTTCGATGATTCAACCTCCAACTTCTGTCGTTTTTTTGCTCCACCACCTTGTTGATCTAATGTGTGTTTTTCACGGGGCAAGTCATGTTGATTTTGCATGTGTTTATCCAACACATCCTCTCTCGTGAACACTTTCAAACAGTCTGGACAATGATGACTATTTTTATCGGCATGTTTTCTCATATGCCGGTATAGATTGTCTTTTCGATTGAACGTTTTCTTACAGCTGGGAAAGGTAAACGTTTTCCAGTGGTTCATAATCCGGCGGTGCTGCAATAATTGGCTCAGCTTAGGGAATTGAGCACCACATTCTTCACACTTGTAGGACATGTTTATTGCTTTAGTTCTGGAAAGAGAATGGAATGAATGAGTTGAATTAGTCTCGAGTGTATGCGGTTTCATAATGAGGAAAATAGCATAATATCGTATGTTGAGTTAAATGCAGAATAAAATGTTTTAAAAAAAATACACACTCTAAAATCTATAAACTATGAATATATTTATGTTTATTTCATATAGTTCTGTAATCAGGCTAAACCAAGAAAAAGGCAAAAAGTAACTCAGGCTATACTAAAAGGTAAGGCGACACTAAGGAGTAAGGCGAGATTAAGCATTTGTGTTTGTTGAAAACAGTTTTCACATCCGATACCAACGATAGTCTGTCTGCAAATAAAGTAAAATCATTCTTACATTTGCTTTTATACTAGTATGCGCATGCGTATAAAGAAACTTCTGATTGGTTTAAAGTTTGAATAAATGAGCAAGATTTAACATTTATCGTCATTCTATTGCCGACCACCAGAGAGTCAACATAAATCAGTGTCCAGAATGTCACCAGACATTTTCGAGGAGAGATAATATGTTGAGGCATAAAAGAAACGGGCATAATGAAATCAGTGATGCGTATCCTCAAAGCAGTGAAGCGTATCCTCCTCCTCCTCCTCAGGAAGCGGTGCCTCCGCCTCCGCCTCCTTAGGGAAGGCCTCCTCCTCCTCAGGAAGCGGTGCCTCCTACTCCTCCTCCTCAGGGAGGGCCTCCTCCTCCTCCTCCTCCTCAGGGAGGGCCTCCTCCTCCTCCACAGGGATCGCCACCACCGCAAGAAGGCAGAGAAAGAAATATGGTGTATCTTCACCCATTTACCATGATGGTTTCTGGTCCCACTGCGTGCGGAAAAACGACATTTGTCAAGACGTTGCTGCATGATCACATATCCAAGATTGCCCCAGCTGTACAGAGAATAGTATGGTTGTATAGAAGATGGCAGCCTCTGTACACAGACATTAGACGATATGTGGTGCCAAGCGTAGAGTTTATCCAAGGCATTCCGTCGGACTTGGATGATGATGGTTACTTCGATCCTCGAATAAACAACTTATTGGTACTCGATGACATATTTTCTACAGCGGGAAAAGACCAAAGAATAACTGACCTGTTCACCGAAGGATCTCACCATCGTTCCTTATCGGTAATATCGATAAACCAGAACCTGTTTGGAAGCAAGGACCCAACACAGAGACGAAACTGTCATTATTTGGTCCTTTTTAATAATCCTGTGGATAAGCAATCTGCTGTGACATTGGGAAGGCAAATGTATCCCGGCAAAAGTGACTTTTTCATGAAATATTTTTAAAAGGCTACAAAACAACCATATGGATATCTGGTGGTTGACTTAAAACCATTTACGCTGGAAACGGAACGACTAAAATGCTCTAGTGTGAAAATATCAACCAATCAAAATGCTGTGCCGGAGACAGAAAATATAAAAATAACACCAGAAACGACTTTTCATTATTCTTCAGCTGACGATCGTGGAGCGTAACATGTCTGAAAAGATGAACTCGTGCGATGACTGCGGTCTGTTGTTCGACACTCCGCATGACGTCCAAAGACACATAAAACGCGGTTGGTGCATGGAGAATAAAGAAGAGCCTCCAAGTAAAAAACAGAAAATGGAGGAGGAAGACTCGGACGATGAAAATATTGACGATAACGAAGGTTACCTCCATTTATGGAAACGAGCAAAAGATTCAAACACGGAGAGATATGACAAACTGTACGAGAAATTCAGAGACGACGGGGAAGAGAATAATGCTGCTCAGGAATTGGCTGAAGAACGTATACAGCCATATGAAGAAAAGGATTTTTTCGACAAATATATGACTTTAATAGCCGATTATTTGTTGCCGCTGAGGACCAATGCGCTTCATCATAAAATTATGACGAAAATAGAAAAAATGGTTTCTAAAGGTTTAGATACAACTTCTGTCGTGAAGAAAGTGCTGCGAAGTTCAAGGAGTTCGTTTCAAAACTTGTTTGATACCGATCTTTCCGATGATGAGGACGAAAGTGAAGACGAAAATGGGGAGGAGGAGGAGGAGGAGTGAGAGACTATATAAATGAACTTTAATTTATTATAGATCATTTGTGTGCTAACCACCAAACAGTGCAGACATGCTCCTTGGGAAGAATATTTAGAAAAAATATATTAAGATCCTAGTCACCCAGCTAGTTTTTCCGGACCACAGAAATTGTTAAAAATAGTGCAGGATGAAGGCAAATTCAAAATCGGAATGAATAACATCAGAAGGTTTCTCCACAAACAGAAAAGTTACAGTCTTCATAAACCCGTGCGACGACGATTTGAAAGAAATCATTATGTGACCAGCGGCAAAGATGATCTGTGGATTGTGATTTAATCGATATGGTGAAATTTGCTGAATGGAATAAAGGATATAAATATATTTTACTGGTGATAGATGTGTTCTCTAAATACGTTTGGCTACGCCCCCTCAAAAACAAAACTAGAGACAGTGTGAAAGAGGCGTTCCAAGACATTTTACACACCTCCAACCGGACACCCGTCCGCCTTATATCAGACAAAGGACAGGAATTCACTGCAAGTGTAGTGCAGCGACTGATGAAAAGTAAAGACATTCTGTACTATCCCACTCAGAATGAAACAAAAGCTTCAGTGTCAGAACGGGCCATCAGAACCATCAAGACGAGGTTATATCGTTATTTTACCTACACGGAGGATTATACTTACCTCCCAATACTACAAGATGTAGCGGACAGTTACAACCGGACCTACCATAGGACTATCGGAACAACACCCGCCGAAGTGAAAGACTCAAATTCGGAGGAAGTGCGACTTTCCACTTACTTCGTTCGAAAACGAGAGGATGATAAACGTTCCAAGTACAGGGGTTTTAAGTTTAACATTGGGGATCATGTGCGAATATCGCATCTGAAAACAGTTTTCACCCGTGCCTACGATGCAACTTATACCGGTGAACTGTTCAAAATTTCTAAACGTTACTATCGCGGTACTATTCCCGTTTACAGACTTAAAGATATGATGAACGATGATATCAAAGGCACATTCTATCAGAGCGAACTACAGAAAGTCGACATAGACACTGACCAGCTGTGGAAAGTGGATAAGGTATTAAAGACCCGTGGACAGGGACGAAATAAACAATATTTCGTAAAGTGGACACATTATCCTAAAAAGTTTAACAGTTGGGTGAAAGCTAGCGATATTAAATAACGAGAATACTGTTCCTATGTGTTGTAGAATTGTATAGTGTGTTGTAAATAAGAAGTATATCAATGTAAAAATAAACGATTAACTGGAGTATTGAGTTTTATTTTCTTCTCTATACCCACATTTAGAGATGGCAGTAGAAGCAAGCAATTAGGTTGGCACCCTTTGGTATACATGGCTGGCTTGTATACACTATCTTAATGATTATAGCGGACATTTTGGACCAGGTCCTCTCATAAGACGGAGAAATTCCTAACCTAACTTGCCTCTAATGCTACGTGGTGACAGAGAGCGGTTCCCAATACTGCACATAAACACCACCATAAAGCAGTATTGAGTCGGTCTAACGACACCTCCATACTCCCTGTAATCTCGCCTTTTTACCCCCAATAAACCCCAAAATAGGTACATTTTTTTCCAACGCACTTATCTTAAGCGACATGGAATCTACCTTGAGTGTATCCTATCAATTATGAAATATATCGGAAAATACAGGTCTTTTATAGTACCGCGCCTTACCATAATTAACGTAGGTAGATTTAATCGCATTATGCAAGTGATAATACCAACGCATCTATGCTATAAATAAACCTATTAATACCCGCACACCCCTATTTGAATGGATCCATCCAATATTAAAACAACGACCGTTTAGTCTTTATCTGACTGTCGGTGAGAGCAGACGCGTTTTTTTCCGCTCTGCTTACACGGGCTGATATGGACAAAGGTAAAGAATTCGTCTGCTACTGTACGTAAAAGTAACTACAAAAGTGTACTACCTATCGACGGGTCCACTAGATTAAACAGTAAAAAACTTTGTCTGCTCTTAAAGTGTTAACGCTTAAATGGCGGACATTAACGGTCGTCTGCTGCTGCAGCCGGTCCTATCCGGTTACATTCGGTAGAGGCGGGTCGTCACATGCCGTGCCTACTAATAAGGATTTCGAGCACTTAGTTTGAATTTTTAGAAATAGCATACCCATTGTTCGCCTCGATATAAGCAATATAATATAATAAGAATATACATAGTTTAAGACCGAATTAATAAACAACAACAACGGAATACTGTAGAAAACATATTTCAACGTAAACATCCACTCATTATACGAAGCCATTGTCGTCTGCTTGAAATCACGTTACACACGAGCGGGCTTAAAAAGTGCCTCGTTTTTTTATCTTATCCAAGATGACGGTGTATAAAGAATATAGAAGGAAAACCGCACGGGGTCATCGAGTGCAAATTGACTATCCTCATGGCTTTGACTACTGAGAACGTTGGTAATGGTCTTTTAAAACAAATCAGGGCATTTTCATTATTAATGAATAAAGTTCAAAATAATGCATGGGGCAGTATTGGTCTCCGGTTTCATACATTCCTGTCTTCTTGATGTTCGCTATGTAGTCGATGCTTTGATGAGTCTTGTCAGCTTCATTGTAAGCCTTTATGTATTGCCTCCCCTTGGCATCATTTTAACATTGAATCTTTCCTCATGGTCTGCAACCCTGCTTCTCCTCTCCACCCAAACTGTGTAATCATGTCAAATAACATTGCTTTGTCATGGTCCAGTTGTTATTTCACTGAAAACACTGGAGTCATAAAACACTGGAGGTATAAAACATTACATCAAGTGTTTTGTTTATAACTTTCCTAATGTTCAGTTATTATACAGATTTAAATTTAGTGTGTATATAGATTTATATTCAGTTTGTATAAATCTTTTGCTTGTATAGTTTTTATATACATGGTAAAACTAATTCAAGTAACTTACATTGTAGCATGTAAATAATTTTTCATAACATGCGAAAATGTATAATCTTTATACAAGAAAATGGTTGTCATAATAGTAGATGCATTTTACATGAAATCAGAAAGAGCATGGCTTACGTGGCTACCTTTTTCTGTCAGTTTACAATGTTGGCAATGTTGTTTTTGTGTGCTTTTTTAATCATGGAATTTTGGATTTAGATAACAAGAATGGATGGAGCAATATTTCTTTTCAAGTTTCATAATTATATTGTAATTCTTAATAGTTCACAAGAATTATAAGTAATCAAAGCAAATTATTTTTACCATATTAATTAATTTCATAAAATGTTTTAAAAGTGAATTTCATTATTGAGGGATTTGCCGACATTTCTATGATTATAGCACGGGGCACTTAAGAGGTGCCCAGGGACTGAACCCGGTCGGTCAATTATACTGATACCGATGTGTCAGGCGTAATGTTGTCCCCTTAGCCCCGAGCGTTAGAAGGGAAGCCACTACTATCAACTTTAAAGTCTTTGGTTTGAACCGGCTTGGGTTTGAACCCACAACCTCCCGATCTGCAAGCTGATGCTCTACCACTTAAGCTATATATATAGCTCACGTTTGTAGACAAGACCATCAAACACGTGATTAAATATACGCCAGTCTCCCCTTGCTCTCCTTGTTGTGCACAACGCCCCAATAAAATGCATTTACGACAAATGTTTCTACATTGTTGACACACCGACGACCTGAAGTTGTAAAAAATTACTTCAATTTGTTTACTATTTGCGTGCAATTCATTGAACATATACTTCCGGAATGTGACGAAGAAAAGCGATAAACACGATTGGTGGAATCTGCTTCGCGAAAGTGAGTAGGGGAAGTAATAGGGGCAGCTTTTCTATTGCAGTAAACTAGTCCCAACTTAAGCTGTGATACATCGTTTGTTTTGTATGGCAGAATGCTTCTTTGTTTATAGAGGTAAAATATCGATTAAGTAAGAATAAGTATTTTATTCGTGGAGACATTGTAGCACGTTATATTATATGCTGTTAGCAAGTGTAAAGGTAACATTTTTAAAGACGTGAACATTTACATGTCACAAAATAAACATTAAGTATTAAAATTAAGTTTTCATATTCGTCAATAGTCTAAATATAGACGAACACTTATCAAATCTAGACAGTAGAAATCATGAAATAAATGGCTCTAACTGTTTATTCTGATTGCCTGGGAAACCTGAAGTAGATGAGATGTCAACAAACCAGTTGTTATAAACTGTCAGCCAAATAAGCTGATTGGGACGAGTGCCAACCACACTGGACTACTTGGATAAGGGAAAATAAAATAAATATTATTGGTATTTAAACACACTGTTTAAAAGTAGTGATCCTCCTATTTAAAAAAAATGTTATTTCAAAATTCTGTTTTTCTTAAAATGCCTTTTGCTGTCATTGTTTTTATATAATAAATACAGATAAAAGGTGTCTGTCTAGATGTAAGATGGTGTATTAATGCTAAATTGCAATATAAAAGAATTATAAATGATAAACATTTTTACAAAAAAAATATGCTCTTTTTTGTGTTTTCTGGTAAATTGTTACATGCGCTGTTTCTTTTTTTCTTGCTTTTTTGAAACATGTTATACCATGTGTATGATGTGTGCTCAATTTTAGGACATGAATTATTACAAACAAGAATGTTGTTTATTAAAATATCCACACCACAGCATCTCAATAAATCATACTGATAAGATAATGAATAGCACATTATGCAACACATTTATCTTTGAAACTGTTACACCCCCCCCCCCCCCCCCCCCTCCTTAATCATTGATACTCGCCCTGAATATCATCTCCCCTACATCACCGTACCATATCACCACACAAACAGGATACGGCAGTAGGTAATGGTACCAAATGTAGGTGTGGAAAAAAGTAAGCCTGTACGTGAAGTAAAACCACAGACCTCCCCAATACTAGCAGGTCGCTGTACCAATTAATTAAAAAGGCCATATGAATGAACTACTTATTTGGACTTATTTACCCTCGGTGTTAATTACAAATTTGGCGAGCATTAGTTACAAGTTGATTAAAAGTTAAATATCACAGAGGGATACTAATGGCATGAGGATTGCTCTTAGCAATGGTGTTTAAAATTCTTAAATAAACTTAAAAATCATGATGTTATTATTAAAAATGATGGTTAGCTTAGAGCAAATTAAGTTTGATAAGGAGGTTTGGTGATGATCTGTTTAATGATACTGAGCATGAGGTATGATATTAAACTTTAAAAAAAAATCATGGATGCTTCAATATTTTATAGTTGTAAATATGTTCATCACATTATTTATAGTCAACATTTACCGTATGTGTAGGGTGTACAGTTACAAAGTACATGATTTTTTTTCTACCGAACCACCTGTTTCTTAACAATAAATAATGTTTAATATCGCTTGTTGGGTAGTTTTAATAAACAAAAATCCATATTATCCTGCACCTCATTGGGAATGTTAAACAAAATTGTTAAAATAATAAAACACAACTATTCCGACTCTTCACCACGGCTATCCTTTTATGGCCTTATTAAAAAATATAAATCTAAAAATAATTATATACATTATTTTCATGTCCCATAGAAGTGCCAGACGGCGATATATAAGTGGGTGCAGGGGATGGTTAAAATGGAGCATACTCCTCACTGGATAACTCTAACCTCCCGCCGTCCCCCTCTCGGGCCCCTTATTTTTGTCAGGGTATAGGTTAGACGCCACTAAATAAGTTTTTTTTCTATATTGTATAGTGAATCGCGAAAAGATGGAAACAAATTGCACCATGACCAAGTTATGATGGACACCCATAACCATATATAGGTGAAACGAGCTAATTATTGTCTATCAGAAAGACCCAGAAAAAAGGCAACTTTTGCAACTTGTAAGAAGGTTCAGCTTCATAGCCTGCGCATACCGCCAAATTGCCAGTCGGTAACCGCCAAATTTCAATGAAATATGTACTTCCTGTAAAAGTGGATCAGTCCATTTTTGTGCATGAGGGTAAAATACTTTTGTTTTCTTCCAATTCTACATAGTTTCAGCTTCCTTTTGATACTAAAAGGTTCAGATTACCTTCAAAATAGGAAATGTAATGCCAAAACATAGCAACAGATCGTTACTAAAGAGAAAAAGTCCATGTCACGCATTCTACTTCCGGTCGGTATATAGTGTAACCACCCCTATATGCAGTAACCCCGTACAGCCTCTTTGCAGTAAATATTTTGTAAAAAAAATAAATTAATAAATAAAACATAATTAAGAGTGAATATAATTATGTAAAATAGGTTTAAATAGCATATACAACATTAAAAGATTACCTAGAGGATAACATATATCAAGATATATTTAAAAAAGTATGATTTAATTTTGACAAATCAGGCGCTAGCTTCATCTTTTATAGTTCTTTCTTTTTCCGCCATGGTCATAAGTTGTACCATGCCACGAGATGGCGACGATTTTTAACTGTGATTTGGCAGCACGGGTGACCCTAACAGTGTAATTGGGGGGGGGGGGGGGCTAGAGTGTCATGTGTTGGATTTCGACAACCGACTGCCTTTGTACAGTTGGTTGATTCCTAAATGCTGGTAGACATGGTTGTTTCGAAGGCAACATGTCTTCGTACACTATGAATGAACTACCAGTGACAGTGCTTCTTTTATACCAAGATAAATAGAGCTATATGTCCCGTCCTGCATAATACTCCAAAACTCACCACATCTGTTTCAAGTAACTACAGTCTTCAGAAGAATGAACTTGATACATTGCATTCATCAAGCAAACACATTTACTGTCAGTTAACAATGTACATGTACAAACACTTTAATCACCTTCTGATAGTAAATAAATTCAGTACTTTGATTTTATTTATTTACATATGCTTGTCTTAATTGCATTCAAAGTGCAGCTACATATGCCTGCAACTTTTAATATAGTGAGAGGTACACATTATTGATTAATGAAATAAAGAAAGGAATCTTAGGCCCTAAAACTAGCTACGCTAACTTTTAAGACTTAATGTTTACACTATTTAATAGTTTACTTTTTAGAACCTTTAATTATACCACATCTACTTCAGCATTCATGTTCTAGAAATCTAGTGTGACCAAGTAGGTTTGTTTTCTGAATCACAGCCACCATTTTGTAAGTTTTGAATTAGCGTACAAGATGGTTACAATTGGAGAGACACTGTTTGTTTTGTTTCAAATACGAACCATACATATATTTCTAATTGTGGTTGTTTTACAACAAACGGGGCAAGCCTTAAATGGTCTTCTAACACATTTTGAGTTACCTCTTCATTTAGTTTGCAACATTTACCTATGAAAAGGAGAATTGTATTTTTCAATATTTAAACACAAAAACCACACCTTTTCGAATTTTTGGCGTCAAAAACAATCTTCCCAGAAGACTTTTAATTAAAAAATGTTGTTTTCTGTTTTCAGAGTAAAGAAGAGCGCATTCCTAAGCTGTACTGCCTTCTTAGAATGGGGTGAAAAACTCAACTTCAAAGAGTCTGGTCAACTGAACACATGTCAACTGAACATTTGTGGGACAACCGACCCTGACTTTAAAGGTAATATGATTTATCTTTGCAAATATATTTGGCAGCATGAATATATGAGAATTTTGCCTTACTGGGCAATTTTTTTCACAATTGTGTAGGAGAATTTCAATTTGTTTATCACACAGGTGTGCTGATTGCTTGTCCATCCTAAACTGTTCAAAGGTTTGAGTTATTTGTACGTAGCCTATTAAATATCCAGTACTAACTTTACATAGGGTCCTCAGGTAAAATAATATCATTTTCTTATTAAGATGGAGTGTCATGCAAACGTTCTAGATTGATATCTCTAAGCTCAATGCCATACTTAAAGTTCAAATGTCGTTTTTAATAAATTATGTAATTGTAAATATATTTTAATTTTCAAAACAATCAACACAAATAAATACGCATACAAAAATGCCCTATTTTTTAATTGGATAATTAATATGTCATTGACCACCGTGTTCGGTAAATGGTCGCATCCTTTTCGAATTCTTTGGTAAGTTTGTAACTGGTCATTAGGTCAAATCTTAGAAAAAAATTGTGAACACACTAGAGGTCACATTTAGGGTCCAATCTTCACCAAACTTGGCCAAAATGTTTGCCAGTATGAAGTCGTAGATATGTTCTGAGGTGGGTTACAGGGATTTTGCACGTCACTGAGTAAAATTCTAGAAAATGTGCCCAGTGGCCACACTAATGGCCCAATCTTCAGCAAATATTTCTAAAGTAGGTAACTCTTAATTACTTGACGTCCGATATGAGCCTACTAAAAGCCTGTGTCCTCAGGTGAGTGAATAAGGGCCGTCATGGTCCTCTTGCTTAATATTGAGGATAATGCTGTTAACATTCAAACTGTGTTACAATTTGGCCATTGTTATAAGTACAAAATGCTACCTTCATGGTTTTCGGGATAATCTGATCTGCACATATAACATGTGTATTGAACGATGTTGCAGTACTGTCTATACTCGTCATTTAAGCAGATAATTATGTAACGAAAAAAAAAACACGAAAGTACAACAAGATTGGGACAATTTATTAGTGGGTTAGTACATATATGTGACGAAACGTTAAATGTTAATTTTATTCTGTACTGTTCTTTGTGTATGAACGTTGAAAAATGTAATGGTATGGTAAACCTTCTATAAATATCTATTGTGTTCAAATGTTTAAAATTTGGGACTAACATCTTTTATTTTTTGACTCTAGATTTTTAAGTGAGTCCTAGGACCCACGATCTTAGATTTGTAAAAACATCACTGTTATAGCATTACTCTGTCAAAATCTTTTAAAATTGGTGGGTTTTTATGTCTTCCAGTTGCTATAATGTAATTTCTACATACTCGTGTTATTTACATATATATTGCTATGTTTTGTTTTTTGCTTACATATCAGATATATTACAATAAGTCTTAATGTACATATTAATATTGTCCAATCAACAAAGGGTGTAAATCCTGATTAGATCCATTTTCTGAATCTGAACTATGTGCTTAGTCATTATAAATACTAAATAAAAGGCTAAAAGATAATATATACATGCAGTGATCAAGTAAACATAACAAACTTTAACTAATACATTGAAACTAACTTTTTGTTAAGAATTGGAATGGATAAATTATAATATTTATTGTTCACCTTGTTTCTTGCCTTTTCCGCCAGATGAAAAATTGTACCAATACATAATTCATGTTCCTTGTTGTTCTGGATGCATTCATTGTTCTGGGTTCACAACTGTTCTGTACACGTTATGTAATATTGGTTGGACGACCATCTGGCTTATATTAGCATTTTACTTTGCATTGAACATAATTTTTATTATCGTCAAAGAACTCAACATTGTTTTTAAATGCGATAGTAATTATAGCATTGTGTTGTTATAACTGCAGGTCTCAAGGCATATACCACCAAAGATGGCAGCCGCAAATTGCCCAGAAAGGACCTATTGGTACCAGTGTATCAGACTCCTAATGGAAGGAGGTAGAACGGTCTTGAAGGAATTCATAAAGAAGAGTTACCTACCTACTCCTGGTTCGTTAGATTTGTTTTTGAAACAAAATAAAGACTCTCTTTCTTCATTACGAAGGAACAATTTTCTAAACAAAGACCAGTGGGATAAGTTGTTTCCTAGTGCAGACTTGGAAAATATGGACATCACTCTTCTGTCTTGTATAATTTGTAACTGTATAACCTAACCAAACTCAGTAGAAAGAAGGGCAGTGGATGATCTTCGTGAACTAAGAAACAGTTTGCATGGTCATGCATGTACTGAATCTATGAACAAAGATGAGTTTAAAAGAAATTGGAGAAAAATAACTACGACACTTTCAGACGCACAGCAGGCTTTGGGCGTCAGCATCTCTCTAAATGAGTCTATTTCTAAAATAGAGAATGAAAAGGTGTTTAACTATGACCTTGTGTGGGACGAGCTTAAAGCTTGGGAACGTGTTGATGCTTTGAGGAGAGATATGAATGAGCAGAGAAAAGAAATGACAGATGTCAAGGATCGTGTGTCCATTATTGAGAAAAAAATTGAAGAAGTGAAGAAATTGACAATTGATAAGACAGGTAAGATTAATTTTTTATAGTCTCCATATTGTTGATGTGTCATTGAATAGCTGCGTATTGAACACATTATCATTATAACCGGGTTACTTCCGGTCAGCACATATACTCATATTTTATCGTCATCCGTCACCCCGCTATAGAACTTTGCAGGTTTGTGAGTATGTGTTCATTATGGATGGGTGTGTATATTGGCTGATTGATGTATATTTTAACAGGTTGTTTGTATATAAATCTGTTTACCATAGTGCATGACTGTGTCTATTTAGATATGGGTGTGTATGTTGGGATATATTTGTGTGGACATTTACACATTGGTATGTAAATTGTCGGGGGTGTCTATGAGTGGGAATGTATGTTGAAATGAGTGTGCATATTTAAAGTGGGTGTGTATATTGGCAGGTAATTGTGTATGTTGATAGTTGTGTGTGCATAGTTACAGGTGTGTATCAATGGGTCTGTAGTGTATAATGACATATTAGTGCCTACATTTACGGATTGGTGTGCATTTGACTATTAGGCGTGTAGGTTTACAGATAAGTGTGTATATTGACGTGTTTACAGATAAGTGTGTTTAATGACAGGTTAGTTTGAACATTGACAAACGTGTACGTATAATGATAGCTGTGTGTTTGAATATCTGCATATATTGACACATAAGTGTGTATCATGATAGAAATGTGCCAGAAACGTGTGCATATTAACATATGGTTGTGTATATTGATAGATAGGAGATATAAGTCTCATGGCAGATGGATGTGTTAATTGACACAAACTGTGCAAACTAACAGATGGATGTGAATATGGACAGATGGATGTGTATTGTAACAAAGGTGTGTTTTTATTGACCCCTATGGCACTTAAATTGAAATATTGAATGTGCATATTGACAAACAGGTGAAGATTTTGACAAATGTATGTTTATATTGACAGATGAATGTGCATGTTAATAAATGAATGTGCATATTAACTTATGGATGCTCATATTGACAGATAAATGTGCATGTTGACAGATAAATTTCGGTGTTTACGCAGAATTCTTTGAGTTTATGAACATTTTTCAACTGAAAGGGTCATTTTGGCGCACGCTAATAAAAGTAAACAATAAATAAAACGGAAAGAAAAACTTCTATTTTTGTATCAATCAATCGTTATTACAAATATATCTTGTACACAAACTAGTTTCTGCTAAAATTAGAAAGACTCGGCGTTACCGTTTGACCAAAAAAAAACAGCTGTATTGGTTGATTTTATATGCACTAACGACTCCCGGTTGGAACGACAACTCTGTTGATTATAATTAATAGACGCTTCAAGTTTAATGATGCGGTATATAAGTAAAGCACTAGGGTGATCCGAAACCTTGAGACGTTTTTCGCAATGTCTGCTACTAAAAACCAATTTTTGGAGGGATTTTCATCTTTTGACATGACTCGCTGATTAGAAAATTAGCCCACTGTTTTGAGAAGTGATGGGTCAAATTGGCCCACTGATTTGAAGTTCTAGCCTAAACACTGAAATATGCATATTGTCTGATGAATATGCGTATTAACAAATGGATGTGTATATTAACAGATGGATGTGTATATTAAAGATTGATGTGTATGTTGACAGATGGATATGCATATTGACAGATGGATGTGTTTATTGACAGATGGATATGTAGATTAACAGATGGATGTTTATATTGAAGAGTGATGTGTATGTTGACAGATGGTTGTGTATATTGACAGATGGATATGTCTGCTGATAGATGGATGTGTCTGTTGAAAGATCTATATATTGACAGATGGATGTGTATATTGACAGACGGATGTGCATATTGACCGATGGACATGTATAATGACATATATGTATGTTGACAGATGGATGTGTATATTGACAGATAGATGTGCATATTGACTGATGGATTTGCATATGGACCGATGGACGGGTATGTTGACAAATGGATGTGTATATTGACTGATGGATGTATATATTGACAGATGGATGTGTATATTGACTGATGGTTGTGCATATTGACTGATTAATATGTATTTTGAAGGAAGGGTGTGTATTCTAGCATTTGTATGTGTGTATATATATATATATATAGACAGTAGTATATGTGAATATTGACAGATGAGTGTGTATATTGACTGATAGGTGTGCATATTGACTGATGGACGTGCATAGGACATATGGATGTGCATATTGACAGATGGATGTGCATATTGACAGATGAATGTGTATATTGACTGATAGATATGCATATTGACTGATGGGCGTGCATATTGACAGATGGATGTGCATATTGACAGACGGATGTGTATATTGACAGATGGATGTGTACATTGACAGATGAGTGCAATAATTACTTTGCGGCTTATACATTGTGTATGTGTGCATTTTCTGTTTTGCCGAGAAAGCCATTTTAGGCGGGAATCTATCTCCATTTAAATGAGTGCAGCTGAAATTATTGTAAAACATATTTGGATGATTGAACACGTTTATATAAGGCAGTTTCGTGCATTTCTACAGATTAGAAACAATAACACTCATTAAAAACATGTTTAAACATGTATATAGATATACAATAACATTTGTGGTACAAGTGATATGCCGAACCTTATTGATTGATCGTACTTATTTGCAAGTGTTTGCTGCGCAGGAGCCCTTATGTCATATGCTGAGCTTGACTATTACCACTTACAAGTTTAAAACATATCTTTAGGTGGTTTTGTTTTAGAATACTTTACCTGTATTTCATTTGATGTACATTGGACTTTGGACTTTGGTTCCTCAATTCCAACTCCGCATGAGCAGGATGCTACAACCTTTTACTTTTCTCTGGTCATTTTTTGTTTCGTGATTCGAAAAGTTAATTTCATTTACTTTTAACGTTTTCTGTAGGTTTTCTAATCGAAATAATACCTATCTCTCTTCTAAACACTATGTGGACATTATTTTTCAATGACGCCACTGCTTTCGTCATAACTTGTCAAACAAAACGTCAGCGCTTGGACACTTATTTAAATGGATCTGTTTTCTAATCATTGCTTGCATTTCTAGAAACCCATCAGGTAGTTCGAGGTTAGATCTCTGTAAAAACCGGTCTAAGCACCCCAGTCGGTCCATATTGCCGACTGACCGTTCCAAGGCGGTAACTGTCGGGTTTTCTCTTATTGTTAAATGACTCATCACAGATATTTTCTCACTTTTATATTTGGCGTGCATTTGGATACCTTGGTCCTGTGTCATAGGACTTTGTCTTATATATTCTTATTAGTTATTCGTTTAATAAAGGATATGTGAAAAAGCAATAATTGGTCATGCTTATTCAAGAAACCGAAGGAAATTTTTAGAACTTTTTCCTAACTTAAATACAACCAAATATAATTGTAAATTAAATTTTGTGTGTTAATCTGCACAGGATTTTTAATTTATTTGATCAATATTTGTGCATTTGCTTTTGACATCACCATTTTAAATTGTTGTTTTGAAAATGTAGAATGAAGACAATGTCAATATCTTATAAAAAAGAACGAAACCTCATTTTACCAGTATATTTTAACTGGTTCGTGGTTTTGCAGGAGTCAATCAATAGGTATATTTTAGTATCTATAAGGCATGAAGGTTTATCGACAATGTCCATTAAAAGTTATAAAACTGCAGGGCTTGTGGGTCAGTCTGCATCGCAAACATTCAACGACAGACGAGCTTTTTAGCAACCGTTCCTGGCATAAAACCAAGAATTGCATCAATTGTTGTCATTGTGTGGATGATTGCAAGAACGGTTGATTAATCCAACAGCTTTCGCAAATGAACAACAACAACAACATTTTCAATGAAACAATGACATATTTCATCAGAAAGGCGCAGTTTCTTGAAAAAGGGACCCGTATGACAAGAAAAGCATGTTAAATGATTATAACGGCCTTAAATGGCGAACACATGTATTTGGTCATTTTTTTGGTTAACAATCGACTGTAGAACATGACATTTATTAATTTAGAAAGGAGCTCTTGGCATTTTCAAGAGGTTTTCGACGTTTGGATCCTATCCGACCTTCAACTACAATAGTTGCAAATGTTGGGATTGCTGCAAATATAGTTTGCAATAGAAGTGTTTGAAAGAAAACAAAAAAAATACATCGGCAGAGGGGACTTTTCTTTCCAGAAGATAATATATTAAGGTTTTACAATGGTGCGAATATAGACCTGACAATGACTTCTCCATAAAGTAAGTTTGGCAAACATTGGTCGTTAGTGACATTTTTATTCAGAAATCGACTGTAATGGTGAAATTAGCTTAAACCATATAGACTAGATGGTCTAAGCATTGTTTAAGGGTGGTATTCGACAGTTTGATCCAAACAACGTTTCTAAAATAACCAAATACGTCATTGGTACCTGAACAGTCTTTCAAAATCTTTAAGCTTTTATCAGGCAGCATGACGATGTTAGCCCGGCAGGTAGGTATGGTTACTGCACCACCCACCCGACCCCGTAGACCTTTTTGCATGTGTACGAGAATAGTAATTAGGGTAAAATCAACATCTCCAGTGTACTAAAATAAACTATTTTGAGCTACATGAAAACTATTGGTGTCCATGACAACCATCATGGAATAACCTTTCCAAAAATGGTGATTGATGTATAAAACTGGGACTCAATTAAAGGTTATTGAATGGTCATTACGTTTATGGGTCAACTATGCAAATAAGCACTCAAGAATATTTATAAGTTGAGACTATATGAAAACAGTGCCCTAAAGCCCTAATTGGACAGTCACTGTTGGATTTCTTATATTTTCATCTGTCCAGTCGTCGTGCCCTATATAGGTGAGACAACTTGAGCAGTCTCCCTGTCCTTTACGTGAGATTGCACAGTAGGTATGCATCTAGATTTTTGGTACCTGTATTATAAAATATGCCAACTGCGGATAAATTCTCGGCATTTTAAAAATATATTATTTCAATCTCATTACTTCAATTCCTCACAATAATACTGTTTGTTTTGTTGGTTTGGGTTGTTTTCTAAAATTCGAAGATTTCGTTCGTGTTTTTAAACTTTCGACATGTGACGTCATAGCATTGTAAGATGTCATTGCATTGTTCTTACAACATGTCTTCGCTTTGGCTGTTTTATTTCAAGTCAACATGTGCTCTATTAATATCCATAAACAGTTTGTCAAAATGTTTGGAACACTCCCGTTGAAGTGTTAGTGTCTTTAAAGTAGCATTGTTTGCCATTTATGTAGGTAGGGACAATCATTAGAGCTGGGGCGAGGTACGATCTTGTTTTTATCCGGATGTATAATGATAACAAAAGTAGTTTTTTAAACACTTATTGCGTCTGATTTATGATGACAAAAAGTAGTTTCTTTGAGCACACACCATCTTATTTGTAAACCTGTCGATCTTTAAGTACTTGTACAAACAAATATGAAATGTTGAACATTTTATAATCACTGAATTGCCTTCTTTAAACAGTATCAGCCTAATCAACTTAACAAAAATGTCAACTAAGTAAGTGTGTTGTGTATATATAGGAATGCAATTGCTACCATGCTACTTACTATCTTTTTACAGATTTCAATGATTTTAAGATATGTTCACGTAGTAGTGTTAATTATTCATACTAAATGTGTATATGTTTTGTCTTGGCAGTTTTGAATGCATATGAAATTGTTTATCTTTGCATGTCTGTTATTCATTCTTCATTGTCCTTCTAACTGATGATGTCTTACAATCGTGTCTTATAAATATTTTTGAATTGAAAGATTACATGTTTAATGTATTTTATTGCCTAATATTAATTGAAACCATTGATCATATATATATATATATATTGCAGTCTGTTATAGGATAATATGTTTATCGCTTTATCTTCTTCCGTCAAACAACACGTCGCAATGCTGTACATATCAGTGCAATCAATATATCCATGACAGGAAAGTTCTACTCGAGGAGTTGCGAGTGTATACGTCCCAGGTTAAAAAATAGAACTTTTTTAAGATAAACTGATTTCTTCGGGAATCTAGATTAATGTTATTCTGCATTAAACACATAATTTATTTCGTTTCATGATAAAGTGAGTATCTTAGAAAGCATTTGTCATAGAATAATAACCTAGCAAAGCCTTATAGAGAGTTTTTATACTAGCAGTAATGGTCTTTGAAGTTTATTGAGATAATATGAACTATCGTCCATTATTCCATAACTTTCGATACGTTATCGATGGTAATTCCCTCTTATTATCTTGGCGTTTTGCAACATTGCGCAGATCAATGGATTCCGACAGTCACGACGCTATTAAAAAAGCACATTGCCTGTAGAATTTTGTGTACGCTTGCTTGGCAAATATCGTGAAAATAAATATTTATTATAGATGTGTCTTTTTGAGGACGTGATCGTGTGTATATACATAAAACGATATAAAAAGAGGGAAAAAGGTGTTCTGATGGGAGGATGAAAAGTGTAAGAGCGTGTACGTGAGGAAGTTATAGCGGGTGTGTGATGATGGGGAAAGTGTGTGTTTGTGTGTGTGTGTGTGTGTGTGTGTGTGTGTGTGTGTGTGTGTGTGTGTGTGTGTGTGTGTGTGTGTGTGTGTGTGTGTGTGTGTGTGTGTGTGTGTGTGTGTGTGTGTGTGTGTGTGTGTGTGTGTGTGTGTGTGTGTGTGGATAATGCATGTGGGTGTATAAGGAGAATCAATGTGGGTGCTGGTATTGACCATTTTTATTGTTTCTCATTATGTTTATAAAGGCGCCTTACATAGCCAAATATGATCTGGCATTGTCAATGTTTAGAACAATATTTTACCGATGAAACAAATCTCTCACAACAATATTAAAAACAATGTTCAGCGGCGCCAGTGACGTAGTGGTACATTCGTAACTCATCTGACTGCTTAGTTTCCCACCGCTTGGCTTCGAGTACCATTCTGGGCGATGGGCTTAGAGAATGTCTTCCAGCTAACTTGCGGTACGTCGGTGGTTCTACCTATGTGTCTGGGGAATTCATCCACAAAAAGCTGGACGTCGCTATAATAATCATAGATTGTCGCTGCAATTTATTGGGACAAAACAAAAACAAAACAAAAACAATATCCAATATATATATATATTGTACTTTTTGCACTTTTGATCACGACTTCAGCCGGAAAATAGATTTAGAGCTGCCAGTAAAATTATGAATGCCGCTGAACAAAAAATTATTGTATTAAGGTTATTATTTAAAGTTTTGTGACGTTTTGTTACCCTTAACTTAGGACAGTAAGTTTTACTAATGGTCTAGTCCTGTTTAAACTGACAAGACAATATTGGTTGTTGTAAAGTAAATGAAATAAAAGCAAATAAAAGCAGTGAAGAGCACGTGTTTTCCCGCATCTGTAATTACAGAGCTTCCGAAGATAGGCTAAACGCGATATCACCTGCTGTGAAACCTAGTTATTGCAGTTCGTAGTCCTGTTAACAAACATTGTTGTTGTTGGCCTTTATTGATATATCATTCATGCAAGAGTTAAAGAAGATTGCCACTTATTTTCCTAATTTGAATTTATATATATTATATATATACGGTTATCAACAGGTCATGGGAATGTCAACTGCAATTAAGGTAGAGCGCTATACATGATCAGATTTAGGGCGAGATAGCCATGTGTTATGTACTGACAGCTGATTCACTTCCTCATTTTAAGCAGTGCGTAAAAGGCCAAAGCTAAGATCTATTTTATTAAAATGTACATGGCAGACATGAATCTCGATGATTACATTAACTACTACCCTAAGAACTACCATGTAATTAGCATAATTAAAAGTGAAAGACATGTGTTATTATTCTTGATTTGCCCATTATAAATTATAATAACATTTCATTTATTTCCCCTTTCTCAATCTCTCCCGATCCCACTCTCTTCCAACTCCATTCTTATCTATAGCCTTGACCAGTACGACTGTCCTCGGACACATAACAGGGCCAATATCAAATCACTTATTTATGAACATATAGTATTAAACGAAAACGAGTGTCAGATTATTTTTATCAAATAATTTTAGTCGCCAATAGTTAACAACAATAGTTGATGAAATAGTGGTGTGAGACGATCTGCATTATGATGACGTCGATGATGTCATCAATCAAATAACTGCATAACACTAATGAAATATGACAAAATAAGTATTGAGTGTATTGAATGGAAAACCGGGAGAATCATGTGACAAATATATATTTTTAAATAATATCGCCGCATGTTTTAAATATACACACAGTTTAAAAAAACTAAATAACTAGTTTACATAGTACATTTGATTTTAATCGAATTTAAACAATCACCGCATGTTTTGAATATACACACAGATTAAAAACAACTAAATAAATACTTTACATCGTAGAGTTGTTTTTTGCTCAAATTTTAACTCTTTTTTATCTTAAACAGAGAGACAGTTTCGAACTTCCGCTACTCCGGTAAACAAAAATCTCGTTACTGATACGTTCGAATCGCTGTGTAGTATGATTATTTTAACGCCATGCTCATTTTAGCATTTTGATAAAACACACAATAATATAAAAGATTGTCTTCGTAAAATATTACAATGTGAGCAATAACACAGACACGGCGCGTAAAGATGAAGCCCTAAAATTTGTCGATTTAAACATAGATATGTTTCACTATAGGTCTATGGTTCACTTGTACGTGTGCCAAACTACCGTTCCTCTGTTAGATACATCGATATTTGATCTGCCGCGTCTTTACCATATAAAATATGAAGTATGTGTATTCTAAAAATACCGACACTTTTATATAAGAAAACTTTACGATTGATGGCCACGTGAACAGTGTATCTGGAGACCCGAAACAAAGATTTCAGCTGCAACGATTGGTTCAAATCAGAAGGCAGAATTATATGAGTGTTGCCGAATCAGTATTAGCTTACGAGACAGTTTGCGCAGTTAGCCCGTGAACAGCAGTCTGAGAGAACGTGTTAATATCAACGTCAAGCATAATATAAATTTGATGCTTTCAACATGATTAATGCAACAGGTTAACTTTTTTGTCAGAATTCTTAAACCTAAGTTTTTAATAATAAGAAGTTATTTGAGGACTAACAGCACTTAACGTGCACGACAGGTAAAAGCACTTATATGTTCTTTGTTTAAACTGGCCATGTTTACGGTGACCTTGCACTCAACAATGACTCTGGCATTTAAGTTAGTATCCGACGGTTCGCCTATATAAATACATATAAGAACAGTATACCTGTGTCAATGGGTATTTTGGTAGAATTACGTGGTTCTCTATATGTAGAACTACTTGACTTGACACGCACTCCTAGCATGCCCCGCCCCACCCCACGTCACATAACATAACAAAGCACCAGCTGATCTTCAAAAGAAAACTTGCAATTCGGAATACATCGGCTATTTACTTTCCGAAATAAACCTAGGGGTAATAAGGGGATTAAAAAGCCCCGTCGAAATGGTAGCCAAATCGTTATAATTTGACGGGAGTCTGTTTACAATACGTATTGGTAAACATGTAGAAATGTAATGAGAAGAATCGATGAACCGATAATTATGGCAGAAAAAGAGAGAGAGAGAGAGAGAGAGAGAGAGAGAGAAAGAGAGAAAGAGAGAGAGAGAGAGAGAGTACACTAACTATAATTACAAATATAAGTCTGTTTGTTATTACATATAGTACAGTCTTATATGTCTACACGTTAAGCACTAATAATATGATACGAAGTATGACATGTACTCATGTAAATAGTTATTTTGGTACGTTAAGTGAGTGCTATTTTAGACATCCCGTGGATCATACAATGGCTATTCCTGTATTGTAGCATTTATTTGAGCTGACAAATAGAGTTTACCTGCATTGACTTCTAAATATGTTTACCTTATTAAATAAGCCATTACAATTATATGTCTGTTTTTCTGACATTTTAACCTTCTGCAAATGTGCACAAGCGACTTAATCTATTTTTGTTTAAAATACAATTAGACCTGGACAGTTCAGCCTATAGGAGTCACTGTCGGACTGCAAGTACATGACTAGTACGGGCCACCAATCTCTCCGCTTATTGGTCTGTGGCTTATCTGTGATCGTGGTCTAGGTCATGTTAGTTTTAATAACATTTTTAAACAGAAAATGGGTTTTAACTTTTAATATACGTTTCCTAAACATCTAACCAATCTAAGTTGCAATGGGGATATCGGCTAAATTTAAATGTAGAATAGGACATTCTATTCTAAGACATAATTTTGGAATTGACAGATCCAATTGATTATTAGGAGTTATAATCAGAAAGGTACACCTACTTTTCCGTTGTATTTGTAAACAATGAATAACGTCTTGTTCCCAGGAAGTTAAATTTTTTTAGAAAACAACATGGAAATATATATTTATTCACAGGTCAACAATACACTAGTTAGTAGCTATTGCAGATTTATGGGATTTCTTGAAGCAGGAATAAATACTATAATGTAAAATTTCTGTTTGCTTACTTTAAATAGAGATCATATAATGAATACGCGTATGATATCGTGTAACGACTCGACGACAAAATTGCAAACGCTATTACAGGACTGGATCCAGGAATTGTTTTAGGTGCTAGTCGTGCAAGTGCGGATTATGGAATGCTCCCTAAGAAAGAATTATAATGTAGAATCCGAAAATAGCCATTTCCTGCATTTGAAGAAGGTGCTAAAAACCTAAGGTACAAACTGTATTTACGGCAACAAAGAAACGCTATACTATTATTTTTCATGGGACGAGTGGACAGGTAAGGTAACGAGTAGTGTTAGGGGTCTGGATTCATGCTTCAAAAGGAGTAGCATTGACATCAGGAAGCCAACAGTGTCATTTAGGTGTGAATACGTACTTACTGTTCTAGTTTTTTGAAAATCCCCCCACCACGACTCCGCGTTCCCCCGCTAGATCCGCACATGTATCATACCATTTCACATTACGCTGACTGGTCGTGAAAATAGTTATGTTCAAGGTTAAACTGTGTCTAGCTTGCTTCCATGCATTTTCTCGGCAAATTTCCTTATATAACAATACGAATGTAAGTAAAGTATCGGAGCTTTTCGTGAAATGAAGGAAGCACATTCAATCAGTAATGTCAGGTGGTTATGAGTTATTTTCTAAAATGTATTATATAGTTGTTGTTAGTATGTTAGCATAAACAGCATGAAACAAGTCAATATTCCATTTTTTTCTGTTTGAACGTTATGTGTATATTTTATGTGTTATGTCCTGGTATTTTACAGATGATTATCCTTATCTTTCAGCTCTGATGGAGGTGTCAGGTACAGGAGCGACATCACAGGTAACCGACTCGGACAGCACTGATCTCTTTTGCGACCAATGTTCAGGCCAGGATGTCATTGCTGCAGGATTCTGTCGGACCTGCCCTGACTATCTCTGTCGCAAATGTATCAACCAACATAAGAAGATACGGTCATTGCAACATCATGAAATCCTGGTGGGAGCCGACATGCCCGAGAGAAGGCCTTGCACAACTGGTGTGGAGCATTGCAGACTCCACCCAGAGAGACGGATAGAAATGTTCTGCTCAGATGACAGTACTCTGGGATGTACACTCTGTTTTGTGGTTGAACATAAAACATGCCATAGTGTAGGATTGATTTCAGAATTATCAAAAGATTTTAAACATTCAGCGGAGTTTTGCGATTTGAAGGACACATTGCACAAGCAAAGAACACTCACAAAACAGAAACATGAGAACATCGATAAAAAACGCTCTAGGAACAATGAGTGTCATTCAGCAACCATTGCTGAGTTTAAACGATTCCGAAAGGAGATTGATACCTTTTTGGACAAAATAGAAGCAACAGTTTCTGAAGATGCAGGCAGATTAAAACAAGAAAATGAGGCGAAGTTAGACATATTATCAGAAATTATTGCTTCATGTGACAAGGAAATAGAAACGTACATGACAAACATAGAAGAAAAGGAGAAACATAATCAGGATGATGAGCTTTTTATTCTAGTGAAGAAACACTCGAAATCCCTGCATCAAAATGTGAAAAACCTAGAAGAGTTATGTGGTGACATAGATATCCAGAAATTCCGTTTTGTTGCAGACCACTCGGTCATACAATTGCTAAGTGAAGATACCCGAATCAGAATATATAAAGAACCAGCAACAACATGTACAGCTGTGTCCCAGATAAACATTAAATCATGCGAGGACAGTGAAGATTGTACTATCACTAGTATCGCACAAATATCAGAAACAAAACTGATTGTATCTGACCACCAAAACAAATGTCTTAAGGTTGTTGATGTTGAGACCTACACAATAACAAACAGGCAACAACTGATATCAAAACCATTAGATATAACCATGTTGCCTCACTCACGGGTTGCTGTAACGCTACAAGGCGTTAAACAGATTCCGATTTTTACAACTGACGGTCACCTGGATCAGTGTGGGAGTATACAGATAGATGGCTTGTGTTTGGGACTGCACTGTAACGGGAGTCAACTGTTTGTTTCTTACAATCTACCTAGGGCAAAGGTCCAGATTCTGGACCTAACGGGCAGAGTTCAGGTCACGATACAACATGATGCATCAGGAGCTGCACTGTTTGCCGTTCCGACGTACCTCACATACAGTCCTGATAACCACCACATATACGTAAGCGACCAGAAGAAAGACACCGTTACCTGTATCACCACAGAAGGGGAGGTCCAGTGGACCTACAATGGCCCTGACGTAAAGTGCCCTATAGGCTTGGCGCTCGGGGATAATGAGTTTATGTATATCTGCAGTCGAGACAACCACTCAGTTCACGTGGTGTCTGCTGGTGGTGAGAAACTCGCCGTAATCACTAAGGACCAGACTTGAGTCTGGTATCCCCACGCTGTGCACTTCAGCAGTCACAGTCAGACACTCTATGTGTCCAGTAACAGTAAACGTCCTGAAGACAAAAACTTTATAAGACGTTTGACGCTGACGTAGTCTAATAATTATCACATGTGCCCACGTTATATATGCTAAACTCTGGACATGCACGTACATTGTATAGGGACATATTCTTTATTATTACTAGGAAACTGTATTATTTTACTGACCGTAAACTGTGAACGTCGTATTGGTTATATTTCTGCAGATGATGATTGTGCCGGCGATGATATAAATAATGATGACGATGATTAAGATATTGGAATATAAAGAATGATAAGGTTGCTTCTGCTGGTATGATTCTGGTAATATTGTAAGTAAGGATGATTGTGCCGGCGATGATATAAATAATGACGACGATGATTAAAATATTGGAATGTTAAGGATAATAAAGGTGCCCATGCTGTTGTGATTCCGGTAGTATTGTCGAATAACGATGACGATGTTCAATATATTGGGATTTAGAGAATGATAAAAGATGCTCCATCTAGTATGATAATATAAATAATGATGTCGATGATTAAGATATTGAGATGTTAAAGATGATATTGGTGAAGATAGACAATGGCGATGTGAAGAGGAGGAAGCAGATAAGGTTTGACGTTAAGGATAAAGTGGCCCTCATCATAATAATGTTGATGTTTCAGGTCGATTTTATATTTTAGATTTGTCTTTGTTATCGTATGGCGGTTGTCGGATTTACATGGCATTGTTTCTGTTTTGTCCTTTAGTCTTTTGTAAATTGCATGTATCCTTGTTCTATCTATTTTATTATATTTCCGTGTATATGAATTGAAATGTTCCAATAACATATGTGCAACCTTACAATATTTCAATATTTATGTTAACCCACTTCTGCTTGTATATTCCCGGCGTAAGTTTTAATATAAGTTTCGAAGTAGTATTGGTGTAAGACGTGCTTGCTGAATAAATACTACTGAGTAAAATAAACGGTTTGCGTTTCATACATAAAAGCCTGACAAACAAAATCAAATAAAAGGATCGTTATCCTTTTAAACTGACATTAAAGGAATTTCATAAATCCGTTTAGATAGTGAACCAGTTACTAGAAACAGCGAAAATAGACCCCTGCAGCTTTGAACACATATGAGGTAGACATTGAGTTAATTATGTCACGAAGAGGAAAATCGTCATCAGACTTGACTAAGGGGAATGGAATGAGAATATAATATTTCGATATATTAATTTCAATGGTACACCGTTTTATTCTAACGAAAATGTCTAAGGAATGTTTACATTTTAAAAATAAATGGTTTGTTATTTTATAAAAAATTAAATCGCGTTTAACATTATTGAAAATATAACGATTTTAATCTACACACGCATTACTTCTATTATCACGTGGTTTTCATGACGGCAGTGGTTATTGTAGCACCTAACAGGCTTGAGGAGTGTTCTTCTTGCCAAAGCTGGGTTTTGCGTACGACAACGGAAATTCCAAAATATTAAACGCGCTAGGGATATAGGACATTGTGTGATATGATAACACAAATTTGATTCTATTTGATAACACCATTACTAAACTTAACATTCTGCTGTAGGAAACATTAAACTAAGGAATAGTTTATAAACCGAAGTTTAACATATTTTCCTCATTAATTATCGTTTGTGAACAACCAATCAGGAACAATCCATACAGCCCAAAACCCATACATTACAGTCAGTCGACGAGGATAGGAGCTAGGTGAGTTACACGTCGAATATATATTTTACTTTAAGCCCATTTATTGATAGTAAATTGTTTCAAATTACGGTAAGATGTTTCAAGATAATATTGAATCCCCCTAGCCTGCCGAGTTCCTGGATAGAGCTTAAAGTCAAGTACTGACTACATGGAGCAGTACATAGTCTTGCCCTGGACCTAACATCGCGTGGTGAGTGTGGGATTTAAATCCTACACCCTCCGGTTCGAAGTCCAGTGTATTAACCACAATACCATGGACACTCACAAATTTATTTAAAAATTGCATATCTTGTATACGCGTCACCCATTCTTTGGCTTAAGTAGTGTCACATAGTGATTTTTACTGCCGCTATGGTTCGTTAGAAACTGAGAATATCAAATCCCTACGAAAAAACAAAAAGGGTTCTAAAGATCAGAAGATCACAGGAGGGGACATAACTTTAAATAATCAGACGTGGTTCATTCCCTTACAAATTTATTCTTATTGAAATAATTGCATTTTGAATTGTCCTTATTCACACGTATACAATCCTCTCTAAATCAGAGATTCGCCTCGGCTGGTACTCGAAGCCACCAGTTGAGGGCCGATACAGTTATTTCCATTGTTCATTATTTATATCCATGCTGTTTTGTTTCATAGCACTGGTACCATAACAATTTTACTGTCGACGTCCATCAACTTATTGGTGGCGAAAATCCAGTCATACGTCTGGGTAGAACGATGCCACACAATTCAGCTGTGAGACGCATCGCCACCCATGACCGCCCCCCCCCCCTCACACACACACACAATTCTCGCCCCGACGGGCCTTTAAAGTTAAATCCAGTTAATGAGAAAAACAGATAGTTGATAAAAAATATTCTTGATAAAAATAATGAGTTTCGAATGGTGTCTTGTAAGGTGGATGATTTATATAACCACACAATCTCCACTGTTGATGTATACAGATAACTGCCTCACTATCGAGTCAATCAGCGTTTAATTATTGACGTATTTATACACTTGATATAAGTGTTACATGCACAGATATACTATGCTGCAAGCGCTGAAAAAAAGCTTAAAGAGTTTAACATTTATTAAGGCATCCTGCAGTGATAAATAGTTTTAATTTATTTGGTAATACTCTGTGGTACATTTTTGTGGAAGAATTAAAAAACAAAGTTTAACGAAATGGAGCCAGGTTTCCTTTAGCATCAGTGACTCTGATCCGATTGACCCCGAAACCAGTTCAGTTAAGAAACTTCACACCAAGTGTATAAAGGCAAAATATAACATTTCATTCAGGAGCCAATCACTGGAAACGACCATTTTGTAGCATGGGTACGATGACATTTAATCAAACACAATAACATCCAGGACCGTGGTTACATGATGCTTGTAAATATAATAAAATGTATACAAATTGAATGACATTGTTTAGTAAATAATAAAATAAGACACGTATCAGTGTTTATGTTCAACATTTTCTATTTTAATGTTAAGAACCGTGCGTTCTATTTGGATATCTAGGAAATCTTCTTGTTCCTTACACGTTACGTTGTTTTGCCAGGCATTTGTAACTCTTTTATTATTGATCAGTTAACATGGTGTAATAAAAAAGCTTTATATATGATAAAATTAATAAACATGACGAGCATATTTGGAAAAGTTCAAAGCCACAGTTTATTAGCTGACATAAAGTTTATTTTCTGAAAACAATCAAGTCTTTGTAAAGTCTATTTTAGTACTCCGCAGAAACAAGCGATATCTGAGCCTAATCTATAATCGGCAATAATATCTGGTAACATTGATAGAGCAATTAATAGACAGACACAGACATTAGTTATTACTTTCTCTGATACGCTGTCCCGTGACTGCCAGATATAGAAGCGCAAACGTCTTAGTACTAGACTTATTTATTTAGGGTTCAACATTTGGTGTATATATACGCCTACAATCCCAAAGTGTGTATAATGTTTATCAATATCTTTAAACTGTATCCGGACTACTGGAAAACAGTTAGATATATTGATATACCAGCAATGAATGTATATAATTAAAATGCTAATAATGAAAGTGTATGTAATCCATCAAAACCACTTTGAAGAATGAATGTAGAACACACAATTCTCATATAACTTCTTATACGGCACCTTCAATCCGGATATGATAATGGGCCTAGGTGGTTAAAACGCGGTATAATTAATTTAATTAATAAATAAAATAATACACGGTGACGTAAATAATTATGATAAAGCTAATACTTATATAATGACGATGATGATGATGTTGTTGAGCATGATGATCATGATGATGATAATGCTAATACTGATGCTGCTTCTGGTGATAATGTTGTTGTTGAAGATGATAAATTTTGATAATGATGATGATGATGATGATGATGATGATGATGATGATGATGATAATGATGATGTAGATGATGATGATGATGATGATGAACAATGGTGCGGGTACATTGTTATCAATGCTCTGACACTTTTCCCTAAATGTTGGTAATCTTGAGATGACATGTGATGAGGGCGTCTCCCGTGATATGAATGGTAGTGTCAGTGATGCGGTCTCCCGTAGAGAACGTTTATCTGATATGAAATGTTGTATCAATGTCATTCGATCAGATGATGATGGCCAGGTAACAATCTTGAAGCTTTTATCAGCCAGCATGACGGTGTTAGTCCGACAGCTTGCTATGGCTGACACACACACACACACACACACCCAACGCCGTAGACTATTTCATGAGTACCAAATTGTTCTTTAGGGTGTCTGGAGACAGAGCCTCTAATATATTCAAAAATATAACTTATATAACTTAAACATGTATATAACTTAAAAAATGTTGAGTCTATTTGAATATTGATTTTAAATATAAAGAATCTAACCACCTTTCAAAAAGTTTATATTTAGATTCTCATTTAAATTTATAAATATTCCTTAGTGCTAATTCGCTTATTTGATACATGACCATAATGGCCATTATATAACCTTTAATTGAGTAGTTTTATCCTTCTATTACCATTTTAAAAAAAGTTATTCCCTCCTATCAAAATTTCATATTGGTTGTCATGCACATCATTAGTTTTAATATAGCCCAACTGAGCGTTTTAGTACATTGGAGATTATGTTGTTAGACACCTTAACAAACATTTGGTACCTATGAAAAAAATCTGAGGGGGGGGGGGGGTGCCGGGGGGGGGGTCGAAAACATCTATACCCAGCTGCCGGACCATGTAACCTTACGGGACACTTGTTTACGGCTTTCAATTTGCCCGTGAACCGCGATAGAGAAAGTGTAAATATCAAAGTCATGCACAATATACATGTACATGTGGTTCTTTCAATATGATAAGTGCAATATGTTAGCCTTTTAGTCAGAATTCTCAAACATACCATGTAATTTGAGGACTAATACGACTTGGCCCATATTGCCGCCTGACCGTTCCAAGGCGGTAACTGTCGGGTTTGCTCTTAATGTTAAATGACTCATCACAAATTTGTCCTTGCTTTTCAAATACCTTTGTCCTGTGCCTAGTCGGAGTTTGGTATATATTGAAATGCTTATAGGAATTTTCATATATTCTTATTCATGATCACAGCAATGTTACTTGTGCAGTGTGGCTGTCGTAAAAAAACTCCCCGTGCTCCTATAAGGATTGTTACGTGTATTTCCTTTGGTGGACATTGGACTTTGGTTCCTTAATTCCATCCTTACATGAAAAGGATGCTACACATTGACTCTTCTCCGGTCATGTTTTCTCTTGATTCAAAGTTATTTTCACTTATAATTAACTATTTTTGTGTACTTTTTATAATCGAAATGATACCACTTTTTTTCTAAACAATATGTGGACATTACTTTCAATGACGTCATAACTCATGAAAGAAAGCATCAGCGCTTGAAGATTTTGTATTCAAAAAGATCGGTTTTCATTTGATTGCTTGCATTTGAGAAACCCATCAGGAAGTGCGAGGTTAGAGCTCTGTAAAACCGGTTTAAGCACCCCATTCGGCCCATATTGCCGACTGACAGTTCCAAGGCGGTAACTGTCGTGTTTGGTCTTTTCGTTAAATGACCCGTCACAAATTTGTTCTTGCTTTTCACTTGGTTTGCATGTGCAATACCTTTGTCCAATGCCTTTTCGGAGTTTGGTATATGTTGCAATGCCCATAGGACTTTTTATATATTCTTATTGACGTAAACAACATGTAAGAGCACTTACATTATGCTCTTAGTTTAGATTGGTCCTCTTTACGGCTACCTTGTACAGAAGAATAAATTGGTATTAAAGGTAGCATCCAACGACCCGCCTATATAAGAAACGGATATACAATAGTATACCTGATTCAGTGTGTATTTCCAGAACAGCAATACCCTCTTGCCATTGAGTTAATTACGCGAAATGCTAGAATGTCTCGCCCCATTAGTCGCGTGACAAAAGACCTGCTGACCTCCGACATTGATATTGAACTAGCTATTCGGATCATCACGGCTATCTTTCTTTTCCGAACGTGTACGAAAAAGATCAAAGCTGATGCGAATGCAAACTTGAAGATAGATCGCGTAGTATATTACATTGAGAAGACTTGATCGAATAGTTTCCACTTTCTATGGAATGCTATATGTCTGCATTTATACACGTGATATTTATTTTTTCTATATAGTCATGTTATCATACTCATTCATTTTCCCCGTCTATAAACATGTAACTATTTATTGTATGCATTTATGGTTCTATAATTGTTCTTTGACCACTCTCTTTGCACTTTCGGCCACTCTGCTAATAACACCACTCTGCTGCTTCAACTACTTTGCTATGTTGACCACTCTACAATGTTAACCGCTCTGTTCTTCGACCCCTCTGCACTTCTGACCAAATCACACCACCAATAAAACCACTTTGCTACTTTGACCACGCAGCACTTTTGACCACTCTGCTATCAACATCAGTCTGATACTAAGACGTCTCCGCTATTTTGACCACACTGCCATCAATACCATGCTGACCTTAAGACGTCTCCGCTATTTTGACCACTCTGCTTTACAGACCACTTTGCTGTCAATAATAATATTAGGTTCAGTACTAATTGTAGTAGAACTTTTTGTAATAACAGGTATATTTACAACGATAATCATAAATGGTAACAGAAAATATGAGGTAAAGCTAATGAACATGTAGATATCTTAGCAACAAAGCATTGTAATGGACATTGTAAAAACGCAGATTTTTACCGTAATAATACACACATGTATATTGGAATGCAAGCACATGGTTGGATATGAATAAAAAAAGATAAGAGAGTCCCGAAAACACAACAAAATATAATTACAACAACACTACTACAACTTCTACTAGTAATGGACATTATAAAACGAAGATTTTTACCGAAATAATAATAAATGTTATAATTGTAAAAAAAAATAAAAGGCCACTCTGAAATCTTTTGAACAGAATTGAAAACAGATCAAAAGAAAATGAACTCGCAGGAAAAAGTTAAGAATGCATGTCAAGGTCAATGACAAATATGTTTGTCAGGTAGACTCAACATGTCTTACTATGCAGTTGCAAACCAACTTTAATTAAATAAGGTGGTACAAAACAAAATTAACCAAGCGATCACATTTCAACGAGTCTTACCTCAATAAGTACAAGGATTGGAGAAATGTTAGATACGATGTATCATAATAGGTCATATTAAATGGTATGAGATCATAAGATAACAATAACCATACAACAACGGTGACGACAAAGATGACAATGTTGATAATAATCATTGAAAAAACGATATTGATGACGACAACGATGATAGTGATAGTTGGATAAGGAACAGGAACAAAACAATAACCAGAAAACACACACACACACACACACAACCACACACAAACAAAACAACAACCCAAAATAAAAACTGTGATGAAAATAAAAAAAAAAAAACGAAAGTAATAATATAATGCCAAATTACCCAGTTATTTTCACGTACGAAAACACGTATTAACCAGTCCGCTGACAATCTTACTGATGTATATAATGTACCATACAAATTCTTTCTGTTCATTGCACAAGTGATATTAGCCTGCTTTGCCTTAGCACAGCAGACGATAGACCGTTATTCTTGAATGCTCTGTTAAGCAGCAACATGCACTGTCTGTAATGGTTCTCCTTTATAAATTACGCAAATGACGTCATAGAGCACTGACCAGAGTAAAGAGACCACAGCTCTATTCTAGAATCAAAGGTCTTATCACAGTACAATAACTTGTGCAGTGTTGTGTTCATAGTCAGAATACCACACCGATTACACCCCTGTGGAAAGGGGCGTGATACTATTACCGCCACGGCTTTGACCAGGGTTCTGCAAAGCACAGGTATGTATATCCCAGTCTTACATAGAGGTTACCACAGGGCTGGAACAATTACATGAGACTGTAACAAGCCTTCACTGTCCAGGTTGTTGGTCATGTCGACAAAAGATGTGATCAGCAAAATGAAATTTCACAAGTGATATTTTGGTCGAAAACTGTTATGTATTAGAAAGTTTTTGACCACATTTTCTAAACCACTTGCACAATATCCTAACAATATCCTGAAAAAAAATCCCAAACATTGTTTGTCAAGATTATAATATCTTACTATTATGTGGACAAAGACTCGTTTTGCTAAATATTGACAATGCAATCTACACAATTGTCCGAGGAAGATGAATTTCCGGCGGTCAATTATTGATTCAATGTAAAGCATGCCCTCGGTCAAAAAAACGAAAAGTGACTTCGCGGATTTCTGCAGCCCTTGCATAATCTTAAAGCAAAATAGGTGGTGCCGTTGAATACGGACAATGTCCGTGCGCGAGTACTGCGTCCATAACTCATAACTATATAGCGCCTTAGGTAGCACAGCGAAGTTGTATGCCATCTTCCTTGATATTATCATGCTACGACAGGTTCTTGTCTATGGCTGTACGGGGAACACTCGGGCTAAATGTCTGATCCCAGGTATACAGACGTGTTGCTGTGCACTGCCCTGCTGCTGTTAAAGGTCAGTATTTTACATTTAGTGTAATACAGCATATCATGAAGGGCATTCCTGGAAAATGATACAAGCACCATGTCATCCACGACAGTTGGGGTGTCTACATCCATGTCATATATGCAGATTCCAAATTTACTCTGCTCAAGCTCTTAAACGAGACCATCAATGAAGGCCAGTACATGAGGTGTGAGGCCTTTCCTCTTCGTTTTGTGCCCTGCAGTACTGGAAATTTCTGGGAGTAAATGCCATGGCAATTGCCTCTACTGCAGCTGTTTTGTACATGACATGAAGCGCTGAAAGTGTGGTGTTATCTATGTTCATATCTAAGAGCTGGAAAAACAATATATCACGCCGCTCGCAGTCAATGGCAGAACGCCCATCCAGAAAGCATATATACACTCTACTAGATTGTTATCTTGCCAGTTGCAGGGATTCTCTAAGGAGAAATGACGTCATCAAACAACATAGACCTGCCTGGAAGCCACCCTGTTGACATGAGATGCGGTCTAGCATAGCGTCATTACATCTTTCTAATAGAACAGATTCAAACACCTTAAGAAGAACCGATGAGAGTGTTATTGCCCGATAACTTGCTGGATCATTCCTTTTCTTCATCCCACCCTTATACAGAGTAACAATAACACCTACTTTCATTATTTCTAGCACATGCCCAAGGCGTAACATTTCTGTAGCATGCTAGCACTAGGGATATATTTTTTCCCCACTTTAAGTGCCCATATAACACGCAATCTTTGCCCAAGCTTTACCACTTGGTAATGTTTCAATCATACTCTGCATTTGATTACATGTAACAATGGCGGACCCGTCTGATTCTAAAGACCCAAATACACTCTTTATATTTGAGACACATTCTCCTTCCATATATGGTAAAATAAGTCACATTCTGCGGGTGTGTACAACGGCTTAAAGTGTTATCGCCACTGTTCAGCTAACTCAACCCTGTCACTAAAGGTTTGCTCTCCAAACATAATCTCAACACTTTGCGATGACCACTGGTTTTGTCTTTTACGCTTGACTACATGCCAAAAACGAGTATTGTCACATTCGGCCATAGTTTCAAGTTCACGATCCTGCATTGATGCCGTTGATGGGCACGCCTAAATGCCCGCTTACTGACCTTGAGTGCCGTTAACTCCGCAGATGTCTTTCAACGCGGGCGGCCTGCGTTAAGCCACTTATGTAAACACATACGGTGCTCATTCTTGAGACACTGTAACTCCTCGTTTCAATATGGTTTGAGGTATTTTCTTTACCGTTTAACAGGAAAGCAACTGAACGCACTTTGTTTCATAGACGTGCAAATATCACTATACGCTCTGTCGATACAGGACGGAGTTGACATATCATTAGTTAACTGAAGATTTCTAAGATCAGCTTCTATGCAAAACATATAGGAAGCTGTATGCACGTCAGTTACATTTCCCTAGTTGATACAACTATCCGACATAAGCTGTTCATAAGAGGAGGGTCGATGCCAACCATGCGGAATGTCCAAACAGCACAAGATGGGTCTGCGTCTTGAGTACATGAGACACACCATGGTTGCCACTTCACAATGAGACACAACATGTACATACTCGAATGGAATAACCACATAGTCTATGGTACTTAATTTTGTTCCATAACATGACACAAAGATGTTAGGAATACAGGAAAACGTGTCTGAACTGTTAAGAGATTACAATCAAGCAACCACTTAGTAAATAACCTGTCATTCGACCTTGGGATCTGGCGGCATTTGTTCACTATATGAGTTACACAAGCCATATAATAGTCTCTGGTATATTTCGAGAAAGGCATGTACACCTGGAATACAAACAATCTATACAGGGAGATAACTGCACTTGGACCCTGACAATCCTGTGGTCGTCAATAACTACCTGTACAATCCGATCTACAAGACGCTTGTCCCACATAAGCGCTACCCCGCCTCTGCCCATTTTACCTCTATAATAAGCGTTAAATCTCTATCACAAACAACATGATAGTGGTAGTTACCAGATAGGCTTGCTGAAAAATGGACATTACTCTGCAGAAGCCAGTGCTCTGATAAGCCCACTCTTTGTTTACCTGCTTGCAAAGTGAGCACGTTCAAATTGTTACTCAAAGGTCCATTAAAACATTCAGGCCATGACAGTTCATATGCTGACATCTGTTTCCAACCAATGCTAACAGCATCATCAACATTGACGGAATCTGGTGCTATTCTGCCTGTCACTATGTTCAGGAGACCATCTGTATGATCTTCTACTTCCATTGGCTTGACGCATGTATCCAACTTGTCACGTATCCTTTTCCTGTCTTCTGCATCTGCTGTAATACGTGCAGCAGCCTCTTCTTTGTGGACAGTTCCATTAGCGGTATTCTCATCTTTGTCCCGTACGCTATTTAGATCTTGAATTAGTCTACTGCACGTGTAAAGGCTGAGGGCCCATCTTTAAAAAGCTGATTCACTAAAGGTTATTCCAATAATTCTACCCGTGCCATGTCCATAACGCATAAACGTCGTCTTAATAAACATATTCGACCATGTGGCATTCCACAACCCTGCTCTGTGTCTCATGACATATTGTCCCTTCTGGAAATTTGCAACCACTTCATTTGGTACATTTTTAATTAACCTTAAGTAGTACCAACCACACCTCACGTAGTTAACAAGCATTGCAGCGAAAAGGTATGAAGATATTTTTGAATGGAAATTAGGAGTTTCAGTGGCCAGTTTTTCGACCTTTTTGCATTAATATATACATTTTTCTATTTGTATTCTGTTAAATATTGTTTACTATGTTAAAGACTATACAGGTATGGTCTTGGTGTAAGTAATATGATCAACATTGTTAAAGACCCCTATATATGTTCTCCTTATTTTGGCGGCCGTCTTGGCAACCATCTCATATATATTTCAAAAAGCTAATTGATGACAAAGTTGCATAAAGTGGTTTCTGACATGTTTAATCGGCTAATTGGCATACTGACTACTACTACACCACAAGCAAATCAAGTCAACAAATCCGACAAGTTTAGTGAGTCTTTACTTCACTACCAGTTCCAACAGTTTGTCATTTTGCATGAAGATTATGTGTTTATTGCGAAAAACATCCTCTTAACTTTTCTTCACGTATCATTTGTTGGTGTTCAGTGGCTAACTTCACTATAATAGCACGACATAACCACAAGAGTAAAAAATGACTAAACAATGCATGCCATGAATAAGAATATAGGAAAAAGTCATATGAGCAATGCAATATATAACAACATTTGAAAAAAGCACAGGATACACGAATTCACATGTTATCCAAATGTAAAAATAAGAACACTTATGTGGTGCTTAATTTAACAAAAAGAGCCAACCCAACAGTTACCTCCTTGGACCAGCCAGTCGGCAAAAGGAACATCTTACACACATTTCTGACCAACTTTAATGGTGTAAACAAGATATAATGACAAAATAGTAATTAAGCACGCTCAAGGGACATAACTATTACACGTACGCTAAATGATTAACTAATGTTGTCTTCCTTAGAAAAGTGTTAATTTGACATTTACTGATATAAAGTAGACTAGTGTGAATATGCCTGATATGCTTGTAAATTGTCTATGTATGTGCAATTATGACAAATAAGAAACATGTTGCTAAAATGTCATTTGTTTAGCTATGAATACATTTTAAGAATTTTATTATCGCACTTGATACATAGCAATTAATGTCTGACAATGTGTAAATGATTAGGAGGATGAATGTTTTAATCAAACCCGATTTTTGTAAGCTTTCCACAGTTTGATAAAATTTATAAAACTTGCATTTAGATTATATTGTTTATATATGTTTTTGGGTATATATTGGCTTTCCAATCTTAATATTTTGGTCATTTATAGGACTGGTAGAAATTCATTCTTATAAGGGTCTCTAAATATATAAAAATAATGTGTCTTAATCTGTAATTTTGAGGTTACTTTACATAATAAAGCAACAACTACGGACTTATTTGCAGTACAATTAATGCAATGCGGATGATTGTGCGATTGTAAACCATAAACAAAATATCTAAAACATACACGTATATACAGTACTAAATAACTTACTGGCATAATTCAATCCAACAATCTTTAAACACTTAATCTCAGTGCTATATATATTTTACAAACTAAGTATGGAGCCGATTTGAAACTTCTATTTTTAAATACCTAACAGAAGTTTAATCTGACGTCATACTTTGTCACGTGGCCTAAAAGACAGAGCCTGTGACAGAGGTAAATATAATGAAGCGGCAGTGTTAGAGAGTGCTTTCTGGCAAGTGGTATACTAGCTTTGTATGACTAGCCGCCATCTTTCCATTTTACAGTGGGTCGTATACAGATAAATTGTGAAAAAAAAACACGACCAAAAAGATCGTGTTTGTTGCATTGTGTATTGTTAGAAACATATCATTTTTATTTGGAAACTGTGAACGAACAGAACTATAATTTTAAAGACTGAATAAAGGCCACCCGTGTAAGAAACTGTTGTATACCACCAAATGCCACTTGTCTTTGACAGAAAGACATTTCCCCATATCTTGTATGTGGTGTCATAACGTTAAGTTTACATGCATGTTACACTAACTTAGCCTTGTTTGTGGGAATTTGGTCATAATTACTGCCGAGACACATAAAGCAGTCTCAGTTAGGACTCAGTACGTCAAAGGTAAGTAAGTACAATTCGTGAACACTTGCTTAAATTACTCTATTCTTTCAAAACTTATAAATAAGCACAATGAAGAATTCCGCTTGGTACAGATATCTGCCTCAGAGCCTTCATTAACACGTTTTCAAGTAATTAAGCATACCGTATCGGGCTGATAAAAGTTGTAACTGCTTACGCAGCTTTAGGATTCATATTTGTGTGTGTGACTACGATGGGGAGCTTCACGTTATACACAGATCTAGGCCACAAATAAAAAAAAAATCACACCAGACGTTTGCTTAACCTTTTCAGATATCATATATTTAATTGGTTCATTAAGAGTCACAAATGCAGAGTCTAAACTTTCAGATACCACATTTACAACACATTCGAACAATCGCCTGCCTATACATTACATTACTGTATAAAGGTACATTAAGTCATAGGCTTGAACTTGGAACATGTCCTTAAACTGAACATACTCTACTGTCTGAGCTAAACGGACAATTAATACATAATCAACATATTTTATTTGGGTACATTTAAATGTTTAAAAGCATACATCAAGCATTCTTCAAGCACCCGCACCTTTACGACAACAATTACTTAAGCAGGGTGCCAAAGAAACTTACCTAGAAAAAAAACAACGTCTGAAGCTAACCAGAGGAGAGACAATGTGCCTTCAAGACAAATATTATATCGACTTAGCTAACTGGGTCATTGATATATTATCTTCTGTTTTAATCTAGTTAAACGTAAGGCATATAATACATGTGTGTATAGGTTTGTCCAATACCGTCGATACCCTTCATTTTGTTTACATCTACTGAACTTTGTGTAAGAAAAAACGTAATTGTCAAATTATCTTAAGGAATAGCGGTAATCTTGCAGATATGTAATAATTCATCTTTATACGTACATAATTAGTGCAAAGCATTTGGAATCACAATATAATCTTATAATTAGCTCAGCGATGAACAGTCTTTGAAAGAAATGTGTTGCTCCTACAGAAAACTCCCTTAATGACAACATGTATTTTTCACGTAACGGAAATATAAATGCGTTATAAAATGCTTAAAGGTCATATATAAAGTTTTCAAAGTGCATATTTTCTGTTTGTAATATGTAGCTTTTGTATGAAAATGAAAATTGTTCTACTGATTTTTGTGTAAATCATGAGAAATTTATTCTTTTACTTTCCTACTTTTTATATCGTCTTTTGTGACTGGTAGCGATTATCTCCCTTTCGTTATGACGTCATTGTTGAACACTTGTTTACAGCCGCCAATTTTTGACGTTGTTCTGACAAAAGTATTTCTGTTTCTATCTCGCTGTTTGAGAACAATGGAGTTTTTGGATAACACAAATATTGGTGAGGAATGTATCCAGCCTTATATGTTTGAACCACTTGCGGGAATTTCCAGTGGAGAAACTGCTGACATCCCCACCGAATCAGATACTGGATCGGATTCGGAGGGACACATGGATTCGGATGCCGAAACTAATGTTGATGAGTGGTGAGTTTACATTTCACTCGTTCGGCGTCATATAGCTATACTAGCTGTTACATAAACACTGTTTGATCGAAGTACCGGCTGTTTGACAGTTGTTTTACTTCCGGTCATATCTTTTTGCTGTCAAATTGTTCATCTTTTTTTTTAAACTCTCGTAAAAAGTGTACATTATGTATACTGCAGTAACGGTTAGTAATACATAAACAATTTGAATTATTGTTGATTTTAATTATTATGATTCACCGTATATCAAATCTGTTCCGTCTATGCAAATGGGGATTAGATTGGAAACTCCCAAATACCTGCATGACTTGTTTCATGAATACTGGTCAGAACTGCTTATTGATTCACAAAGTCGGCCCCTTGTAGGAGTTGTCTGTATTAACAAAAGGTGATCTGTAGTGCTTTTTAATTTTTTTATCGACATGCATTATATTTAATTAATTGATTCAATATAATATTTAGACATTACATGCAATTCTTCCATGTTGAAAATGAATTGTTGTTTTCTAGGAAAAATCTAAATTTATTTAAACTTATAAAAATTATTATATTAAGAGAAAAAAATATTTATAAATGTGCCATTACTCATATTAACATGCAATCACAATGTGATTAAAGTGCTATTACTTAAATTTTATCCTGATTCCTTGGTATTAGTTGATGAGAGATATTAATGTAATAAGATAGTGTACTTAAAGTACCGATTATTTTATGGTAGGGGACTAATCTAAAATCCATGACATACTTCCAGGGCCTCTTTTCCTGATCATTGTAATAGTTATTACAACATGTGTTCTTTTAAAAAAATTGAATAACATTAACATACTTTTTGATTGATAAAATATTTATTGTTATTTACTATGTACATATTGTTATCTATTTATTGAACGCAAAAGGCCCTTTTTTGCAGGTGCCATTGTGGTTTTTGCATACATATGCCCACCAGTAAAGAGAGGCAGTGTTGTTGCAACAGCAATATTATAGATGCAAAGGTAGCTGAGGCCGGAATCAGTTGTATAACAGAGCATGATGGTTTTAAGGTAAATTATATCATTGAAATTCCTTATGGATTTATTATTTTATTTTTTAATTTTTTTTTTTTTATCATACACAATAATTTAAATTGTGCTAATTGTATATTGTCTTAATAAATAAGAAAGAGAAAAAAAATTAAGACAAAGAAAAAAGAAGTAAATACACTAATTGATTCCATTTTTATTTCTAGGCAAACTGCTTGAACATATACGTCCTGGAAACATCATACTATGAGTTTGTGCTGGACAAGGGGCACATGGAGGAGGGACAAAAAAATAATGAGTAAGTTTTTCTATCTTTGTGCAATATTTATTTATTGAACATGTAACAAATTTTTTCACGTGCATGTCAATGTAGTCAGTTAAATGTTAAAAGGTATAGCATACTAACAACTGTAAATATTACATGATAAAAAAGTGAACAAGCATCATTTAAATTACTTATCATAAATATTAGACAATTGATGCAGTACAGTGTAAAGATCATGTTAAAATTATTGCTGCTCCAGCAGATTGGTGCTTGTTAGCAGATGATGCATACATTTTTAGGACTTTTCTATTTTTACATAGAAGTTGAAATCCGACAGTTTGCCTATGTCAAATATATGTAACAATATCCGACCTCAGTATTGGGTATTTGCACATCATTTCTGCAGAAAAATCATACCTTAGTCTAAGCTTAGACCATTATCTCCATTTTAGGGCAGTAAGACTCGTTAATCAGGACTAAAAATGTTGATTATTTTCAAACCTATAAATAAGAACAATGTGAATTCCTGCTAGAAATAGACATCAACATCATAGCAGATGACATGGATGAGCTAAAACATGAGTCGTCACATGGCTTTCCTAGTTTAAAAATAGCTAACTGTGCAGCATGGCTCAGATAGGAAATCCTTTTTGTTTAATGACGACTTGGGCTGGTTCACTTGTAATGCAGGTTTAGGTCATGAATAAACAGCATTTTGTGAGACAATGATTAGGTAACAATGATTTGGTTTTAAGTGAAAATATTTTTTGGTCCAAACTGTCGGATACCACCTTTAAATATCCAACAGTTTGTCTTTATCAAGTAATAGTTACAATTTCTTACGATTGATTGGGGGAACTGGAGGACAATTTCTGCAAAAAGCTCAAACTTTAGTCTATAAAAAATCTAACAATTTTGTTTATTTACACCAAGGCAAAGACAGTAATAGACAAACTATTTCTTTGTGTCCAAAACCTATCCGGGAAGCATCACCCGGTTCGACAGGCTCTTGTTTTTATACTGTTTAATGCATGTAGATTATTTCAGTATTTTCTTTTTAGGTTGTACAGATACCTTGCCTACAAAAGATTTACAAGATGGATTTATGGCCTGCTGTACAAGAAATGCAGAAAGGTAATACCAGCCTGTGCTGTTAACGCAATCAGAAAAAGGTTTCCCTCAGAAGAATATTGTGGTTTTAAGTACCCACAGTGAAAATACTATTGTTTTTGTGACTTTTAAAACATGATGCACTGTTTGATACTTTGTATATTGATTTAGTTTGTTATTGTTAATCTAGCGTAATATCAACCATTACTTTTAGCTTATTTTAGCTATCATAAAAAAAATCATAGAAGATTTTTTAATATCAATCTGTGAATGTTAGGTTAGTTTTTAGGATACTTTCTAATTTTTTTTTGTGCATAATGAAGATAACATTGGGTCCAAATGGTCTATTTAAGTGCTAGAAATATTGATACCAAAACTTTTTGAATAATAAAAGATAATGTAATTTTACTATGAATATTGTATTTTGTTAAGTCAGCTGGATCTTGTACAGTTGTAAAGTTTTTTTTAGCTCACTTGAGCTTATGACCAGGGTGAGCTATTTCGATCACCCGCTGTCACACGTTTGTCACACGTTTGTCAACTTAGATCTCTGATACTGCTGGGCCAAATTCAGCCACACTTTCTCTGTTAAGTTAGTCACAAATTTTCTCAAATGTTGTAAACATTAAACGTCATTTCTTTTTTGTTGATTGACCTATACCTGATATTTAAGTTTATTATTTTGTTAGTTTGCCATTGTAAGCTTACCTGAGCACAAAGGTAAGCATTTCTGATTGTCCACTGTGCAGCATCAACAATTTGCTTGTTAGCACGCTAGAGGCTACAGTTTTAATCCAGTTTTCATCAAACTTGGTCAGAAAGTTTGTCTGCATGAAATCTTGGATAAGTTCATATTTGGGTCTAGTGGGACTTGTGCAAGTTTGTAACTAGGTCATGTGGGGTCAAAAACTAGGTCACCAGATCAAATTTTAGAAAAACCCTGTGAAAACGTTTAGAGGGCCACATTTATGGTCCAATCTTCTCCAAACCCGGCCAGAATGTTTGCCAGTATGAAATCTTAGATATTTTTGATCTGGGTCACATGGATTCGGTAGGTCACTTGGTAAAATTCTAGAACATGTTATCAGCCCAGTGGCCACACTAATGGTCCAGTCTTCACCAAAGATTTCTAAAGTAAATATCTCTTAATTATTTGATACCAGATAGGAGCCTTCTTAAACCCCATGTCCTCAGGTAAGCGATTAAGAGCCATCATGGCCCTCTTGTTTTCTTATTATTATATTTATAAAATGCCATTTGAAAGATCATAAATAAAATAACTGATTGCACAATTCAAGAGTTTTTTATGTATACAACCCCTTCTTAAAAGTTATTAATAGTCTGTTGACTTAATGTTTAATTATAACTATTATTTCTTGAGCTGGATAACAACATATCTGAAATGTCAATCACTATGTAAAGAAACTGTTTTCGCATCATTTACCTTTCTATAAACTCTTAACACCAGTTCAATGTTTTATGCACTGCATATACAAAAGATTCATGAATTCATAAAGAATTTTTGAGGTCTGCTATCAGACCTTCCCACATTAAGTCCAATGCCCAGAAAAGGTCAACAAGTTTGCTACTCTAACACTACACCAAGGGTGCGCCTTATCTTTTTTTAACACACTGACCAAAATAAGAAATACATACACATATTTGTTCAACTAATCCTAAATACTGGAAGAGTATTGATATGTTGTGTTCCAAAGTAATTAAAAAATGTAGAAAAAAAAATCATATAAAATTAAATGATTTTAACAATTTTTGTATTAGAGATATTAATAGGCTGATTTTACAGGACAAATTGTCTTTCTAACATTCAACTAAAAAGCCTGACTTTTGTATTGCATATTGACAATAAAACATTGTGTGACTTGATGATGTTTTACAAAATTGAAGATTTGTTTAGTGGACCCTGCTTGATTAAATTGCTCTGTTTGCATAAGTATATTTTATTATGCTGAATTTCCTCATTAATATCTGTTAAATCTAGACACATGATTTTCAACAAGCTCCTTCTTAGATACCCCAGGTCTCTTTGTTACACTGTGTGTTAAGGGACTTGGATACCCTTGTACAGGTATGGCTTCCTTAGCTTTCTTGTAACTGGAGTGACTAGCACGCAACTCCTGTACACACTGCATCAGCTCTTCAACGTAGCCTGAAATTACAAACATATAAATAACAAAAGGTACACTTTCATATTTTATCATCATCAGATTATTAAGTTGCATTTCTATTGCTAATCAGTTCAACCTTATTAAAGCCTATCAGTAGCTCCGGAGATAAGTTGTCCCACTTGGCGTAAGTAGTCAGTCAGTCTGACTTGATAAATATTAAAAAAGCTGCAATTTTTGACCTTGTATTAAACATTTCTTCAATTCAGATTTTATTAAAGACACTGAATTTATTATTTTTGACATTATCAAGTAGATGGATAATTTTTTAATGAGAAAAAAAGAAGCAATTTACCAAATGTCTGTGCAGATTTCACTTCCTTCACAACAGGTTCGCCTTTTCGACCTCGTGGATATGATATGCTGTACTGCGCCACACCCTGCTTTGTCTTGTTTACTTTTCTTCTTGCATTTTCATTAAAGTGCAGAGCGGCTACTTTTGACCTTTATAAAATAAGTAAAAAACACACAATCAAATAAGGTATATAATTTTCATACCTCATACACAAATACAAAGCATATAATACAAATAAATTAGGTTTGAGCATTACATGCATAATTGATTATGAAGAAATATAGACTGCTATTTATATGAAACAAAACAATAATAAAACATGTGTAGAAACATGCTATTTACCTTGTAATCTTTTCTCATATAAAATTAAAACATATTATGCAGAGATATTATTAAACATAAATCAAAAAGATTAAATTTAATCATTATCATTAATTTAAAATGAAGGCTTCCCTTTTCACTGACACATTGTAATCAACAATTGAAATTAAAGGACTACTTGTTTATTAATCTTTATAGTAAGGGGTAAGAAATACTTTAATCATTATTAAAATTTATAATAATATGGGTATAAATGTAAATAAAAAGTACTAGGATACATGCTGAATTATTTTATTATTTTTTAAAAACAACTGTATTATACTGTGACCATAATATATGTTGATATTTATTTTTTTTAAACATGCAGTAACTTAGCATCAATTGACTAATTTTAGGTACATACGCTTAAAATAAATTGATAAAAAAGTCACCTTGAGTCCATGTACAAGTGCATATAGTGTGTAAATTTTGGCACCCATCCACAAAGAACCTTGTGGAATGCTTCTAGTCCAGATGTCTGCTCACATGGGGACAGGTTTCTGATATCTTTCACCAAGACCTTATTGTTAACCACTTTAGACAGTTCATCATAAGGTTTAAAACCTGTTGATAAAATAGTGACATTTAAACAATTATGTCATATGTTTTGTCCTTTACCATAGACATTTCTACTTAATTACAAACCAATACATATTTTTACACAAGGTACAATTTTATTGGACATCATTTGAAGGTAGCATTATCTGCTGTATACCAGATTGTAATCTTTTAAAACTCTCATGTCATGGTTTTCAAACGTTACGTACAATAAGTTTAGGATAAAGGTCTTTTAAATATTATTTTGATAAAAGTTCTAAACACACTAAAAATAATTTTAAAAAAAATACAGTATACCAACAGACAAAATTACTTTTAAAATTATTTTGTTTTTAATCACACAAGGAGCAATTGAAATACAATAAATGAAATTGCCTTTCTGCATCCAAAGTCGCTCATCAAGTTGTCCATGTTCACACTTAGGAAACCTGTCGCCGTGTCCTTCATGGATGTTGCACACATGGTTAAGAATTGACTGCCATTTTTGCACAACTAAGTCCCCATCTCCATTGCTGGTGGCTGCTGACCAGTATAAGTGATTGCTGACTGATCTGGCCCAGAGGCGAACTTTTTCACAGCCCTTCTTATTTCCTGCAGCCTCAAGTTTTTGAAATACACCTTAAAAGAGAAATTAAGTCACAACAGAACTGAAACATCGTGATTTCACAACTTGTAATGGCAAAAATTTTAGTTATTTCAATTTGTTTTTCTGTACATATAAACTAAAATATAAGTATATGCAGAAATTATGCCTCAATTCCCAATAACTAAGTAAACACAGGTACTTGCATTTTACATAAACAAACTGGCAGTTTACCATCTAAAAGTCCTAAACTGTCATATTGTATGCTTTCTTTCTTCAAGTTCATAAATGTAAAACAGGAGTTCATAGACTGATTGTTGTCAAGGTTGTGTGAACTGGTGTGGTATGAGGCTAAGTATAAATGTCATGATACAACAGTGAAAAAGCACTGTATCTACCTTTATTTGAGTTTGACATATAGTTTACAATTGTTTTCATTTTAAAGTGCATTGTTTAATACTATTATAATCATACCTTTTCCTACATGCCAAACATCATACCAATGAATGATGTTTGGCTGCTGCTCTCTCATGTACTTTTTGACTGAAGCATGCCGGTCTGTTACAAAGTGGGAGACCTGGAGTCCCTTCTCCTGCACTAGAAAGTTGAGTGACCTTTGAAGACCCTCAAGCTCCATGGCATATGAGTTTTTGACCTCATTGCTCTGTGAATGTACAAATAAAAGCACAAAGATAATCACAAAATATATACATTAATATAAGACTGAGAAAAAGACATGTTGTCATAGTCATTAAAAGATTCAAAATGACAAACGATTGTTGCCTGTACTAAAATGTTAGATTTTAGTAGATGTATATGTGAAATTTACTTGTACTGTTAATTATAACTGAACAAATAGGGAGGTCTGAATATGATATATACCAAATTGATTTTACATTTTTAAGTTGTTTTTTTTTAAATATAAGAAAATAATTTTATTTAAAGTGCTCAAGAAACCATTTTTTGCATATATCATTTATATATAAAAAAAGCTTACTTGAACCAGCTGAATATCTATAATCTTCCCTGTCCCCAAGTCCATCACACTGTATGACCCATACTTTGCTGTATGGCCTGGTGAGTCACATCTGCCATCTCCACCCAGTCTAAGAGGAATACCATTCTGTATGGCAGTGTCTATAAGTTGTGACTGATGGTGATCCCACACTATTGAAACTGCTGGTGACAGGTAGAGCCTTTGCATATTGAAATAAGTCTGCTCACTAAAGGAAACTACACCCCCAAAGTTCAATGCTCTCAAAAACTTTGTAGGTCCACAACCTGAAAACATAATGGCTGCTGATATGTCCAGGTGGCCCATTGCCATACTACCGGAGGTAGGCTGGCTAAGCCAGGTGTCCGACTCATTGCAAAGTTTACAGTGTCTAACACATCTCAAAAGCATGCCTGTTACAGTCTTGCAGATTGACAATTTAGAGCCACACTTAACACAGGTTTCTAGCAGTTTGTCTAGCTGTGCTTCATACACAATGAACTTTCTTTCTGTTGTAGTGAACCTCTCAAAATCACATACACCTTCTGTATCCTCGTCTTCATCACCACTAGAGGGTTCCCAGTCAGACAGATCTGATACGGAATCCATATGAACATCCTCTTCCGATTCATGAACAGACTCAATCAGGGTGGGGCTTAGGCATACTTCCCATTCTGTCTGTGTCCCAGCATCACATACTGCTGCAGGTCCAACTTGAACCTCCTTAGCTGGTTTTCTCTGAAGAAGAAAATAAACAACATAATTTTATTTAGTGAAAATACATATTGTGTTCTATATTAAACACAGATACAAGGTTGCCCCCATGGCATAATGGTAGATCTGCTGACTTGAAGCCCCCTAACTGCCTAGACTCCCATCATAAGTCCTGTTCTAGATGAAGGACTTTAAGCAGTAAGGTCTTCCAGCTGACTTGTGTTGTGACGGTGGTTCTACCCTGATGTTTGTCTGAGGACTTTTCCCACCATAATATCTGGATATTTCTATAATGATCATAACTGGTAACTGTAATATATTTCAAAAGACAAACAGTACCGTACAAAAATATCAGAAAATCTGCTTTAGCTATGCTTTCAAAATACAAATCAGCAGATGAGGTGAAAACAGTTCTTGAGCATTATAATTACTTAATGAATAGATGTATTGAATTTATGTAAAAATATAACAAATAGTACAATTCTTTTTCCAGTATTACTCATTTTAATATATAATTACCCATGCTGGTGTCTGACATTGAACATTGAAGTGGTCAATCTCTCCTTCATTAGCAGGCTCAGCATTGCAGGCTACTGATGCCAATGTGTCAAGGTCTGAAAGCTGATGAGGGTGATTTTCAGAAGGTGGTCCCGTCAAAGGATCAGTCTCATCTTGTACATGAATAATATTGATTTCTGGCTGAACCTGAAATAAAATTTTAAATTTCATTTATGTAACACAACAATTTTAATGACAAAATATATTTTTTGGGAAAAAAAATATAGATTGCTAGTGTTAAATAAATTATCCCAAAAAATATTCACATATGATATTATTTTATATAAAGGAGATTTTCTAAGATGGTATAATTCTTAAGTTCATTTCAATAGAGAAGCTTACCACCTATTAAATGATAATGACAGGTAATTTACTTTGTGAAACAAAACTTAAATGTAGATACATCTATCCTACCCCCCCCCCCCCCAAAAAAAAATAAAAATAAAATAAAAGTAAATAAATAAATAAATAAAGATAAAACAAAAATAAATTTTGACTTCACCAACTTAAGATACGATCAGAGATCTCTTGCATGCTAACCTCACTGTCATACCTTTACACCAAGTTCTCTCGTTTTAAATGTGCCCAAATATCTTGTATTTAAGTTTAATTTAGTCACTTGAGATAAAATAAAATGTACTTCTGAGTTCAAACAATATCATTGCATTAAAGAAAAAATACATAATATGAAGCAATATTGACTTTGAAACGCTAATGACGTACAAACTTGAATGAAGACCAATACAGATTATATTACGGGTAAACAATATTTTTACTTAGGTAGCATACATTTAGTTCAGTAAAATAAAATTAAGAAATCGTTATATCGAAGTTTATGCATGGGGACTTAAAGATCCGCCAACAAATTTATATTTCAACACTTCTATGCCAAAATAAATTTCGGAGATAAACATCCGTGTTTTTGATCAGTGGTTTTGAAATAGTCCTGTCTGTTTAACAACAATCCCATTTTATTTATACAAATTTTGTTTTTTATAATCAAGACTTATTAACAAATTACTTACTTGTTTCTTTTAATTAATATTTATATCATGCAACACAAATAATAAATGTTAAACACGAACCTTCTTTCTTCTCTTTTCTGTTGCAGACGTCTGTCTCCGATACTTTTCGGCGCTGTTTTGTTTGAACTTAAATATAGTCGGAATCGCACCTTCTTTAAGTTTTTTCTTAAAACACTCTCCAAATCCAATCCGTTCCAAGAACAATGAATTGTGTACAAAACAGTTTTCGTCGAAATGTAAGGAACACACTTTACTATTTGGTGTCGGTTCATATATACCATTACTAGTTGATTTGGCTCCACGGCCGATATTAAAAGCCCAGATTTTCCTTAGTCTTTTGTCCTTGGGAAAAGCAAAAAAGCTCACACGATCGCGCCCAGAACGCGAATTGCATCCAAATGCAGCGCAAATCACCATAACTGTTATAAATTGAACGTGAACTGAAATAGTATTACATCTTTTAAGCAATTTACACAGACACCACGGCAGGAAAAGGCGTCTGCTGTTTGTTTACATGTACAAGTATGACGTCACAATATTCATTTATCAAAGGGAGATAACTGAAATTGGATTGTTACGGAAAGAGTTGCTGAGGATAATAAATTAATCTAAATAAATAGATTTGAGAAAATCAATGACAAAAAACAATTTTTAACGTATTAATTATTTATCAATAGTGCCAAAAAATAGATAAAAACAAACTTCAACTTTTTCTTTATATATGACCTTTAAACAAGTAAAATATTCGTATGAGGTGACAGTGTCAGTTACAAGTCCATATTTTCACAACGACGTTTGTGACGTCAAAATGGATTTTATTCCGTTGTATAAATAATAATGATCGCCAATGCAGATTTTCTAACTATATTAAATCGGCTACCAGTGAACATAACAATCTCATTTTGGTCATCTCTAGGATTCGTTTATTTGAACATCTAAGTTTGGCAAAATAATGTCCATTCATGCTTATGATTCGGTAAATTACTTTTCCATGAAGATTTACAATCAAAATTAAAATGGCATTTAAATCTAACGGTGCCTTAATTAACCTCACATAAATGCTCAAAAGACCATAACATTGCATACATGCAAAACTGAACAATATATTACACACAGACACACATACACAGAGACACATACACATACATACACACAAACTCACAGACACACAGTTACACACACACATAGACTACACACACGCACGAACTCACACACACACACACAGACAGGCAGACACAAAGACACATAATATATTTAAGTTAAACAATCATTACAGAATAAAATTAAGACTACCTAAGAAATAAAAATAAAGCTCTTTAATCGGGTAACATATGATCATTCTTAATAACACGTCTGTGACGAGAATCTGTATATAAAGCTATTCATAGCATATTTCTTGACTTACGTAAAAGTAACATGCTTTAATGATGTAAGATTTTAGTGTGCTGCATGTTTACACACCAATCACGTTATTTCTTCAGCGTTATGAATGTTCCCAGTTTTGATTAAATAAACATTCGCCTATTCCTCGGTTATTTCCCACTGGGTTAGTGTAAAGAAAAATACAACAGCAGATGACTAAGATGATAAACTGTGTTGTGAAGTGGCTCGTTATAACTGAACCATACTGAATGTAAACATGAACAAGAACCTATTAAACAATCAAGTACATGTACATCTGTTAAGAATAAGCAAAATTGACTTACTTAGATAATCTCCCTTACAGCGGTACGAGGAAAATCGGAAATAAAGATCTACTCTATAATAATGTGTCCATGTCGGATTTTTTTTCTGTGAAATACGCATATATGTATAAATTTGAGAACTGTATAACGAATACGATTTACCCTGTATGTGTCAAAACGAGAATGCTATCTATGCATTATGGTTTCAGTATATATTTAAAACTTTGTTTTTATTTTTTTATATGATCTGCTGCATGTCGACGTTTATCATTGTTGTTTTATTAGTTGCCATCTAAAGTCATATGTCTTAACTGGTCTAATAAATGATGTTTATTACATCATCACATACATACAAGCTCATGTGATCTGTGTTTTGTACACTACCAGGGCAAAATAGATTATTTCAATATTTGCAAAGGTACCGAATTTTGTTTCTTTTTAAAAGTTTTAACAGAGAGATTGCTGCTAATGTTGTGTTTTGTTAATAAGGAAATAAATCATGGTTGCTATTATGCATTGGATATTGGAGTGACCGGACATGGTACGCAATGTATATATTCATATATTAGGGAATTCTATCATTGACTTGAGGGGTCATAAAAGCAATTACAATCTTTAAAATATCTTAAGGAAATTTCCTTAAGCTTGGAAACAATTTCATGTATGACGCTTATAGAATAATCTGAAATAAAGCAAATTTTATATCAAATGCATATTTAGTGATAAGAATAGCACACATTCTTTTTGGTTTTGATCGAAGATGTGCAACGTAAGTTTAATTAATCTATGTCTAATGTTTTTGACCAATACAGCCACTTGATCATTCGGTACATAGCTGTACTAGACAGTCGTCCAAATATATTACGTTATTGTACAATAACCTCAACCTCACAGACACATACACTGTACGATGACGAATAAATAGATGAATTTGACATATGCAAGCGCTTCATATTACGTATTTAATATAATAACAGATTGCGATTCAAGCGGCTCAATCATCGGAAGTGTCCGTCAGCATTTCATTGTAAACACACTCACACAAAATCTCTGTCAGAATGCTGTCTGATGAAGACATAAATGGATATTAAATAAACTAACTTTAAATACATCTATGGAATTTATAATTTCAAACATGGGTTAAATAGTTTGTGTGTTGCTTAATAATCCAATGTACTAATAACGAAAGTAAAAGCAAGTGTACAATCAAGTCCATAACAGAAAAATGGATATAAAAATAAAAAAGGTCATTTACACTAAAGTGCCCAATACGAAAATATATTGGCTCGTCCAATATGTGTCTTTTCTTTTTCAATCGGGGCACTTGTCAAAACAGGTTTCCGTATTGGAAAGTGTAAAATAACCTAAAATTATTATAACGACATGCTGTTTTTGATGCCGCGGCTGCTGCTGTTGCTGCTGTTAATGATGACAATGATGATGTCGATGATAACGACAATGACGATGATCATTATCATAATCATAATCATGAGCACGATGACAGTGATATAGATGATGTATAAACAAGATAGTCCTAAAAACATAACGATAATGATAAGCCAAACAACTTTTCACTAAATTGATGACCTAACTATTACCAGAAAAAAAGTTAGCATTTACACAGTGTAAAATAGTAAAGTCTGAAAATACACAAAGTCTGGTTTCTTGGTTCGTACAAGCTTGTGTCTTTAACCGATGAAACACATGGCATTACAATGTGGTAAATATAAGTTACTGGGATAAAAGCTATGTGGTGTAAGAATATATGAACTTAGTCCTATGAGCATTTTAACATATTCCAGACCTTTAAAAGCCTTTGGTAAACCTGTATTAAAGATATTTATTGTTATAACTAGCATTTAAATGTAAAAGATTCTCCTTTCTGTCTTAATACGACTCCACATCAGCAGCTCCTGACTTAATTGGTGCCATGTGTGTGCAATAATGCTTCATTATTTTATAACAATGTATACATTGTCTGGACAAATGACAAAATATATTGGTAATGATTTGCTTTTATTTGGAATAATAAAGTATAATAATCGTTCTTGCAACATTTGCCTTAAATTGCCAGACAGTAGACTGGCGTTGACACAATATATTATACACAAGCTTGTAATATTGTTTTTATGTTTCTATTGTTTAATAAAATTGCAACCTTTTACGCTTAAAGATTCACATATGCGCTTGTATTAGAACACAATACAGATTTTTATTAAACATATGTCACAAAGGTTTTAAAATTAAAAGTAAGAATGTTAGACATAATGCTTTGTTTTCGGCATCATGATTTTGTTTGTAAAATACGCAATACATTTGTTGTAAACGATTCAAATAAATGTACTAAACAAGACAATTAACACACAGCATTCATGATTTGTAACATCTTGTCTTCAGTTTTTCAGTGTAGTTTGTCCATTCATTTGTACTTTTCTTCCTGAGGGAATAATTAAACATTTCTCATGCAAATCAAACAAGGTAATGTAAGTTACAACCACCAATGGAGTTTCAAAGGTCGACATTTTTTGTGCGTAAAATGGTAATGAATGTGGAAACTAAGTAATAAAAACAACTTTGACTACAATTTGCCTCTGCATTTACAAAAAAGTATCATTATGAAATAAGGGATTATAGCATAATTAGATTTAGAAATAGAAGTACACACATTTGGTGGAAATTCCTTGAAAAGTTTAACAAAAAATAACACTGTTAAATGGTAAACATGTAATTAAATTGTTTGATTTAGTTAGCAAACGAAAAATCTAAATTACCCTTTTGAACACCCCCCCCCCCCAAAAAAAAAACAAAAAAACAAAACAAAAAACAAACAAAAACAAACAACAACAACAACAAAACAAACATACAGAAAACAAAATAAACAACAATATACATAACAACAAAGAACCAACAACAACATTACAGTAAGAGCAAAGATAACAAAAACAACACAAACACAAGCTATTTATACAACGGTTATCTCCATCTTTAAAAATAACAATAAATCACTTTTGCAAGGCCCCGTACCATGGAAATCATCGATCTTGAACATTTTACAAGATCAATATTAAAGGAGGTATCCGTCAGTTTGTACGAACGTTTCTTTTCTCAAATAACTAAATAAATCATTGTTACATTAAAAGGTCCTTCAAATGCTGTTTATTGATGTCCTAAATCTGTGTGCACAAGAAAGCAAACATCGCCACTGGTCAGGTATTTCTTATAAGAGCCAAGCTATTATTTTTAAACATAGAAAACAAACCACTTTAGAGACCACCTTATATCGTCATCTGGGTAATCCGCTCTGACGTCAATATCTCTTTTAGTAGAGACCGCTTTAAATCTTGTATAGAGTTCAAACCCGCATTTATTAAGGCTAAAGTATGAGTTTATAAAAAAGCCCAAATTCCCCCAAACATTTGCTCGAACTTGCTATATGTATTTGATATGGACAAACTGTCGTATACCACCTTCAAGAGTAGTTTGTTATGAGGCGCTTGACAACATCTGCTTACAGAGAATTGCTGTTGTCTACTTTGTTAAATCAAAGTTAACAGTTGTCGATAAGTTTTGCTTTACTGTGTTACGATAAAGGGAATTCATGGGCAATTTTGTTATGAAACTTCTCATTCTATTTATACACCTTGGTCTTATTGATAAATGTACATCAGATATGAGGAAGCTGTATTATATACATTGTCGAATAAACAAGTTTAAAATAATTTTTGGAATGTCTTATTGTTAATATGACTTTCGTAGGCTTCGATTCAGACCCAGATAATTTACAAGTAAACACGTTTAATTTAGCTTTCCTGTGGTTGTGATAAGTTTCTCAATTTCTATAAAGATAGACAGGAAAGACTGTGTATATAACCACTTCATACCTATTAAAACTACTTTGGCTACTTCAAAACTTTGCATCAAGAGAACTGCGTCATTCGATTTGTCTAATCAAATTCATGTTTATCATTATCTTTAACGCAAATCTTGTTCCGGGATTCAAATAAATCCGGCAGAAAAATACATGTTGTTTACGAATCATACATGTTTATTAACTAACTTTTGCATCGTATACTCAAACATCCACTATAACTAAAAGTGGATGCTAAGAGGGTGTTTCTTTGGTTCATCGTCCCACAAACAATATTTTAGTTATCCACTTGAAGCAGATATAGTGCTGCCTTCACAGTGCATTGCACGCCGTGAACACCTGGAATAATAACACACCCAGTCACATTATCCTGACACCGGGCCAACCAGTCATGTAACTACACATACAAAGAGGGTTTTAGCAAGGGAGCTATACCACTACCATTTTTACGACTTTCATATGTCGCTGCCCGGGTTCCAACCAGAGGCCTTCGTACATGGAACCGACGCTCTACTGATTGCGCTACCAGGGCCGGTGTACTAAGAGGATGTCCGCATATGAATGTGATTATATAATAACACTGATTATAATACCAGTGCTGTGGCTTATGGTAATGGAAAAGATATAAAACTAATAAATTAAAGTTAATATGTTCACATTTTTCGTTCCACAAACTACACATATGCAAGGCATGAAGCGAATCGTATTTTTTATATGTATTGGGATTGTCAACAGTATTTCTGATTTCTGGAGACGGTGCTAATCGTATATATATATGTACATGTTCACATGTACTTGCATCTCGTAACAGCTCGTTCTGGACTTTGTCTAAGTGTTGTATGTAGAGGTGCAAGTTAAAACGTAGCGTAATATCGTTTTGAACTTTAACACCACACATGAAACAATTCATATAGAATTACTGACTTCATAGTATTAGATTAGCAACATAGATGACTTTACGTCTGTTAATTACATATCATGTTGCTTAAATACTTAAACAACACGTCAAAAATGGACATCGTGTATTTGAACATTCTTACTGTTGTTATGATTCACAAATTAGAAAGATTAATTTTTTTATGTAAAATGTTTACATTGATGAAGTCAGTTGTTATACAATGTTCCGCCTTTCGCATCAACTTATCCATGTTATTTAAGCCTCATTTTCATTTTGCACCTAATCTGCTACATAGCATAGTTCACAAAGAAAGTATAACAAAACAATGTTTACAGTCTCGAACATTTCGATAGAAATTCTAAAATATGCAGAATGGTTAACAAGTGCAAATTGCTGCACAAGGATGATTTTTGTCATGACTCACTTTCGGTTTCCGTATGATTCACCAATTGTGTTACTTTTAACTGTTATGAAAATAATAATATGTGCTCTTAAATCGCAATTAAGTAATAGCTATTGAGAAAGAAAATACATTTATTTGCAAATGAGATGCAAATATAACTGATGTCATGTTGAATTATGATTGTAGGTTGCCATGTTGGAAGATTATTTTATGGATTGCACCTAGCAAGAAATATCGAGTTACACATAGTTATTGTCCGTTTTACATCATCGGCCTATCTTGCCAAGACGGAAGTGTTTTTTTTCTTAAAGAAACACATTTACGTATGGTCATTACTGCAGAATAAGGACTTAAGGGCAATCCGATATGGGCAACATGGTTAACGATATACTCAAGTTGCTTCTAAACAAGTTTTCTTATCAGGTTATCTATCTCACGAAAGCTTACACGTTCTGCCGTTTAAAGTGGTAAATTAACTATACAAGATCATACACTATGCTCACTATACATACCATAAGTATCATCAGCACAACATTAGTAAGATCTTAAACAAACAATAAATAAATCGGGTAAAATGTATGACTATACCCCCCGTGCTTTTTTTGCGAATTACAGATACGCGTAACGAATTATAAGTAATAAAAACTAAATAGCAAAAGAAAAGTGTATGTATGTATGTATGTATATCGTATGTATGTATGTATATTGTATGTATGTATATTGTATGTACGTATGTACGTATGTACGTATGTACGTATGTAGTATGTACGTATGTACGTATGAAGTATGTACGTATGTACGTATGTAGTATGTACGTATGTACGTATGAAGTATGTACGTATGTACGTATGTACGTGTGTACGTATGTACGTATGTACGTACGTATGTACGTATGTACGTATGTACGTATGCACGTATGTACGTATGTACGTACGTACGTATTTACGTACGTACGTATGTATGTACGTATGTGCGTATGTACGTATGTACGTATGTACGTACGTATGTACGTACGTACGTACGTATGTACGTATGTACGTATGTACGTATGTACGTACGTATGTACGTATGTACGTATGTACGTATGTACGTATGTACGTATGTACGTATGTACGTATGTACGTATGTATGTATATATGTATGTATAACTGAGGTAAGTTGGAGTCCTTGAATGTCACTTAGTTTATCTAAGACGGCATCTATTTCTACGAAACATTGATGATTGAAGAGAATGTACTTAAAAGATCATGTTGTCAACGTGATACAACACTTGTTGATATCAGGTTATGAATATTGTCTTATGTGTCATTCAGTTGGGACCTCTTACAGTTCTTAAAGCCTATCGACCACGTCATACAACACTCCATCTGTATTGTAAAATGGGTGCGATTGCACTTCAAAACCATGAAGTGCCCATAGAAACCATATGATACCCATTCAGATCTGGCGAATCAAACGACAGTAAAGAGAAAGAAGGATCAAGTTGTTGCAATAGCACATAAGTGGTTGGAATATGCGTTCTTGAAAGCCGCTCTAGTGACAATTATATACTCCATGCACATCACGTTCTATTCTAAAGTTAGTTCGATATATATTCCCTGTAAACAAACGGACCCCGGTTTCAGTGTTTTAGCTTTAGGCCGCACACTATAATGTAGCTGTAAGGTTGTCTAATCACAATGCTATATCTGTAAAAGTTCAAGTGCTTCGAACTTGTGTTTAATTAGAAAGATAAATATGTTTTCGCAATGTACCATATTATTCCCATAAGTTGACTTCTTTAGCTTTAGCTTTTTCTCCTATGAGTTCTAGGCATTTCACATTGTTGCCCCGACCGGTAGAGGGCCTTAATATAAAACGGTCTTCCAGCTGACCTATGATGTGCCCGTGGTTTAAACCCGACATTTGTTTATGGGCTTTCCTCCACCAATAATCTGTCACTGAGTAGAGAACAGCAACCCTATATTAACATAATGTGTCTCTTCATGTTAAATATGTGTACACAGATCAAACCGTAATAAAAAGTAATGAGTTTCTGCACCGAATTATCTTGAGCTAACTTCCGGTTTTCCTATTCAAGTAATTGAGCAATACGCGACAGCACAAACGCAACGCACATATACATACATCTTATTTTGAAGTGTACCAGCAAACATTGCAAGTGGATACGACGTTAATATCTGGTTTATGTAAAGTTATACTTTGCAACCGCTTATATCGTTCCTTTTGGTATAAAATATTTGTTATACATTGTTATATATTATATTATATATAAAAGCACCATGGTCTCAAATTTACTGACGCTGTTACTTGTAAACATGGGGTAAACATGTTTTAATCAATAATCTTTTCTTTTCGATGAAAAAATCGAATGTTGATTTTTGTTTAATTGACATAAAATACTACCAACAATGACATTCGCATAAATTTCCAAAACGTAGCAATGGAATAGATCCGGTGCTGCCATACAAATGATTTGATAGACTTGATATGATGGATACTACACTCACTTGCATTATCCTTCAAGCATCCCTTGAACTGCCTTACATGCTTAAAACCTAAGCAAAGTGCCTATCTACAGTCTATCCTTTAGGATTTTACCATGTCACAATGAACAAAAGACGTGGTTGCGATTGTTGCCCTTCTAACGGTACATTTTTTCGCTCAGGTGTTGATGATGGTCCATTCTTCTGCGCCCCCTCATCATCATCACCATATCATCATTATCATCATCATCCTCAGCAGCAGCAGCAGCAGAAGCAGCATTATCATCATAGTCATCAGCATCAGCATCATCATCATATAATACCAAGTCACAACTATGGAGCAAAATACGTCCTAAAAATGCATCAAATATCAAACATCTATAGAAACATGACCATTAAACATCAGTTTTTGTTATCTGGCATTCAGCGTGGGTTTAGATCTTGTTCATGGTCTGCCAAAATCCTTACATTCTGATTAAGAAAAACATGTCCAAAAACATGACAATGTTGTTTATTTTTATTTTGTATTCTTTATTTATTGTATAGCTCTTAAATGAAAAGTTCATACACAGCTTACCCAACATTATTTCGGCGGACACCACGAACTATCGCACATCGCGTCTCCCTTGGCGACGCTATTGTTTCTGGAAAAATCAGATCGCTGTCTAAAACACCTCAGCAATTTTACTTTGAGAAACAGACAGCGAATGTAAACTGTGGAATAGCAGGCCCAGTAAAATGGCATATAAAATCCAAACTTGGATAAAAGTCCCTTGACACAGCACGTTGTCAAACGGCACATATTCTTCTGCCGTCTCGTCTCTCATTTTTATTGACGTCATCTTTTAATTTGATTATTTTTGTCAAGAGTCTATCTAATAATAGACTGTTTACGCTCGGTGTACAAAGAAAATGTGTAAAATATGGCACTGAAAATAATAATAATAATAATAAAAATAATAATAATAATGATAATAACAATAACAATAACAAAAATAATAATAATTATAAATTGTATTCGTTTAATGGTTTTTATATTATCATAATATTCTATGTAATTAGTTTGTTTCCGTTCTGGCGTTGTACCCCTTAAGTTGTTTCTTGATTGAAGAAAATTGAAGTGGAGAGTCATTCCGCTAATAGATAAACCGAGCCTTTTTAACATATAATGGAATGGCTTGCTTGCTGTTATGAGTGATCTGAGTATTCACTATTTTATTAGTTTATTTAGTTTAAAGAGTTGATATAAGGTTCATGGTAGATTGTCTATCTAACTGTAAAGTAGTTATCTTTATCGTAGACAAGGTATTTAACCTGTTAGCAATCACGTGAAACTTGTAAATGACGTGACTTGTGGTAGGTTTGGTGACTCTGGCTAGACCGTAAACCTGCTGGCAATTATTTAGTAGAAGCGATAATTAACGTACATATTCATTGGCTGTATTTGAAATAATCATCCTTTTGAATGTTGCGTGGCCACACGATGTTCTTTCTCGTGACGTAAATCGTAATTCATTGGCTATGTTTGAAATTAACATACTTGTGAAAGTTGCGTTGCTTTCTAGACGTTCCGTAAGTTTACCGTGATAAAAACTGATTACGCCATGTCGAGTTACTATTACGTGAAGATGTGACGTGAATACCGACTTTAAAACTATGTAATTCTGTTTTACATCCAAACAACCTTATTTCTAGTAAAAGAGAAATCAAATGTATTGAGGCAAAATGGTCTGTGTAAAGTGACTAGGCTAATAAGGACAGAAGTTTGCTTAAAGCAGTGTATTATAAGAGTAAATTACAAGCGAGCACATGACGCTGACTAATGCAATGTTCTTTTTTTAGCAAAACAGTTGATCATCTGTATATAATATATAATCATTATTCAAATTGTTTTATGTTAAAAGCAAAATGACAATTGTATTATCAAAGCAATTATACGCCGAATATACATACATGTCCACCAGATCAGAGCAGATTACCTCTGACTGTCTTAAAGATAAATAAAGGTCTAATTATATCGAAGTATCCACCTTCTGTACGAACGCATTGATGGTGACGCTTTTGACGTTTCTAAGTTACTCACGATATCTAGTCATGTTTGTTTTATTTCTCCAACGCTATTGCACACCAGATTTCATTCAAACTTCTGATGCTAACGTGTCTTTCTAAATTTGATATGTAAATAAACATCAAAGTCCACTGAGTCAGGTCTGGTTATAACGATCCAGTCGTTCAAAGCCAAAGAATCTGCTAACAACTTTTAACAGCAGTCCTCTCAAACATTTTACATACTTCTTTGCAGGACTTAATGCACAGTCCTGCACACGCAACATTTCACTCTGCCCCACCCATTTTTGGACGTCACATTGACATTTATTTTCCGCGATACACTTTTGTTTTGTTTTGTAACTAGTTAGTGTTTTGTTTACAAAGGTACGATTTCGCAAAGTTTCCAGGGGATATCAGTTATATTATTTTTGTTAGACATTATAGCAAGATGGACGACATGCTAGGTAGTATGTTCAAAACTACAGTATGTTTTATTTACGCATGTGTTTATTAATTAGATTCACCTTTGTCAACGAGGTGGATCACTATGGAATGATAACCGTATGTTCACTAATTTGAGTGCAAGATCAAAGCAGATAAGTTTGTCTGAAAGAAATGAAATATTGAAAGCTGGGTTAAACGTTATTTCTCGATTTTCGTGATGCTTAGAATATATTGGACCATTATATTTGAGAGTTGTTTGATAAAGTATGACTGATGTTTGACAACATATATTCTACCTTATTATCCAAAATAGCCTAATACAACAAACATACCAAATCTATGCGATTTTTCTTGAGTAATATTCCATATCCTGTTTCGGAAATAATTAATCTGCCTTCATGAACAAAAAAATCGATCATTTTTATATTTTGTAATAAGTTAAAATATTGGTGCTAAACTGACTTTATTGCCTGTTTACAATTTTCTTGATGTATATGATGATACTACATTGTTTCATCAATAAGTCAGTACTTGTTTGATTTCTTGGAATGAGATTTGTTCGTTGATAATAAACACGTGACTTTCAATTTTAAATTGTTTGACACTTGAAGTTGTTAATCTTCCCACATACAACATGGGTGTGTGTTGTTATGACGGAAGTTTTGTTCGTATGTTTAGTGGCACATAAGGAAGTTCAAGTTTCTGTTTCCGACTACAGTATGTTAACAACATCAAATGCAGCACCAGAATAATTTGTTGCACTTAACATCTCATGATCCTTCACCAGTTGTGTTTGTCATATTTCCTGATCTCTTCACAACAGGAAAGTGTAACAGAGATAAATCAGCCAATAAATCAAGATGAAAACGAGATGACTGCTGTCTTTTATTGCATAGACATAAATCAACAAAATATGTAACGAAGCTGTTATTAACATTCTTATCATCATGTGGTTGGTCATGGATTCCAATGTCTTAAACACTAGACCATATGTGCTCACTTATAAGATTAATTAGTTAACACTCTTCAACCTATTCACATAAAGTATATCCCACACTAATGGTGTTTCCAGCAAGTAAAGGGTTAATAAAATTATATGTTTTCTTAATTTTAAAAGGATAATGCTCATACTTTATGGCTGTCATGACCCTTGCAACTTTTCTATGATCACACAAATCTTTAATTCTTTAATTGTTATCATGAATTAAACACATATTACCTTGCAATAATACCATTGCTGAGATTCAAAATGGTATTTTCTTTTATTTTGTTACATCGCACTATCTCAATTATGGTGACGTTCAGCAAATTATTGGTGGAGGAAGACTTATGCCTGGGTAGAACCACTGGCGCACCACAGATTAGCTGGGAGACCTCCCGACATTAAATTTCTCACCCGACCGGGACTTGAGCCTATGTGGTAAGCACTGGTTTTATTACGTCTTGATCTCACCAGAAAGTCTAATAAAGAGTACTTTCCGATATATAATAATTACATGTAAAAGTAAATGTTCATGTAGAAAACAATTGAAAACAGGTATATCGCTATGACAACAACAACATTTTTTTCAACGGAATAAGTAAATTGATGGGTGCAAACGCAGGTGTATATTACTAACCACTTAAAATGTATTTATGAAAAAAAAAAACACTGGAAAAGTGAATTATTAAAGTCGAATTTACTGCATGCCTTCCTAATTGGTTACTTTTTCTAAAGCTAATTCTGTAGATTTAGATCGTGCTTGAATAAAAACACAATGAAAGCAGACACATCTATATGACTGGACCAATTGGTGTTTTGTACTTTCGCTGATCGGATACATAAACCGTGTTCAGGTTAATGATTTGGCCTTGGTGTTTTCTACTTTCGCCGATCGGATAAACCGTTTTCATGTAAATGCCTTGACCAACTGGTGTTTCTACTTTCGCTGATCGGATAAACTGTTTTCAAGTAAATGACTTGACCAATTGGTGTTTCTACTTTCGCTGATTGTATTAACCAGTTTCTGGAAACTGATTTAAACAATGAACTATTAAATAAATAGCAAACTTAAAAAACCTGCAACGATGCTCCGTTGTGCGAATTGAAAATAACAAGTATACATAATGTTTGATAAATATAACAGCATGAGTTTTATTCAATCTTAATCAAGATATATTGTTATTTTAAAGTCCAGACATAAGCCATGAGACTTGTTTCTGCATACATAGAGAAAAACACTAGAATTAGAAAATGGTCAATCGCAAATTGGTTTGCACTGTCGTGCGTCCAGCATGTTGTAAGGGCTCCGAAACTCTCGCTTCCTGGCATTATGTTTTCTCAAGAAAACCGTGCGAAATATCCTTTTAAAGGCAACTAAAGGTAAACATGTGTAACCTATGTGAAAGTTGGAATATTGAAAAAAAAAAACAATAACTACATGTATGATGAAATGAAAAGATTACGTGAGTCTCATATGAACACCACTGTATGCTTGTAAGCATGTCTGGCTGTTTGTCTGACTGTCTGTATCTCTGCCTGCCTAACTGTGTGTATATATGCCTGCCTGCATGCCTGTCTGATTGACTGCCTGCGTGCATGCATTCATGAAACTGGGTACATTCGAAAAGAGTATTTGTTGAAATAGCTTCACATATTTACATGCTCGCCAAGGTAGTAATTTACTACATTAACTATGTTCTTTAAATGTTGGTTTATTTTACTTCTTAAATTTTTAAACACTTTTGGATGTGGTGTGCTTTACAACTTTACTTGCGTTCGTTGCTTTCTCCATGATAATATGTTTTACTACTGTACTGTATATCTCTCTAGCTAGATCAACTTCTCCTTGTATTTAATCGATGTAAACACATGATTAAAACCTTAAAACTTTAAAAATAGACAATTTTCTTCTTTACAGTCACACACGCGCGCGCACACACACACGCGCGCGCGTTCATGTATTTGGTGTCAAACGGGGACTTGGTATTTAACCACTATAAACGGGGACTTCTTTATTTGTTCAGACCTTTGGGCTAATATTGCAAAAAAGGTGATAAAAAAACATATGTATTTGGCTGAAATTATTTTTGCTTTGAAATGTTTAATTTTAAACAATGATTTTTACAGTACAATTGGGGACACACAGTTATATAGATATTTCTGCTTTAAGCGGGGACACACATACGATACTTTTTCCAAACAACTGGGGACGGACTTTGATTGTTACCCTATAGAAATAGAGCTTTCTTTAGTTTTGCTTATACTGAATTATCACTGAGAGCGACAGGATTATGTATTCGCTTACATTGAGTAAATATAAGGCATTTATTCTCGACATAGATTTCTTATGTCCAATAAATAAATACATCCAGAAGTGACCGTACAAACAGCCCATAGTTAGCATAGGTCCTAGTAATTTCATATCTGTATAATAACTTGGTAAAATGGAAACGCCATTGCAGCAAGTGCATTGCCTTTGTTAAATGTATATGCATGGTATAGGCTTTCCACTTATACTAAATCGCAATGGCGGCGACAAGAATACAATTTTGATTAAAATAACCCGTTTATTAAATCTTATTTGTCTTTTCAAAAGATGTAAGTTTTACAATAAAATACCTGGAGCACATTAGTGTGTGTTTTTACCAAACCAAAAAGGGGTCGCACACAAAAATTCTTGCATAACGATCGGGGACGTTGATTGTAACCCCTTATGCTGAGTTACTAGACCGTATAAGTAACCACAATGGAGTTTTTATGCCGTATACATTGCCGACATGGAGTAATACGGTCATATAAATTACCGACATGGAGTTATAAAGATAGCATTACCTACATGAAGTTGTATGGGGTCGTATACATAAAACTGTTATGCCGTATAAATAACCGACAATGGGATTTATATAACCGACACAAAAATGAAAATATTAGGTCGAAGAAATAGCCGACATTGAATAATTGGACAAAACTTACCGTATAAATTACCGACATAGAGTTACCGATATTTTAGTTACTATGCCGTATAAAGTGCCGACACATCAAATGGTATTACTTCTCGATGCTGAGTTTTTCGGCCCTATAAATTATCATAATTAAGTTGTTAGGTAGCATACATTGCCGGCATGGAGTAATACGGTCAAATAAGTTACCGACATAGAGTTATCAGGCAGCATGTACTACCTACGTGTTCTTATTATAAGTTCGTATTATTTACCGACAAAGGAATTTTATGCTATATATTGCCACAATAACCGGACCTGGTAGCGCAATCGGTAGAGCGTCGGCTCCATGTACGGGAGGCCCCGGGGTCGATACCGGGCTGCGACATACCAAAGTCGTTAAAATGGTACTGGTATAGTCCCCTTGCTAACGCACATGACACTAAACAAACTTTAGCGATTAAGGATAAGGCTGTTTTCATTTGAACTTTTCGAACACTTCGGCCATTGCTACAGATACAAAGTCTAAATTGCAGATACCATTTTGTCTTTAATTTCGGGATAATTTGATCCGCACTTTTAACTTTAGCTTTGAACATTGTCGCGGTACTGAACTTAGACGTCAATTTTATTAACAGACGATTATGAGAAAAATAAAATAAATGAATGGCTGTTTTCTTCTGTATGTTACACACCATTATTAAACCACGGATCTTTACTATCGAAAACAAGTAAACAATGTACAAACGTATCCTCGCTCCTTATCGGAAATGACGAAATTACGAGGAAGTTAAAAAGTACTTGAAAGTCACTGTTCATCCTGTTCTGCTATGCAAAGTTCGTCTGTATACTTTCATGTACATTGTTACTTGCATACAATGCAGTAAACACTTGTGTATCTTGTCTATTGGACCTAAAAGCCTATCATGTGAATTTCCTCATCGACAGTTTAAAAATACATATGATATGACTAATAATGGCATGACCAATCACAATGTTAATGCATAAGACTATTCGTTTTGTACATTTAATTGAATTACTTTCAAAGAAAAACTTACAAAGTCAAGATTTAGCTGCAGTCTGGAATCAAAATGCTTACAGATAATAGTCTCATAAATATTTTTCTAAACCCGAAAGCTTTTGATGATAGCAGTTTTGCTCTTTTGCAGACTGAAACAAAAGAAAACAATTGCACATGGAATTAATTTGTATTTGGCAGCATCACTCCTAGTTAAATGTTAAACCACTGTATGTCTGACGAAACATGAAAAGTAAAATATTAATTGACGAACGAACAGTCCTAATTCTGTGTATATCCCTCCACCAGATAATTGTAAGGTATGATCGTCCTGAGAACAGTCTAACAACAAAGTTAGAAATTAAAATCGTCTTTATAAAATATGGCTTTTATGCAAAAAGTATTATCAAATTCCCCAAAGCGGTTGTTAGATATTGGTTCGTGTATTAAATATAGGCAAACTGTCTGATACCACCTTTTGTGTTGTAAAACACCGCAAGCTGTACTGTTCCTATGTTTTAATAAACTTGTTCATTTCAAATTGCTTGTGTTTTTTTTAATATTACCGTCTATTTATTGTTCGATAATTAACCATGTTATGATGTTATATGTAATTTGCCGTTGGTGGATATTGTATCCTATTAGACGACTGTTATATGGAACTATTGTGATTAATTATTAATGTTGAGCAAAATAACAATAAAAGTAGAAATTGGCTCAAGTTGATATGATAAAAAGAGACTCCGAGTGGTAAAAACCTAATAGAACTTAATATTTCTAACTACACTTCGTTACTTTTACTCTATGCTCTGACTGGACACGTTGAAACGAAAGCTTTATTATCTCCTGTAGCGATGATCTGTCAACAGGAAGTACATTGCAAGAACTGAGTGCAAAGTTCTCCACCAATAGTTCTTACTGACATTCATACAGAAAACAAAATAGTTTTTTTACCTTAACAAAACAGCTTACATATCACTACTCCTAGCGTATGTCAGCTAGCTAATGCACCACCAGTTGCATCTCTCTATTTGTGTTTTGATATTTAAATAAGGTGGAAATATCAATTTTCTTGTGTCATGTAACATGTTACTTTTTTGGTAATTTCAAAATAGTTTAACTTGTTGTTTAAGTTGCTATTGTAGTTGTTGATTGTGTGTTTGTTTTCTAAAAGAAAATCAAATATTTGCGAAAGTGAGACAATTGAAATAAATATTATTTGCTGGTATAATATCTTCCTTACTTTATGTAGATTTTATGGTGAAATTGGCAGTCGAATTTGGTTACCCCGCATCCCCTAACACCCCCAACCCCCGTAGACTTTTTTTCATGGGTACCAAAATGTTCGTAAGGGTGTCTAGAAACATACTCTCCAATGTACTAAAAATAAACTCATTTGGGTTTTATGAAAACAAATGGTTTCAATGGCAACTGTCATACAATTTTGATTGAAGGGTACATTTAGAAAAACGCGTATTACTCTTCTAAAAAAGTGATAAAGGTATACAACTGGTACTCAGTTACAGGTTGTTGAATGGCTATTATGGTCATGTGTCAATTATGCAAATTTAATGAGATTCTAAAAAGACATTATATTTAAAGTTGAATATATTCTTTTCATTTAAAAGCAATATTCAAACAAGCTCAACAATTTCTTAGTTATATACATATTACTACTTGTCTAACACATGTTGGTCTAAGTTTCATATGATTTGGATCATTTTATTATATTGCATAATTGGTTTTTATTTATTTTTGTCCATATTTTGCTTATTCAATCTTAATGCATACTTTGGCTAGAAGTCTTGTAACAAACAATAACTTCGAAGAGTAATTTTTGTATCGTTCCTTAAGAGGAGGCTATCACTAAACTTAAATTTTTAATAACAAATTATGGACATTATCCAACATAAATATTCATACATCTTAATGAAAATCTAAACATAGACTCTATTTTTGAAAAGTCGATTAGATTATTTATATTTAAAAGTAATATTCTCCTACTAGACTAACACATATTGGTCTAAGTTTCATATGATTTGTTTCATGTAATGATTTTTTTATGATTTTTGAAATTTATTTTCGCCCAAAGCTGTTCATTCAATCTTAATGCATACTTTAGCTAGAAGTATGCTTATAACTAACCATAACATTAAAGAAAACGTTTTTGATGTCTAATTCTTACATTGTAATCACGTGATCTTAAGCAAAGCGATTAATAAAAATATGACCAAGGTGATGTTATAACAAATACTTTTCTTCTAATATCTAATATTTTATCTTTTCAGTTAATGACACTATGTTTTATCTGTAATAGTTCAAATGTTTCAAACTTGAGTTTCCATAAAAAGGTAAAGATTGTTTCAATGTAGCATATTTTCCCCTTTAGGTGCTTTCTTTACCCTTGGTGTTTTCTCCTATGAGCTCTAGGCATGCAACCCTGTGGGTTCGTGTCCGACCGGTAGTGGGCCTTAATATAAAACGGTCTTCCAGCTGACCTATGATGCTCCCATGGTTTAAAGCCGACGTTTTTATGGGTTTCCACCACCAATGATGTGTCGCTGAGTACAGAACAGTAACACCATAGTATATCTTCTTCGACATGAATGTGTCTCATCATGTTATATATTTGTACAATGATCAAAACTATTATAAAACTAATATGTTTTTACACGGAAGTAACTTGAGCTCACTTACGATTTTCCATTAAAATTAATGAGCAATATGAGACAACACAAACGCAAGGCATATATGCGTAATTTTTATTTTGATGTGTACCAGCAAACATCACACGTGTAAATGATGATAATATCTGGTTTAGGTAAAGTTATATTTTTAATCGTTTATTTCATTCCTTTCAGTATAAACTATCTAATAGAATGATTAAATATTTATACATGGTATATAAGGTGTGTTATCTGCAACAAGTCTAAATAAAATATAATTCACTGCAAAAACAAAGGTTTGAATAAATAGTTTACCCTCAAACCAACTGACAATATACGCTTTACAATCATATTTGCAATCATATATTGCATGCAAACCCGAAAAAAGTACCACGGTCTTAAATTTAGTGATTACTTTACTTTTAAACATGGGGTAATTCAATTACTAGTACTATCATCGTAACAATGATTGCAATGATAGCTTCTGTGTTTTCATTTAACTCAATGAGCCTATTTTCTATTGAATGGTGATATGCCGATAAAATAATCGACTGTTGATTTTTTGTTTAATTGGTATAACACACTACCAAACAATAAATGCATACATCCTAGGCAAAGTACCTATCCCTATACAGTCCATCTTTAAGGACTTATTGTATTCAAAATAAACTATAAAAAACCCATCGTGGATGCGATCGTTGTTCTACTACCGGTACAGTTATCGGTCAAATTTGATGTTGATCTATCAGCATCATCACAATCATCCTCATTATCATCCTCATCATCATCATCATCATCATCATCATCATCATCATCATCTTCATCATCATCATCATCATTAGTGTTTTCGTCGTCGTCATCATCATCATCATCGTCGTCATGACATTATTGTTTCTAAAAAACATATCGCCGTCTGAAAACACCTCGGCTATTTTACTTTGAGAAATAGATACCGGATATAAGCTGGGGAAAAGAAGTCCCGGTAGAATGGCATATAAAACCCAAGATCTAGATAAATAGTCCGTTAATACAACACGTTGTCAATGGCACGAATACAACAATATATTGAGAATTACAGAAAGGGAGAACGAGAAAGAGACTGGGATTTTCATAGTATTTATTCGCAGAGATCCATACATGCTTAACCTTTAGAGATACAGAGCTCCCTGTGAGGTCACACCTTTTGGTACATATTGTGTCTTCAGATATCCTTGCTGGTTACGATGCCACTGCCGTGCACCATGTTTGTTCTTCATATAGCGGCTGTACTGTAGCAATGCTAAAGCTTATTTGGCCAATTGGACAGTATGGAGATGTGGTTTTGATTGACAGTATTATTTAACAAAAATCAAAACATTAAAATGTACATTGTTGTATTGTATAACCTGAAAATAAAGAAACATTTCCTTAAAATCGGCTAATCAACGTCGGATGTAATTTGTAGATCTGGGAATCCGGTTTTTTACGTCGACATTTTGGAAAAAAAATGCCAAGGGAATGACGTTTCTATGTTTCAGAAAATGTCTCAGATATTCCTCCTGTAATTCCTTCCTGCATTATAATTGGCTAAAACATTTTGCTCGCTCAAGTCGCTTCACTGTCCCAAACACAGTTGTGCCCAGAAATGGATCAGAGTCCCTTCCTTGTTTGTATCGTTCAAATAACTGTTTTAGTGTCTGCTATTCAAAGAATTTAAAGAGATTGATTGAATGTTCGTGTTCGCCGATTATTTCTGCCCTAGTAAGCACGAATTCTTCGTCGGCCGTTTGCTTGGCATTTCGGTGAACGAATGGTTTAATGAGCCGAAACTAATGCAAGTGTGAATATATTTATCTTTGATGTTACGCATTCATTTTAAACACAATTTTCTTATGACTCCGTTTTGTTTACATATTCAATGAAAGGACTAAATGTTACTTATAATAACTCAATGATAATCTGTATAATAATTTTGAGAAGCTGAGGGAATTAATCATAGAAATGGAAATAGAAATAAAGTGCATCAACGAACATATGATGTAAGAACTGTGGATAAATGGTTTCAGCCGAAACATTTACGGTTCTTGTCATGTTCACTGTTCGTTTGCCGTCTTCTCACTCATTATCATTGACGTTAACTTTTTATTTTATCATTGTTTGTCAACAGTCTATGTAACTTAATATTATTGTTAACGCTCTATATACAAAGAAAAGTAAAATCTGGCCTTGAAATTAAGAATTTATTTATATCTTTTAGAATATATTCTGTATATTTCCTTTATTTTGTCACATACACTAATTAAAATTGTGCTTCAAGAATTCAAAATAAAAAAAGAGTACAATAAATTAAAGAATAAAAATATTAAATTATGTTCCATGGCATTATTAAATGCATCTTTTCTATTTTATGTCTAAACTATAAAAAGAGGCACAATGAAGTGCTTAATACAAGATTTTTCCGTTCTGGCGGTGTAACTGTTAGGTTGTTTCCGATCTGAAGGAAAGTGAAGTGGGGAGTACTTAAGACTTAGTGTTTCAACTCTGATATAGTTTAGTTTTACATGCAAACTCTGAATCACGTTAACTATTATCATTATTCTTATTCTTATTGTCATTGTTCTTCTTCTTCTTCTTCTTCTTCTTCTTCTTCTTCTTCTTCTTCTTCTTCTTCTTCTTCTTCTTCTTCTTCTTCTTCTTCTTCTTCTTCTTCTCCTTCTTCTTCTTCTTATTGTTATTATTATTATTATTATTGTTATTGTTATGATTATTATTATTATTATTATTATTATTATTATTATTATTATTAAGCTCGCCTGAAAACAAGGGATGATGAGAGAGAAATACAATCGAAAGCATGATGCAGGATACTGCTATGTTCTTCTAGTAGAACAGTTGACCATAAGTTTCAATCGGTAGTCATGTGGACGTTTTTAGTCAAACTGTTGTGTGTAGAAATGACAAACAAGTGTATTTACAATTACAATTACAAACAAGTAAGTGAATCTATTGATTATCAAATAAAACATATCCGATTATCGAAGTATCCGCCATTCGACGTTTCTAAGTAACTCAAGAAACACAGTCGTGTCTGTTAATTTCACCAATGCTGCTAACTGCACAACCGATTTCATACAAACTCCTGATGCCGATGTGATTTTCTGAATGTACATTTAAAACACGCAAAACCATTGGGTCAGGTCTGGTTATAACGGTTCAGTCGTTTATAACCAACTAATTGACATAACTTAAACTGCAGTCCTCTTAAACATTTACTTCTTTGCTTGACTTAATGTCCAGTCATAACATGATGTAAGTCATGTCAAAATTTTACTATGCTCTGGTGTATGTTGTATGTATGTTTTATTTATTTATTGATTATTTTTTCTGGACGTCGCATTGAACTTTTTTTCTGTAATATACTTTTGTTTTGATTTGAAAGTTGTTAGTGTTTAGTTTTAAAAGATATGACTTCGCACTATTTCCAAGGAATAGCAGTTATATTAGTTTTTTTTAAATGTATATCAAGATACACGTCATGCTTGGTAGTATGTTTAAAAATAGAGTATGTTTTATTAACGCATGTGTTTTTAAATTAGAAAATAATAATCGAATTCACCTTAGTCAACCTTACGAACCTTTGGAATTGTCTTCATATTTGAGTAGATATTATTTGACAAAGTCGAATTATTTGACTCATGTTTGACAATATATATTCTACCTGGACTATACAGAAATATACATAATACATAGACTATACATGGACTATACATACAGCCTAATGGATAAATTTCAAAATCAATCATTTGCTTGATAAATAATGCATATCTCTTTTGGGAAATAACAAAGCTGCGGTCATGAAAATACTCGAATATTTTTAGATTTTGTATTAAGTTATGATGTTGACTTTAAACTGACATTAATGCCTGTTTATATTGTTCTTGATTTATATGATGATACTACATTGTATTCTGTCTTCAACCGCTTAACGACTGTCCCAAAATCACGTTTTGTTTAATTCCCTGGAATAAGATTCGATATAATAATAAGTGCCTTCCAATTTTACATTGCTTAACACTTAAAGTTGTTGATCTCCCCACATAAAACATAGGTGTGAGTTGTTATGACGGAAGTTGTGTTCGTATGTTTATTTGCAGGTAAGGAACTTCAAGTGTACTGTTTCCGACAACAATACCGAAACATACACATAAGGACTCAGTATAGATATGTAACTCCGTAAAATATATCGTTTAATATTATGTATATTAAGTTGCTAATTTACAGAAATAAATGTATTTTTGTTTTGATGTGGCGGAATGTATGCTCAAATATATAATGGTTGTACCGCAAGCACTACCTATAAAAACTAAGAGCTTCAGTGACTAAAGGCTGTTTAGGTATATTTTGTAATGTTGTCATCGTACTAAAATTTGCCACCGATCAGTAATAAAATATATTCCTCTTTTATATTTATTATTTTATTTAAATATGTTAAAGTCATACTCGATTTCGTTGCATGCCTTCCCAATTGGTTATTTATTTATTCTAAGGCTTATTCGATAGATTTAGTTTGTGCTTGAATAAAACACAATTATTGCAGACATCACTGCTATTGTCTCGCCAGGTGTTGCGCATAATATTATACAAACAATAAAATATATTATTGTGTGTGTGTGTGTGTGTGTGTGGTGTGTGTGTGTGGGGTGGGGGGTGGGGGGGGTGGTAGGGGTCGATAAAGGTATTTTCAAAGAAAATATAAATAGGTTTTGTCTTAAACTATATATCAAATTACTCAAATACGGGTACCTACTATTCAATCAAGGTATTTATCAGTGACAACCTTTCATTTGCATTAAAGAAAAAATGGTGAAGCATGTAAATTGTTACCATTTGATGACAAACTATCATTCACTGTTGTAAGTGGCGCGTGTTATAATATATATATATATATATATATATATATATATATATATATATATATATATATATATATATATATATATATATATATATATATATATATATATATATATATATATATATATTCCGAACGTGTTTTAACGGAAGAATTTAGCTTGTTTTGTGTTTGTTTATGATATCAAAAGACACCATATCTTAGTGTGTGAAAGAATTGTAAAGAAATATTGGGACAGCCGTTACAAAATTAAAACAAATGCAAGCCACTAAATTAGCTACTCTACACAGCCCACAAAAAAACCTTCTTAGTTAGAAAGGGGCGTTATTTTTATGGCATGTAACATAGTACTGCTAAGTAATTTAATAAGTTTTGTGGGCATCTGATAATTGAAATAAAGAAATATATCAAATATCTTACTTTAAACTTTATACAGAAATTAGTACATACATTTGGGAAAGTGTTGAACATTAGATTATATGACAAAGTCCTATGAGTATTAAAGCATAATTTGGAAACAAACACAGGAAAAATACAAATACATTAAATACATTTCCCATATTATAGTTATATTTTATCGTGTAACCAAAGCAGTAAATTATAATTATTTACTATTTCCAGATAGTAAGGGGCATTTTTATAGCGTTTTAAACATTTATGTATATCAGATTATGTGTGGCTTGAATAAGAGAAAACATAAATATATCCGTATAAAGAGATAAACACAATACCCAACCCAAATTATAAACTAAACGTACTATTGATAATCCCCTAGTAAGTAGTTAAATTTATCCAGAACATTGCCAGTATTGTCTTATATACCAGAGCCCATGTACTTTTGCAAATATGTTAAAAGACGATTGTTTGTGTTTAAATCTTGAAAAAGTGTATTTTGCCGAAAATCTGAGTGTGAGTGTTTTTAGAAAACAAACATATCAAGTTAACTTGTTTGTGTGTTTCTCAACATAATCTATAACAGTAAGCAAACCCTATAATATTGTATTGTAAAATTGTATATTTTGACAAGACTTAGCGGTGCATAAGTCGATATTCAAATAATTTCTTAAATGCTTCGTTTTGAGTGTTTTTACGTCCTTATATGAGTATGCTTCTCCAGCTGTCTGTATGAGAATTTAAAAAGTCCATGTTACTACTATGCCTCATTAAACTTGGGATATATTAGTATTCTATACTCTTTAAATCCATACTATACTTCCCACTGTTCGTTTCGTTATTTCAGCAAAACTATCAGTGGATCATGGTAAATTTTAAACATTGTACATTTAAACATTTGAAGTTAACCGGGTACACATATATATATATATATATATATATATATATATATATATATATATATATATATATATATATATATATATATATATATATATATATATATATATATATATATATATATATATATATATATATATATATATATATATATATATATATATATTGCTAATGAACAGATACAGAAAGGTACACATGTTTAAAAGCAAGAGATATGACAGGGTACTATAAGCACAATATATATTCATATTTAAAAAGTCACTAGACAAATGTGCTCTGTGCAAGTTAATGCAAAAGAGATCGAAATAACGATAACATTACACAGAGTAGTTGTACAAATCTGTCGGTAAATAAATACAAACAAACATATTTCTTCTCACAATTAACAATTAATATTTGAGAAAGAGTAAAACAAGTACACATAGCATTCTAGTAGCTTCTAAAGCTTCCTGTTCCTTTTTTATATCTGGTTTATAATTTCAATATTATCTAGTATGGCAATTACGTCTATATTACCATTTTACGTAACAGTATAAAGTTGAACGTAATCGAAAACCTTAAATGCTCAAGTCGATTGTATCATTGCATTTGCACCAAATACTAATAATATGTTTTGGACGTTATTATTGTGTTGGTTTGCTTTATTTATTTAAACAGTTTGAGGAGGATGTAGGAGAGCGTGAGGAGGATGTAGGTGAGTCTGACGAGAATGTAGGTAAGTTTTAGAAGGATATAGGTGAGTTTGAGGAGGATGCAGGTGAGTCTAAGGAGAATGTAGGTGAGACTGAGGAGGATGCAGGTAAGTCTGAGGAGGATGTAGGTGAGTCTGATGAGGATGTTGGTGAGCGTGAGGAGGATGTTGGTGAGACTGAGGAGGATGTAGGTGAGCCTGAAGATGATGTAGTTGAGTCTGAAGAGAATGTAGGTAAGTCTGAGGAGGATGTAGGTAAGTCTGATGAGGATGTATGTAAGTCTGAGGAGGATGTAGGTAAGTCTGAGGAGGATGTAGGTGAGTCTGATGAGGATGTTGGTGAGCGTGTGGAGGATGTTGGTGAGACTGAGGAGGATGTAGGTGAGCCTGAAGAGGATGTAGTTGAGTCTGAGGAGGATGCTGGTGAGTGTGAGGAGGATGTGTGTGAGACTGAGGAGGATGTAGGTGAGCCTGAAGAGGATGTAGTTGAGTCTGATGAGGATGTAGGTGAGCCTGGGGAGGATGTAGGTGAGTCTAAGGAGAATGTAGGTGAGTCTGAGTAGGATGTAGGTGAGTCTGAGGAAGATGTAGGTGAGTCTGATGAGGATGTTGGTGAGCGTGGGGAGGATGTAGGTGAGCGTGAGGAGCTGAAAGTGGGTATGCGGAGGATGTAGGTGAGCGTGAGGAGGATGTAGATGAGTATGAGGAGGTTGAAAGTGGGTATGCGGAGGATGTAGGTGAGTGTGAAAAGCTGAAAGTGGGTATGCGGAGGATGTAGGTGAGCGTGAGGAGGATGTAGATGAGTATGAGGAGGTTGAAAGTGGGTATGCGGAGGATGTAGGTGAGTGTGAGAAGCTGAAAGTGGGTATGCGGAGGATGTAGGTGAGGGTGAACGTGCGATGAGCAATAATTTGGCCGTAAGGAGCGTAAAACTGGTCTATGAATAAGCAATGACAATGTTTAAAGTGGCCGTGGCGATCAGATTTAATGGAAAGTGTGATTTAAGTGTGTGTTGCGATAGAACCAAGAGGCTGTGAGGCTGTTGTTAGTTTATGTAAGGATCGAATGGAAATGAATGTCTTGGATCGTAGATCCAATCAAATTATGTAATTAAATTATATCAAGCATTGTGAGGAGTAGTTTTTGTTTCTTATCGACTCAATTAGGACAACAGGGCGCGCCATATTAAATGATTAAACTATTTTGTAAAAAAACTGCATACTTGTATAACAGCCAATTTTACTTAAATACAGATGTGGTAATGATATTTTTTAAATTTCTCTTAGAATGTTTATAACGGCTTAACACATAGCCAAACATGATCCGGCGTTGTTAATATTTTGAACTATTCCTTACAGATGAAACAAATCTTTCACAACAATATTAAAAACAATGTTCAGAGGCGCCAGTTGTGTAGTGGTAGAGTCGCCGATTCGTCGCTCCTCTGACTGCTTAGCCTCTCACCGCGTGGCTTCGAGTCCCGTTCGGAGCGAAGGACTAAGATAATGTCTTCCAGCTGACTTGCGGTGCGCCGGTGGTTCTACCCAGACATGTGTCTGAGCAATTCCTCCACAAAAAGCTGGACGTTGCTATAATTATAATAAATTGTCGCTGGAATATATTTCAAACACAAAACAAAAAACATTGTTCAATACATATATTCTTTAATTTTTGCACTTTTGATCACGACTTTAGCGGGAAAATAGATTTAAAGCTGCCAGTAAAATTATGATTGCCGCTGAACAAATATTTTTTGTATTTAATTTACTAAATATTCATAAAAGTTGGGACGATTTGTTATCCTTAATTTTGGACGGTGAGTTTTACTAATGGCCCAGTCCTATTTAAACTGACGAGACAACATTGATTGTTGTAATGTAAACGAAATAAAAGCAAATATAAGCAGTGTAGAGCAAGTGTTTTTCCGCATCTTCAATTAAAGAGCATTAAAAGATAGACTGTCACCTGCTGTGAAACCTAGTTATTACGGTTAGGAGTCCTGTTAACAAACTTTAACATTCTTTGTCGTTGACTTTTGTTGATATATCATTCATATAAGATTCAAAGAAGATTGCCATTTCATAATTTGAATATGTATTGGATATATCATGCTAAATTCGGCAACAAAGACTACACCTGGCGTATTCAATCCAGAACAAAGATGAACGAAATAAATGTATTCATTTTTGACAATAAACGTATTAATTTTGATACGAACGTTTAGTAAATCATAAAATTGTACAGTCATCAACAGGTCTGCGGAATGTCAACTGCGATTAAAGTAGAGCGCTATACACAAGCAGATTTAAGGCGAGATAGCAATGTGTGTCTGCATAGAGTTATGTACTGACAGATGATTCGCTTCCTCATTTTAAGTTGCACGTAAAAGGCCAAATCTAAGATCTATTTTATTAAAATGTACATGGGTCTCATGAATCTCGATGATTAATTTAACTACTACTTTAAGAACTAACATGTAATTTGTATAATCAAAAGTAAAAAACATGTCTTATTATTCTTGGTTTACTCATTATAAATTACAATAATATCACACCATTTCCCTCTCAATCTCTGCCTCCTACTCCCTCCCGCCTACATCCGTCGGAAAATACGACTGCAATCGGACAAATAAAAGGTGCAATTTCAAATCACTTATTTATTAACATATAGCACTAAACGAAAACGAGTGCCAGATTCTTTTTATCAAATAATTTTAGTCGCTATTTGTTAACAACAATATTTGATGAAATAGTGGTTTGAGACGATCCGCATTATGATGACGTCGATGATGTCATCAATTAAAAAGCTGCATAACAATCATGTTATATGACAAAATATGTATTTGGTGTATTGATTGGAAAACTGGGGGGAATCATGGGATAAATGTATGTTTGTAAATAATATCACCGCATGTTTTAAATATACACACAGATTAAAAAAAAACAACTAAATAATTACTTTACATCGTACAGTTGTTTTTAATCAAATTTTCACTCTTGTTATATCAAACAGAGAGGCAGTTTCACAACTTCCGCTACTCCGGTAAACAAAAATCTCGTAACTGATACGTTCGAATCGCTATGTAGTATGATTATTTTAATGCCATGCTCATTTTTGCATGACAACTTTGAGTGAGTTTTGTGATCAAACACACCATAATATAAAACATTGTCTTCGTAAGATTTTACATTGTGAGCAATAACACAGACAAGGCGCGTAAAGTCCTAATATTTGTCGATTGAAACATAGACATGTTTCCTTATAGGTGTATGGTTCACTTGTACGTGAGCCAAACTATGTATCTTATAGATTTTTAGATATGTGACCTGCCGCCTCTTCACTATTTAAGGTATGGATGTTGTGTATTCTAAAAATACCAACCGTTTTAGATAAGAACACTTTACTATTAATGATCACATGATCAGTGTATCTGGAGACCCGGAACAAAGATTTCAGCTGCAACGATTGGTTGAAATTAGACGACGGAATTAAACGAGTGTTGCCGAATCAATACTAGCTTACGAGACAGCTTGCGCAGTTACCTCGTGAACAGCAATGTGAGAGAACGTGTTCATATCAACGTCAAGAATAATATAAATTTGGTGCTTTTAACATGATTAATGGAATAGGTTTACATTTTTGTCAGAATTCTTAAACCTACGATGTTATTTGAGGACTAACAGGACTATACGTGCACAACAGGTAAGACACTTACATCCTCTTAGTTTAAAATTGTGATGTTTACGGTGACCTTGTACTCAATAATGACTCTGGTATTTAAGCTAGTATCCGACGGTTCACCTATATAACTACATATAAGGACAGTATACCTGTGTCAATGGGTATTTTGGTATAATTACATGGTTCTCTATGTATATAACTACGTAAATTGACTTGAAGCGCAAGCCTAGATTGCTCCGCCCCACCACAAGTGAATGTTGTACCTCTAATTGGCATCTTAACCTTTTGAAAATGTGCACGAGCTACTCAATCTGTTTCTGAAGTTTAAAAAAACAATACAACAGCATGTACATGACTAGAACGCGTCCGCCAATCTCTCCGCTAATTGGTCTGTGGCTTCTCTGTGGTCGCAGTCTAGGTCATGTAAGTTATAATTATATTTTTTAAAAGAAAAATGCGTAAAAAATAACTGTTAATATACGTTTACCAAATAACTAATTTCAGGCGCAATGGAGATATAGATTAAATTAAAATGTTGAATAAGACATAATTTAGAATTGACAGAAACATTTGATTATTATGAGTAATTATCAGACAGTTACACCTACTTCTCCAATGTATTTGTAAACACTCAATAAACTTGCTGTTCCCTGGCAGTTAAAACCCGCAAAGTTCTAGAAAAAAAACATGGTAATATACTATATTTATTCACTTGTAAACAATACACAAGTTAGTAGTTATTGCAGATTGATGGCATTTCTTGAAGCAGGAATAAATACTATAATTTCTGTGTGCTTACTTATAATAGAGATCATATATTATTTACACAAATCATATCGTGTAACGACTCAACGACATAGACAGACAGATACGGCATGTGGTTATACGCGTCTATGGCTACATAAGTGTCATTTAGGTGTGAATACGTACGTACTGTTCTTAGTATATTTTTTTTAAATCCCCTAACGACTCCGCGTTCCCCCGCTAGATCCGCACATGTATCATACCATTTCACATTACGCTGACTGGTCATGAAAACCATTATGTTCATAAGTTAAACTGTGTCTAGCTTGCTTCCATTACTTTTCTCGGCACAATTCCTTATATAATAATACGAATGTGAGTAAAGTATCGGAGCTTTTCTTGATATGAAGAAAGCATATTAAATCAGTGATGTCAAGTGGTTATGACTTATTTTAAATGTATTATATAGTTGTTGTAAGTATAATAGCATAAACAGCATGACTCAAACCAATATTGCCTTTTTTCTATGTGAACGTTTTGTTTATCATTTATGTGTTATCTCCTCGTATTTTATCGATGAATATACTTATCTTTCAGCTCTGATGGAGGTGTCTAGTCAAGGAGCGACATCACAGGTAACCGGCTCGGACAGCGCTGACCTCTTGTGCGACCAATGTTCAGAGTCAGGCCAGGTTGTCATAGCTGCAGGATTCTGTCGGACCTGCCCTGTCTATCTCTGTCGTAAATGTATCAACCAACATAAGAAGATACGGTCATTGAAACATCATGAAATCCTGGAGGGAGCCGACATGCCCGAGAGAAGGCCTTGCTCAACTGGTGTGGAGTATTGCAGACTCCACCCAGAGAGACGGATAGAAATGTTCTGCTCAGATGACAGTACTCTTGGATGTACACTCTGTTTTGTGGTTGGACATAAAACATGCCATAATGTAGGATTGATTTCAGAATTATCAAAAGATTTTAAGCTTTCGGCGGAATTTTGCGATTTGAAGGACACATTGAACAAGCAAAGAACACTCACAAAACATAAACATGAGATAATCGAAAAATGTCGCTCTAAGAACAAAGAGTGTCATTCTACAACCATTGCTGAGTTTAAATTATTCCGAAAGGAGGTTGATACCCTTTTGGACAGAATGGAAGTAACAGTTTCTGAAGATGCAGCCAGATTGAAACAAGAAAATGAGGCGAAGTTAGACAGAATATCAGAAATTATTGCATCATGTGAAAAGGAAATTGAAACGTACATGACATACATTGAAGACAAGGAGAAACATAATCAGGATGATGAGCTTTTTATTCTAGTGAAGAAACACTCGGGATCCCTGCTTCAAAATGTGAAAAACCTAGCAGAGTTATGTGGTGACATAGATATCCAGAAATTCCGTTTTGTTGCAGACCACTCGGTTATACAATCGCTAAGTAAACATACACGAATCAGAATATGTACGGAACCAGCAACAACATGTACATCTGTGTCCGAGATGAACATTAAATCATGCGAGGACAGTGAAGATTGTAGTATCATTAGTATCACACAGATATCAGAAACAACACTGATTGTAGCTGACCAGCCAAACAAATGTCTTAAGGTTGTTGATGTTGAGACCTACACAATAACAAACAGGCGACAACTGACATCAAAACCATTCGATATAACCATGTTGCCTCACTCACGTGTTGCTGTAGCGCTAAAGGGCGTTAAACAGATTCAATTTCTTACAACTGACGGTGACCTGGATCAGTGTGGGTTTATACAGATAAACGGCCTGTGTTTGGGACTGCACTGTAACGGGAGTCAACTGTTCGTTTCTTATGATAATCCTGTGGCAAAGATCCAGATTCTGGATCTTACGGGCAGGGTCCAGACCACGATACAACATGATGCATCAGGAGCTGCACTGTTTGCTGTTCCGAGGTTCCTTACATACAGTCCTGATAACCATCGCATATACGTAAGCGACTGGAAGAAAGACACCGTTACCTGTATCACCACAGAAGGGGAGGTCCAGTGGACCTACAATGGCCCTGACGTAAAGTGTCCTATGGGCTTGGTGCTCGGTGATAATGAGTGTATGTATATCTGCAGTAAAGACACCAACTCTGTCCACGTGGTGTCTGCTTGTGGTGAGAAACTCGCCGTCATCACTAAGGATCAGACGGGAGTCTGGTATCCCAAAGCCGTGCACTACAGCAGCCTCAGTCAGACACTCTACGTGTCCAGTAACTGTTTAAGTCCTGAAGACTGCAACTTTATAAGACGGTTGACTCTGAAGTAGTCTAATACTTATCACATGTGCCCAGAGTTATATCTCTGAAGAAAGCTTTATTAAAAACGAAATGCATACCGAGTCCTAAATAGGATAGGATGAAGTATCAAAGCCTGTTTTTACAATTAATAATAAATAATTATTAAATATATAAAAACAAAGGATAAACATAATGACACGAATAATGTTAATAGGCATTGCTTCGTGTATCTACTATAAACAGCACTATACTCTGAACATACACGTACATAGTATAGGGACATATTCTTTATCTGTCTAGGAAGCCGTGTATGGCGTGTCGTATTATTATACTTATCGTTTATATATTTTTCATACTAAATTTTAGTAGAAACTAAAACAGGATTGTCAGTCGCAATTTTTGTAATAAAATACATGCGTAAAAAGGAGACAGTATTGATATGGATGCTCCTGCTGGTATGATTCTGGTTATATTGGCGCTGATGATGATTGTGCCGGTGATGATATAGAGTATGATGATGATGATTAATATAGGGATGTTGATGATGATAACCGTGATCTTGATGGTATGATTATATTAATATTGCTGATGATGACTGCGCCTGTGATGGTATAAGTACTGTTGATGGTATTTTATGTATTGGAATGTTGATGATAACGTTGCTACTGTTGGTATGATCCTGGTATTATTCCTGCGATTATTGTGCTTGTAATGATTTAAAAAACGATAATGATGATTAAGATATTGGGGCATTGAGGATGATACGGTTGAGGATGAAATATAGATACTGATAATGTGAAAGATATAGAGCAGACCATATTTGACGATAAGGATAATGAGGTCCTCATCATAAAATAATGTTGATGTTTCAAGTCCATTTAAAAGGACATTTTGTTTTGTCTTCATTACCGTATGCCGGCTGGCGGATTACCATGGCATCTTCGCCTATTTTGATTTTTTTTTTATCTAGCTTGTCCTTTCGTAACGCATATTGTTGCAATTATTTTTTAAATATTTATCCTGCGCAATGTACTTGTCTTTGTTATATTATCCGTCGTGGGATTATTTTATTATATTTGCATGTATATGAATTGAAATGTTCCAATAAAATGTGTGTAACTTTACTATACTCTTATGTTTATATTAACCCATACCTGCATGTATGTTCCTGTGGGATGTTATAATATTTTAAGTTTTGAAGTGTTAATGGTGAATGACGTGCTTTGCTGAATAAATACAACAGAGTAAACTAAACGGTTTGTGTTTAATACATTATAGCCTGACAAATAGAAAGGAGATTCAAATAAAATAACCCCAATCCTTAGAAACAGACAGTAAAGCATTTTCATAGTGAACCATTACTAGAAACACCGAAAATAGGTCCCTGCAGCTTTAAAAACGTCTGACGTGGACATTGAATAACTTCTGTCTCTAAAAGGAAAGTAGCCGATTGGGTTGATTTAAGGGGTTGAATGAGAATATAGTGTCTATTATTTTCAATAGTACACAGTTATAGTTTTTTCTAACGTAAAGTCTAAGGAATATTCTTTTTTAATTTAAATTGTGTAGAACGGCCTTAAATAGATAACGATTTCGATGTACACAATCTTGACTTCTATTATCTCATGTTTTTGTTTTTTTAAGGTGTCGGTGGTTAGTGTAGCAAAGAAAAACGTAACAGGCTTGTGGGGCGGTTCTCCTTGCCACAGCCAGTTCTGCGTATGTCAAGGGTAGTTCCAAAATATTAACGCGCTAGCGATATAGGGCATTGTGTATTATTAGAACAGAGGTTGATATCATTTAATAGTCCCCTTTAATAAACTTAAAAAAAGTTGCTGATAGGCAACATTATAATACGAAACAGTTGATAAACCAAAGCTTAACATATTAATTCAGTATGGTTTACTAACTTCGGGAACAACCTTGGCATTTATTTATGCATCCGAATAACACATTAGGGACACTGTCTCCACGGAATTCACTGTAAGTTGCTGTATGGAACAGACAATCTACTGTTTCTTGATATAGATATCAATTAACTAACATAGCCCGTTTTATCTCGTCCAATCAGATCGACGAGAACAGAAGATAGATGAGTTACACGTCGAATATAAATTTATTTTAAACACATTTATTGACAGTAAATTGTTTCAAGTTATATTAAGTTGTTTCAAGTTCATATAAAATCCCCCTCGACTGCCCATTCCTGGAAAGTACTAATACTTTTAGTCAGGTACTGACGACATGGAGCAACGTGCAGTATATAGTCTTGACCTGGACCTAACATCGGATGGTCAGAGTGGGGTTTAAATCTTACACCCTCCGATCCGATGTCCAATGTATTGACCACTAGACCACGGACACTCAGAAATTTATTTAAAATTGTATATCTTGTCACCAATTATTTGGCTTAATTTGTGTTACATTATGATTTTCACTGGCGCCATGTTTCGTTAATAACTGAGAAAATCAAATTCCAAAGACAACCCTTGAAGAGGTCCCATGATCTGAAAATCAGAGGAAGGGACATAACCCGTTAGATAATATTTTATAATCAGACGTGGTTCATTCCCTTACTTATTCACTATTATTGAAAGAGATTGCATTTATTAGTTCAAAATGTCCATAAAATCTATAACCTCATTTTGAATTTTCCTTATTCCCATGTACACAATCCAATCTCAAACAGAAGAATCCTTGTATAAATACCAAGCTTGTAGCAAATGATCTTTATTTTTAAAACGACTTTGCTATAGAGATGACCGCTATTTTCAGGCTCTGCTATAGAGACTACCCTGCAAAGATCATTCTGCTATTTTGTCCATTTAGATATTCTTACCACTCTGTTATCACAACCACTCTGCTATTAATACCATTCTGGTGTTTTACCATCTCCGCTATGTTGACCACTCTGATATTACGACCACTTTGCCATTACCACCACTCTGCTACTTTTACAAACCCTGTTACTTTGGCGACTCTGAAAGTTTTACCACTCTGCATAGAGACCAAATTGCTATCAAGACAGCTCTGGACTTAACAGCACACTGCTTTTAGATAACTCTGCTATTAAGACCACTCTGCTATATCGATCTCTCAGTTATTTACACCACAAAGCTTTTAACTCCAATCGGCTATTAACACAACCTTGATATTATGCCCACAATGTTTTTAAGTTAACACTGTTTTTTTTCTCGTTCGCTATATCCGTTAATAAACTTTGCAATGCTTACAATATCACACTTTGGGCAAAATACACTTCACGTGAAAAACAGTATTTAGGTAAATCAATGTTTCCATCTTAAAATGAAGACAAATGGCGACCATTTTAAATTGTAACATTAACAACTATTTTAACTGCTTTATTTCTCTGGTCGTTTCAACATTAGAAAATAATTAACAAAAAGTCAAAAAATTAGTTTTTTTTCACATTAAATATAGTCATCAATACTACTACTACTACTACTACTACTACTACTACTACTACTACTACTACTACTACTACTACTACTACTACTACTACTACTACTACTACTACTACAACTAATAATAATAATAATAATAATAATAATAATAATAATAATAATAATAATAATAATAATAATTAATTAATTAATTAATTAATTAATTAAAGGCTAATTAAATTGTTTTGAATTCATAAAAAAAGTATGATATTTTAACAGATTGTCTGAACAAAGAGGTAATTCGAAAGTCTGATAAATACCATTACGTATGATCCACAATTTAGTTATATTTATGAAATCATCTTTGTGAAACAAACTTTTTTAACACTAACTCCTACAAGTCCCACCCATACTCTACCCAAAATATCGACCCACACTCTCAGACTCACACCAGACTCACATCCTTGAATCACGTGCAGTCTCACACCTAGACTCAGACCAGATTCACCTCGATTCACACACAGCTTTATAACCAGACTCGCACCGTGAATTACTCACAGTCTCACATCAGACCCACATCCATACTTACAATCTCTCACCTTTGATCGCACAGTCTCACACCCAGGCCCACACCCACACACACAATAAATCACCTTTAATCACACAGTCTCACAGCCATACCCACACCCAGATACACAATCACTCACCTACAATAACACAGTCTCACACCCAGACCCACACCCAGACCCACACCCAGACACACAATAAATCACATTTAATCACACAGTCTCACACCATACCCACACCCAGACTCACAATCTCTCACCTTCAATCACACAGTCTCACACCAGACCCACACCCAGACTCACAATCTCTCACCTTTAATCACACAGTCTCACACCAGACCCACACCCAGACTCACAATATCTCACCTTTAATCACACAGTCACACACCAGACCTACACAGACTCATAATCTCTCACCTTTAATCACACAGTCTCACACCAGACCCACACCCAGACTCACAATCTCTCACCTTCAATCTCACAGTCTCACACCAGACCCACACCCAGACTCACAATCTCTCACCTTCAATCTCACAGTCACACACCAGACCTACACATACTCATAATCTCTCACCTTTAATCACACATTCTCACATCCAGACCCACACCCAGACTCACAATCTCTCACATTTAATCACACAGTCTCACACCCAGACCCACATCTAGACTCACAATCTCTCACCTTTAATCACACAGTCTCACACCCAGACCCACATCTAGACTCACAATCTCTCACCTTTAATCACACAGTCTCACACCAGACCCACAGCCAAACTCACAATCTCTCACCTCTAACCACACACACCAGAATCACAAAGCAAGACATTTTCTCTAATTTGTAATTAAGATTAATTTTATCAGGGTTTAAACTAAAAACAAGACGCACACTTTAAAATTTACATTCAGACCTTAGTCCAGTTTAACACCCAAACTACCACGTGTATTAACATGCTGTAGGTTTGGGTGTTAAACTGAACTGTTTTGTTACTATTTAACAAACCAAACGAGATCTACTTCTATTGCCACAATCTTAATATTTAAATAATAAAGATATGAGTATACAGTGCGACAAATATCCCTTTTATCTACAATCTGCATAATAAATTATATATAATGTATAAACCTTGTTTTTATATAAATGCCTAAATTTCTAAACGACTTTTTGTCAGCCAGTTTACAACACTTGTACGTTTATCTATAACTACGAGTGTAGGGCTTTATTTTCTTAATAGTGTTTATCCTGATGATTGACATGTATAATAAATATAAACACGTGTCTATTTTTAAACAAACGTACACTGTGTAGGTCAACTCAAAAGATATATGATAGTTAAGATGAGTGGCATATACATAATTGAAAAAAATGTAAGCCACGGAATGAAGGAATGCATAAAATACTAATAAGGAAGGCATACCCAGCAGGCACACGACGTTGAATAGACGGTGAATAGACGTTGTACTCAGACGTTGGATAGACGTTGGATTTTGGTTGAATTTGAAAGTTTTTAGACGTCATATTCCGACGTCTATTTAACGTCGTGTTCTGACATTAATCCAACCTATTTTCAACCAAAAACCAACCAACTTACAACCAATAAACAACCACATTTCAACCAAAATCCAACCAATTTTCAACATCCAAAATCCCTGATATTTTGTCACTTCAAGTTTAGTTTTTTGCATAAACATTGTTTCGTAGCCAACTAAAAATGGTAGAATACATTGTGCGAACTGACATGGCCATGAAACGAGAGCACACTTCAACTTTAGGATAACATGTGGGCACAATAACAATTCAGATGTTTTATCATTTGATTTTTGAATTTTGACCAAACAAACATCGTTTAAACACACATGTACTATAAACAAATCATAAGCGTTTAAAATAAAGTGAGATGCACACATAAATAAGAAAAATGATTATTGTTTTAAATATTAATTCTGCAATATTAAACATCCGTCAACCAGGTGTTAAATAGAAGCACGCCAAAAACAAAGGTTTAGACTGTAAATGTTTATATAATAATTTTAAAAAACAATTATATCTTTTTATTGAAAATAACGACAATCATCGCACGCTTACAAAACATAATAAATTTACAAGACAAAAAATACACATTTAAACAAGTACACAAGTGAAAAATAAGAAAGGGTTATTGTAATTGTTGTAATTGCTCTTCATACACCTCCTCATTGCTCAAACAAAAAAACAACAACAACAACAAATGTTCATATAACACACACACAAACAGAACTGATTTTAAAGATGTACACGAAAATATATGTAGACGAAAATAGAAACTATTGAAACCAAACTCCCAATATGACAATACAAGATATAAAATGCATTACTTTTGTACATTTGCAAATCAACAGACCTATATACTGGGTGTCTCATATGTTCCTTATTATACCATTGTATTGCATATACTTTTTTGTATACAATAATTAATAACATTAAAAGTTATAATTACCACAGTAAAGTTTCATTTGATATAAAGTGTATGGAACAAAGTTAAACTATTAAAACCATATATATTTAAACATTTTTATAATGCCAATTTTATGAGATAGGGTCAAAATAAGTAAATTACATATATATATATATATATATATATATATATATATATATATATATATATATATATATATATATATATATATATATATATATATATATATATATATATATATATATATATATATATCTATATATATATATATATATCTATATATATATATCTATATATATATATATATATATATAAAGTACAGTTATAGATCTTGGCGTTTGCAAAAGAGTTCTGCAATCTTTTGGAACATTAACATTACAATTTGGTTTTAAAATATTTAGAAGTTCATCCACACATTTCCTGCTGTTACTGGTTGCCCATGTAGCTAGCTGTTTTTTCAACGAATTTTCTTCTTCAACTTCGTTGTAATCTGACATTACTTCTGAGCATGATGTCACCACAGTTTCTGAAAATTCAAAATCAGATGAACCATAATCCTCTTCATAACTGTCTTCAGGTAATGAACTGTCGGAACTGTCCTGATCTATGATGAGAACTATTTTCATTGATCTGTTCAAAGATGGCAAGTGGCTGGTAATGATCTTCATCACTGCTATCAGCTTATGCTCTAGCAGCTGCAGAATGCTTGAGCCAATTTCTTAAATATTTCATTGAATCCATGGGTCGTTTATAAATACTTGTTTTTTGCTGAAAAATGATTAAATTCATTCTTACGATTAGCAACTTTTTAGGTCTCTAATCGATTAAATTACGATTACTTTGAAAATGTAATCGCGATTACATTTCGATTATAAAAATAGTTTTTCTGTTCTGTCTTTATGTATTTGTTGGTTAATACCAGCAGGTTTGTTTGATTTGGTTGGCGAGGTTGGTGATTATACCCGTTTAACAGGATTCCATTCATCTGACAGTCGTTCCTTTGAAGAACCAGTACTAAACACCAACCTCTGCAACCATGTATAATATGTATAATTATGCAATTTGAAAACTCAACAAAACAAAACATAAACAAAAAGAACTGAAAAAAAACTGTAGACTGCATGCTCAAATAACACCTTAAAAGAGACATTGTTTAAATATATTTATTAACTAACAGCCTAATAACTTCGTTTTCTTAACAGAAGTATATTGTTGTACATGTTTATGTTTACCAGTTTTTTATAAGGAGTATATTGCCTGATGCACAAAAAATCTAAGTCAATTTTTAAAGTTTTGATTTTTACATTTATTTATGTCTTTTATGTCTTGGGGAAGTTGGGAAACAGAAGTGGGTGGGGAATTTAAATACTTTTATCATTTTCTTTGCATGCTTTCGTGAGTACTCGAGCTTCAAATAATACACACTCATGCAAACAACGGTCAAAAATCGATTTAAAAAACATAAATACCTCCTCAGCGTAGTTAAATCTTCAAAAAAATCGATGGGAAAACTGAAGTTTAGCTCTACGTCAATGGTCGTTTGGCGGTTGTTTTTCAACTATACAGAGCTAATCACTGTCAGTATCGAATTTTTAATTTCCTTTTATACAGGCACACAAACGGTTCTTTATTACGTAGTATACAAGTGAAAAGAAAATTGATATGAAACAGACTGAAAATACATGTGTGGAACGTCTACAAACACCGAAATAGTTGTCGCAACTTCGGCTTCTTTATAAATGGCGCAAATGGGGACGTAAATCCCACAATTCTATTTACCAGATTAATTCCTGTTCGAGTTGTCTTTCTTTTTCATCGATTTATCGAAATCTAATTGACAATATTTTAAGTTTTAGAGAAAATCTAAAAGACTCAGAAAC